>WKFP01013612.1:224878-301631 GCA_011057875.1 Pterocles orientalis | reverse complement strand
CCTGTCTAGGTCTCGCTGGATGGAAGCACAGCCTTCTGGCGTGTCAGCCACCCCTCCCAGTTTCGTATCATCAGCAAACTTGCTGAGGGTGCACTCTATTCCCTCATCCAAGTTGTTGATGAATATATTGAACAGCACAGGTCCCAGTACCGAACCCTGGGGGACTCCACTAGATACAGGCCTCCAACTAGACTCCATCCCATTCACCACAACTCTCTGTTTTCTTTTCTCCAGCCAGTTCACAATCCATCTCACTACCCGATCATCCAGATCACACTTCCTCAGTTTAGCCGCAAGGATACTGTGGGAGACAGTGTCAAATGCTTTTCTGAAATCGAGATAGACATCAGTGGAGGTCAGGAAATTGAGGAGCTCTTTTATTTTTTTTTTGGCACCTGCTGACTTTTGAATGGCATCAGTATGGTGTAACAGTGAATCAATAAAGAAAATAAAAGATGAAAACCTAAATGGACTCCCAACATCAAGCTGTGCCATAAAAATCTGTCCACCGGTCCATCTCAGATAACACTGCATCTCACATAATATTGATAAATGCCCTAAGACAAACCATAGTAGGAGTAGATTAACATTTCAGAGTGCATCCATCTACTTGTAAATGTCGGTTTTAAGGAAATAGTCTTGTCTCCTACTTAATCTGCTCTCTTCTGAAAATCAGTGACTCAACTTTTCCCAGTTGTGACTTCCCACAAAAGCTCACCGCTTACAGTCCCAGCTAGATCCACATGGCACCTTGCTCAATTTAGTAATGCAGAAAGGATAAGAGGGTCATGATCTGCAAACAGAAAACAGTTGACTTAAATATAGGAGGAGCTGCATACTCACATACTTGAATTCTCAAGACTAATTCATGAGGGACATAGGCGACCTGTGCTCTCATTTATGTCCACTCTGTTAAACAAGTGGCGTCACTAAGTGTGCAAGTTCTCATTCCTGTCTAAAGAGAGGAATTTTTTCCCTCAACAGAGAAAAGAGCATGCTTCCCACAGACTCTGGGGTTGGAGACACGAGTATGAGGAATTCCTCTTTGAACTCCTGAATGCACAATTATAGGTTGCATACTATGCATTTTCTCAGGGATGCCTGTATGTGGCTGATAACCCTGTTTAAACTGGAAGTATTATTATTTCATTCTACTAAATTTATTCTCATTTCTAATTATGATGATGTATCTACCATCCCTAGCATGGTGCCTTTCCAGCATTATGAATACACCTCTTCTTCAATCTGCAAGAGTACTGTGTGGGGAGATCACATATTAAAAACATTCCCATTAGTAAAGGTTCCCTCTTTCCTCATACCTGGGACAGAGAGGCAAAAGAGTCATGCTGTCTGGTGTTTTGTCCTTTGGTTAGTGGCAGCACTGCAAGGAGGGAATCTCTTCTTCCTAAAATACAAAGACACAGCAGGTGAGGCAAGAATCTAGGCTAAAATCTTTTGAACGACAGGCTACAGGAGCAAGTACCAACTTTGTCACAAGTAGTACTGCCAGGGTCCAAAAAGCCTTGCCTCGCCTCTCTTCTCATTTAGGTTAAATAACTGCTTCAGTTTAAAGAGATTTCCCACATACAAAGGGTTTTCCTCTGACCACCCCTCTCTGTCTCACAGGGGCTTCTCCCCATGAGGAGTACCTCCACATCTGGTGCAGTACCGGCTTGAGATAAGTCTCACATCTGGCATTGCTCACCACCACCCATATTCCCATCACTACACTGTATGTCTTACCACTACACACAGAAAATGCTTGTAGAGCTGTGCTGGGAGCTAAGAGAAGTGCCTGGCTGCAAATAACCCTGCTGTAAGGGTTCATACTTCAGGGCCAGGCATGGCTCCATCCATGGGCATGGGAGAGGGGAAAGGGTTGTCACTGAGGAAACGTGCATGTCGCAGAGTGATTTTGCTTCTAAAGTAAAAAAAGTCATTCAAGGTGACATAGTGAATAGATCTGATCATAGTCTTTATTTGCTGTTACAGTTCTTTAAGTGCATGTTAAATACAAAGACAGACTCCCCAGTAAAATACAGAGGAATGTATATGTGGGCTCACCCTACAGACCACCCAGAGCCACTGGAGCTTGGGACTTCTCCACAAAAAAAACTTCTCGCTTCAGGCCAGAAAGTCACATCCACGGCTTGTACACCAGTGAGTCAAGCCCCCATGGTTACCTGTCTCTCTTGAAGTCCCACTAGGGGCTGAGGTGAAGTGTTAAAGCTGGGTCTGATTGTATCACCTCCTGCCAAAAGCAGTAGGGAAGCATGCTGTCTCAGGACTCTCAAGGTCAAAGACCTTGAGTTTCTGTGCTGCAGGAACTATATCCATTTCAGTACAATTAAGAAGCTGATACACCATGTCTCACAGGTGCCTGCTGTCTATTACTGATGCACAGAAATAGAGGTAAATGTTGCCACACAGGAGTCACCAATTAGCTTTTTAAGATATGCTTAATAGCAACCTGTCAAATTACAGCCTAACTTCTCTACACACGGTTCATAAATTAGTATTTTACATAGGGAAAATACAAGCAACTTCAACCATGCTATGAATATTATAAGCTATGCTTTTATGTTGCTGTGAAAATGTTGCTCTTATTTCCAGATGGTTATTTAGTTGTATTTCATTTCTGGCACCTAGAACAGTTTGAGTTTTTGCAAGGGTTTGCAAACATTTATCAAACTTTCTTTAATCTTCCTGATGCTGGGTTTAGTAAGAAGGCAAAAGTATCGTATTTCCCACTGAATGGAAAGGGCAGACCAAAGATACACACCTGCCCAGAATTATAGACTGAATTAATAGTGGAGACAAAATTAGAAATAGGGAGAAAACTGGAAACTCCAGTACTGCACTAAATGTTCTTCATGGGGAAGTGTCACCTTCACAAATGGCATTGCTGGGAATCAGAGTCAGGACTAATCAAGGCTGTGTTCCCACATGCCAGGCATGGGGACAGCCCAAAGCATGCTCAACTCAGTGCAAAGTCTCCCAGTGATGGGTATGAAATGAAATTAATTGGGTTGGAAAAACACAGAGAAAATAAGAAAGTGGAAGAGACAGGGCTCAAAGGAAATTTAATTAATAAAGATGTAGCTTGTTTTCCTCTGTTTTGACCAGCTGATATTATGCCATCCCAGTTTTCATATCCAGTTACCCATGGAAGGATAAGCCTGGAGAGGGCATCTAGGAGAAAGTAGGCTTTTTCTCTTTTTACCAAATAAAACACCATCAGCAACAAAAGCCAAAACCAATTTTAATTAGACAGAGGACTTCTCTAAGAGAACCTTAAGAGCATGCACAGTTTTAAGCCTTTGCCTCTGCATATTTAGATGCTGTTATATATTGTTGCTTGTGTAATAAAATGAGGGCACATCCCTCACAAGTGCTTGGACTACCTCTGCTAAAAGACCTTGACAACAGCTGAGCTCTGGATCTGCAGCAGCTTGGCCAGACTTGGTGATGTTATAGCGTAGCTCCAGGAGGAAGAGGAGTTTTATCCTCTACTTCGAGAGAAGGCTCTGAGCATGTCTCGCAAACCACATTTCACATTTAATCTATCCTACAGGGAAAGAGGAGCTTCTGACACTGTTTCCTATCCACTTCCACTCTTTTTCCTCACCGTTTAGCTGGAAGGAGTGCGGATGTGTTAGCAGAATGCAGATCATTAGCTAGCAGGGGCAGTCAGGGAGGTAAGTTGAGATCACTGAGCCACTCTTTGCCACCAATAAACTCTTTGCAGTATGGTTTATGGTGGGGATTCTCAGAGGGAGCAAGTTTTTCACCAAGGTATCATAGCAATCTCTTTATCTGAGCATTCATGTAATGTGCACTCCTGCTCTCTCTGTGTAGCATTTAGGCACCTCTGGCCAAGAACAAAGCCACTCCCCAGGGTCAAGCTCAGCCTTTATGAAAATACTCATCCTGTTCCTCTGGGGTGGGGCTGCCCAGAGCAACATGATGCTGTGAGCGGTTTGCTGGTGATCACTCAGCATATGGGCCTGGCACCTCTCCCCTGTACTGCCATACAGTGTGGACCTACATCCCTCAGGCTTTCCAAATAATGAAGGTAGCTGCAGTCTCAGATCCTCCTGTGGGAGCTGCCAATGTGCAAAAGGATTTTTTGAGAAGTGGAAAATCTCAGGGAAATCTCTTATGTGGAAAGTTAATAGGTAGATACTCTCAAAGCAGTTTGGAGAAATAGTCACACACATTTCATTTTGATAGGTGGAAAATATGTGGTCAGACTACCAGATTTGTCAGCCTCTTTTGTGCATTAAGCAGCTATATAGAGATGACAAAATTGTGTGGGGTTTCTATCTCTGGTTAAGCTGTGCTGTTTGTGGCCTTAACCATATATTAATTGGCTTTTTTAACTATGCAACTACAAGCACATTCTTTGCACCTTTCTAAGCTGGAATGGGTTCTCTGGACCAAAGGCTCACCCCTGTACATAATTTCACTAGCAGGAGAAGCCTTGTTAATAATTCATGAGTAGCACTTGCAGATTGAAGCCCTCAAGCACTTTTACTGTTGTTGTGAAGAAAGGATAAAAGGGTTTGTTCTTCAAAAGTGTGTCGTTTATATTAAAAAACAAAAACCTTTGAAAAGACTTTGTTGGCTTGCTCATAAGAGCACATTGAAGTTAACTTAATCATCTGCTCTAAAGTTCAGAGAGCTCAATGTGTGGGCTTCTGAAACCCAGGAATAAAGCCAACTTGGCCCAAAGTTTCATATGTCTTGATTGTTTAGACTGCTCATGTTCCTTAGCTGCATGCTAGATTTCACATCTTCATATGATTGCAGTGTGCATTCCCTAGTTTAGCTTCTTTCTATGGTTGGATCAGATTGGCGTGTTGGAGTGTGAAGTCAGGTGCATACTGCAGTGAAAGAAACATTTTTAATCAATTAACAGAAGTCCCCTGCAGACAGCATTGCAATCACTCAGCTAGTATGATAAAGATGCCTCATCAGAGGCTATTATGAAGAGATTAGTTCCTTTAGGAATTGACTTTACCTTGCCTGACAATAGCACTGGGAGTAGGTTTGCTTAGAATGGTGTTCTCCCAGAGCAGACATTAGTCAATGTTTGATTTCCCGGAAGTTGCTTGTTCTTCATTAAAAATTCCACTTCCTTGATTCTTCCTCTATTCCCCTGTTGTAGTGGTTTTGAACCTTGGCTAATAATAATAATAATAATTATAATAGTAATATATACAAATATACACGAGTGATACGCAGTGCAACTGCTCACCACTTGATGACCAAGGCTCAACTTGTTCCTGGCTAATGATCCTGGAGCAGGAAGAGTCGCAAAACCACAATCCCAGAAAAGAGATAAGAGCCCGACTGTCCAAGAGACCAAGAGCTGACTGAGAGAGACAACTCTTAGAGAGGGGCGACCCAGAGAGAGTGAGAGCACAAGCGTGAGTGAGCACTTCCAGACAAACTTTCATCTATATACTGAGCATGACGTGTATGATATGGGAATACGCCATTGGCCAATTTGGTCTCAATCCTAAACCTAAAGTCAGATCCTAGGCTGGGAATTGGGGCTGTGCTCCCTCCCAGCTTCTCTTGCCCCTGCAGACACTGGCACAGCAGAGAAGCTGAAAAGTCCTTGGCTGTCCTGGCAACAGCTATAAACACCAGTATGTTACCAGCCTTCTTTTCAGCACAAATCCAAAACACAGCCTCTCACTAGCTACTAAGAAGAAAGTTAACTCTGTCCCAGCTGAAACCAGGATGCCTGTGAAAAGGGTATTTATTGGCATAAATCAGAAACATGAATCTGGGATACCATATGTCAGACAAACTCACCCCAGGAGCCAAGTTAGGATAGACATATTTTTATTCTTTGGCCTGTGTAGTGCCAGGCTGTGGAAACTAATAAAACAGATCACACATTCACGCATGTTGCTCCAGCCAAGAAAATCTGATAAACCTGCATTGTAAAAATGGAAATAGAAGAGCAGCTCCCCCCACCCACCAACGCCCAGCCTTTAGAGGCAATGACCTGGAGCTAAAATGGTGTGGCTGCTCCCCCTCCCTCCTCTGCCTGACCTCCTGGCTCTCTATTTACCAATTCATTCCTTTTGCTCCTCAGAGGGCAGCTCCTCTCTCTTACCCCCTGCTCCTCTCTATGTCACAGGGAGTAGATACTTCTTCCACCCCTGCCCCTGCCATCTGGAGCAGCAGCCCTATTGCTCTGCACCTAACTGAATTTGAAGAGAAGCAGGGAGTTGGTCTCAGGAAGAGACATTTCCTGACCCTACCTTATGTCTCCTCCAAACAAGGCGTCTGCTGGGAGAATTAAACACCTCCTGAAGCTCTGCTCCTTTTTGCCTCCACAAGTTCAACACTTGCCTGCTATTTAACCTGTGGCCCACCAGATCTTGAAATGATACCTTTCTCCTATAGCTGACTTTCTAGGGTAGTCCATTCCATGACAAACATTCCACCCTTGGCCCAAGTCCCAATCCTGTAGCTTCAGAACAATGAAATCTGTTTTTTCCTATGTGGAAGGATCACATAGCCCCCAGCTCCCCTCTCACTCTCCAAATTGTGTGTGACACAACAGCCAGAAAGACGAGTTCCCAACAACCTGGTGGAGAAACAGGAGCTGAACATTAACAGCCCTCCACATGAGGGGTCCAGGGCAGGGAGTGTCAAAACCTAATGGTTTGGCTTCCCATTGCATGGGGTAGGCCATGCTGATAGATAACCTGTTTTACATCTAGTGAAATATGGCAACAAGCAATTTCCAATCATCACTCAAGGAAAGTGTGAAAAACAGTAAATTGACATGCAATTCAGATGCACTTACAGGTATCAAGGCTCTGGCAACATCACAATATTAGGTATTTATTCTTACATAAATCCTAATATTAGACAGACACAAATTTGAATCAAGCTTGACCCAAGCCAAGAATAATTCCATGGAGGGAAAGAATGACAAGGCACTAATTTAAGTTCACAGAAGCTCACAGATAAAGAAAGCAAGCTTAAGAATTTCCGATGATCATTCCTCTTCAACAACCTGTTCTTTAGACCTTTGAGGAAACTTGAGCCTGAAATGGAGAATCCCAACAAGAGTCTGGGACAGGGGAGGAAGAAGCCAGGGAGCAGGATTGCATGGCATAAATGATGGCTTGAAGCCATACAGTAAGCCACCTGCAGCTGGCTAGGCCAAAACAGTGATCATATACTTGACAATTGGAGCAATTTATGGGACAACTAGAAGCTGAGAGCAACAGGTTACCATAAATTTTCCAAAGCATCTCAAGAACATGAGAGTCTTGAGATACATGGATGTAAAGGGTCATGCTGCTGGCCATGTGTCCCAGCAAGAGCCAAAGGGCTGCCGGGGAGTGGGACTGGCAGTGCAGCCCATCACTTATGGGACAGGCTTCTCAGACCGCTCCCTGCTGAAGCAGTCCTACCCTGAGCAGCTTCCTAGAAAGCTGTGCACTGATAGAGAGCACTAACAAGGTGACAAAATTTCATTTTGTTCTGAAATCTACAACCAATTGACAAGAATGCCTAAGAAATGGCCGCTGACCAAGTGGTAAAATAAATTAGGCCAGTCAGGAATAAATCTGAAAGGCCAGATAACACCAGAGCTGATCTAATGTCAGAAATAATATTTTAACACAGACCAAGCCTGACACGTAAGTAGCTGTGTCAGTGAAGGGGGAATACTGAATTAGTCCCATCTGAGCTTCTGGCTGTGCTTTCTTTGTACCAGTTGCCTCTGATTCAGTGCAAACTCAGTGCCGGTAACCACCATGTAAAGGGTGGAATTTCCCCAAATCCTCTGTGCTCCTGCCTGTTCAGCACCATCACCAGTTTACCTGTCATGGGGCTCTCCAGAGGGCCACCCATGAGTCCAGGAACTTGCCCATGGAGGCACAGGATGGGCAATATGTCTTATCTCTACCCCAGATATCTCGTGTAATCGTCCAGAATGAATGTGCCATTGGAGCTGCCTTAGTTTTCCCTAGTTCACCCCTGTGCTGCAGAAGCTTCATGGGTGATTTGCTGGAGTCTTTCCTTGGGAATGGAGATGAAGCCGCATGGTTCTGAAGTCGGGGTAGAGTCACGGCTTCTATGTAGACCATGCTGGGGCTCTAATGGATGACCTGCGATCTGCAGAATGTGGGGGACAAACATCTGCCACAGGAAGGAGGAAGCACAAAGCAAATGAGCTGAGAGCATTGCAAAGGAAATGTCTCTTCCACCCAAGGGCTGAGCGGTGCTCAGTCACTGCTGTTAGAAACTGCCTGGAAGCATAGATGTTAATGTTACGCCAGATCCAGCGCAGAAGCTAAGAGATTCATTCCATTTCATTATGAAATGATACCAAGCACCATAAAGTGTCAGCTTTCAAGTTCATAATTTATAAATTAAGTGTAAATAGCCCATATATCCTGAGCTCCTCTCCAGCCACTTATTTATCCTTCCTCCATGAAAAATTAATGAGTCTATAAAATAGCTTGTAAATTTAGAGCAGTCTTTTTTTATTTTTTTATTTTTTTTAATCAACAGTGCAACAGAGACCCTGAAGTTGGCTGCAGCCACTGCTGTTAATCACTGGTCTTAGGTTTGCTACTATGCCACAGCAAAGCACCTCCTTCTAAGGTTCCTTCTGCAGACCTGTGCTAGAGATAAAATAAAGCACTGGTCATTAGGCTGTCCTAGTACAGCAATCCCTGCTTTCAAAAGCCTGGCAGACTGCTCCCTGCATGGAGTGCTTGAGGACTTAATGTCTTATCCAAAGTATCAGGAGAAGAATTAGCAAGACAGTTTTAATAATCAAATTTTCTAAGTGGAAAACTCACCCCAGGCAAAACTTTTGGTCTGTGGGAAGGAAAACAAGCAGAACCAGATCAGCTAGCTCTGTATTTCCACTAAGACAATTCCTTAAGGGACTCTTTTTGCTATTTTGTGACCTTTTGGGGCTTGCCTCTGGACAAAAAGCTGCATTGGTCATTTTGCAAGGCCATCTGCAACTTAGCAAGGACCTGTATTCCTGCCCATTGTGGTACACGCATTTACCTATGTAAACATAGCTTATGTAAAGATCAGAGAGGAGTAGAAGACCATCAGAGGGGTGCAGGAGACAGGCTGAGGAATGGACAGGGACAGGCACAGTACTGGGGTGCTGGAGTCATGAAAGAGCACAACAGAGGAGTGCAGAGAACCACCTATAGACCGGTCCGGAGGTACCCACACAGGTGCAAAGGCAGCTTTCCATGCAGTTGAAGACATGCTGCCATCTACCTCCATGCTCTTCTACCATCTTTGGGGACTTTGCTCAACATCCAAATAAATGCCCATGAAGGCTATTCAAAACCAAAGACATTTCTACACAAGAACTCTATCAAAATGCATTTCTGCTTGTTGGTCTGTGCTTGAGGCTGGAAAAGGAGATAGAATTTCATGGCTGCTACGGCATCACAGCAGGGGATGTTTTGTATCACAAGGGAGGGTGGTATCAAGAAATATAAGATGGCTGTATGTTAAGCTCCATGATTTTCTGTTCACTTTTGTACTTATGCTTAACATTTGGAGATATTTACTCAATATTTTTGGCCAAAAAATTGTTTCACAGAAATAAACTCTTACTGTTAAGCTCCCTCATGAAATAACCAGCTTTTTTAAATTGAACAGAGAAAACCACATTAGAGTAAGCAAGGTAAACAAACCACGGGGATTACTTTTCCCCTTCTGTATACATATGGATAAGTATGTTCTGTATTCCTTCTTCTATACAGCCTAACTCTATCACAAACAGTAGGTCGCTGTGATGATTTATGACAAAAGTGGCAGATTTTATTAGATGTTAACTTATTCATTAAATTCCTACAATCAAACATTAAAATGGATACTGTTCCTCTGGGGACAAGACGGAGACATGAACATAATAACTTTATGTCTGTTGCATGTAACATATTTGTAATTCAGCAGAAAGCCTGATCCCAAATGCTTAGACATATAAGGCTAGGACAGCAAATGTGATTGGATTTCTTATAATCTAACCATTTTGCTCCATATGTGGCCCCCAATCTGTTTAGGATTGTTAAAATTCCTGGGTATTGCAGTGCCTTCCCCAGAGAACACTGGGAAGAGCTATGGACAGCCTGGACCAGATGGGATGCCAGTGACTCCAGCCAGCAAAGGCAGAAAAGAGGACAGTGGTTAACTCCCTCTCTGCCAGCCACCACAGAGGAGGTCCGGACAGGAAAATTAATGCGGGCTGTAAAAGGCAGTTTATAGTTTAAAGTTCCTGGGAGAAAACTGCTGCAGCCCGTGGGGACAAAGCAAGCAAGGACCAATAATCACATTCTTCTGAAAAATTGTTCAGCACCGTAGGTGGAAATTTTGGTTGCTTGTAAATTCCCATAAACCCACAAAGGGAAGTGAAATGCTGTAAATGAAATGACCATCTACATGATGAAAGGCCTCTTGGTCAGATCAACACTGTTTTTAGACAGCCTATGGAGTAGCATGGGATCAGACAGCCTCCCTCCAGAGGACTGAAATTCAACATGCTTGTGCTTGATTTAAGAGCAAGAGTCTGGCTGCTCAGTATTCCCTGCCACTCACTAACTTGTCACTGAGAAGAGTTAAACCGGCACTTGAGAACCTCTGCCATAAGAAACACTTGGATGCTCCTTGTCTGCCAGGGTGGATTAGTTCTACTTATACAAGTTTAATCCTTTGGCATATAAAGCATGTGAGACTATAGCTAAAAACAAAATACAGGATTACCCTATTAAAATGGTGCACTGATTACAGACATTGCCACTTCTTTCATTCCAGTGACTTTCTTAACTGAGATAACCATCAGCTTTTAGGCAAGCTGAAAACCTTACCTTATTATTCCATACCTGCCCAAACTGTTATGCTGCTTTGATGGTTTGAAGGGAATTTTGTAGGTGTTTTCTAAGGCATTATTTAACAGGACTTAACCTAAAATCCTGAAAGCCTAGTGGTATGGTTAAAGGAAAAGGAAATGAGAATAGCAGCTCAGGACCTTCAATATGTTTTCCTCCTTAATTCATAAAGAAGCTGTTAGTGTAATACTGACTCCTGGCTGAGGACTTGAAGATTTTTCTGTTGCGCTGAATTTACACTTGTGAAGGAAAAGAATTCTGTCATAAAATCCATGAATTTTCCATGAAGTTGGATATAGTAGCCTCAGAAGCAATCTCTCACATCCTGCGAGATCAGAGCTTTGCACAAGAAAACTTCCCTACATCACATCTATTATTTCTTAGACACCGCTAATTACAATAATTCTTAAAAATATGGAATACAAAATATTGAGGGATAATCATGTGTCCATAATCTTTAGATTGTTGCTTACTAGAAGACCCTTCAAGGCTATCTTTAGTTTCAACAGCATCAGAAAAAGATGATTTTCAAGTGTAAAGGTGACAGCATCTTAACGCTGGAAAGGGACTGCTAAGCAAAAAAACGAACTTGTGTAATTTTAGTAGATACAGCAATTATCACTAGGTAATTCCCTGGAAAACTTTTCAACATAGATAAGCCATAATGGGGGCTATGGATCCAAAATGTAGAAAGCCACTGGCTTTCTACCCTACGAACCAGGACAACCTGCCAGCTTCCAAAACAATCTATTCTTATACTCTCACCTGGGTACATGCTGCAGGAAAATTCCAAGTCGGCTTTTGACTTATAAGCAATTCCCTCTATCTCCTCCTTATTAATGCCTCTGAATAGGAACAGACTAGGGCTTTTCTTATCAGACAGTCCTTTGAGTACTTATGCATTGCCAGGGTTTAGCAAAACCTGGAAGAAATAGAAGCAGTTGCCCCAGTACGGTACCCTTGATAGGTTTTAAGTGCCAGACTTTTGCTTAGGCTCGTCTTTCACAGCTTCAAAGGAAAGAGTGATTCTTTCTGGAGACAAGCTGTGTGTCTAAGATGGTATTTTTTAAGCAATAATACTTACACAAAGTATGTTAACTTCTTAAGGACATACTAGCTCCAGTAGCCATCAAGCAATGATTCTGAAAATCCCTCCACTTGAGAGGGGATTTTTACAGAAGTTTGCACACCCCTCCCCCCCTTTCCATAGCTATAAGGACAAGTGAGAAGTTAGATTCTTTTGCCAAGAGGAATAGATTGTAAATTGCAGCCATGGAAAGTATAAAATGTATTTGGATGCTGCAATTCCCCCAGCAGATCTGATATGGAAGACATTAGAAAATGTCAGACATCCATAACTGCTTTCACTCAGGGCTATGAATACAGTTTACAAATGCTAATTAGTTGAGAAGGTATTTTTGAGGCAGAGAGGTAGCTGGGAGCCAAAGACTAACTATTTCAACTCAGTTGTTCTTAGGGTATGTGTGCGTAAAAGACAGAACAGGAGAACATGACGTGTCTCATAACTGAAAGATGAGTTTTCTATTTCTTCATGGATTTTTAATGTGCTTACAGAGTTTTATGAAACAGAACTCCCTGGGCAGGGCTGGGGCACAGGGAAGTTGTCTGTGTTTGGGTAATGCCTTGGGTTACAGCCAGGGCCTGGCCAGCGGATGGGATGACCATGTGGTCCTGTCACCACTCTCCCATGCATCATACTAACGGGGTGGGATTTGAGCTCTCTTGGCCCTTCACACAGATACTACTTCCTGATGAAGGTGACCTAACCATCCCAAAGGTTGCCAGGGCAGGGGAATTGCCTCATCAGAAATACATGTGGCCAGGTTTTTGCATCCCCTCTGCCAAATATGAAGCAGTGCTGCATGGCTGTCAGAGGTGTGCTGGTGCACAGCTCTCTGAGCATCCTTTTGAAAGGGATGCTGCGAAAGAGCAACCAAATGCTGTGGGCAGGGAATGCTGTGCGACAGTCTGCTATCAGGACTGTAGGATGCTTCTCTGGCTTGCAGGATCCTTCACCTGAATTTGGGAACTGGGACTACAGTTCCAAGAAGTACGTATCTGAAGTGTTTTTGAGAGCTTCAAGCAAGATCCCTGATGGTCTGACTCTGTGCTACAGAGTTCAACAGAACTACTTTGTTTTTACTATTACTGATCTTTTAGCAGAGCTACTACATAACAGAGTATAAATCAAGTCTCTGGTGTCACAGGTGGTAATCTCTTGAATTTGTGAAAGGTGTTGATGGCCAGCAGGGTTGGGATGAAAGCAGGATCTCTTGAACAGCCCTCCTGGTGTCACCTGTTGAGGTGCAGGACAACCTGCTCATTACAGACTAAATTTTTCTAGCGAGAAGTCTGTTGTATCAATTTTATGCCAAATCAAACGTTTGATTTATCCCTGTTGTAACTCCACTGAGTTCAGTCAAGTTATACAAGTCATGAATTTATCTCTTAAATTTCTCCATAGCGAATACTATTTTTTCCTTCGATAATGCTTCAGTGAACTTCTAAATCTCCAAACATGCATCCTGCTCCACACACATGTGGGAAGTATGTGAGAAGTTGTTGTGAGAGGAATTGGACTACTTCCATGCGTAAGCCATCTTGTCAGCCTCTTTTACCTGAAAGCCTTGCTCATATTATTCAACAAGAGACAGAGCACTCCATCAAGCATTGGGCTTAACACAGCTGAAATGATGGTCAATGGAAAGACTCCCACAGACTTCCCTGGAAGCTCAATTGTGCCCTGGATATTCACTTGTCTTGATGGCAGTGGGAAGGTTCAGGGAGGATGAGACTGAGTCCATCCCTTGTGTGACAAACATGTCTACTGTGTCTCTATTGACCAGGGATTTTGCCAGACATGAGTGTGTTCCTGAGCCCTACCTGAAGATCTTCCTATGTAACAAAAGTGCTTACCTCCTTACAATCCTTCCTTCTTACTTCTGTCCATGAGACCCTCCAAATCTCAGCAAAAACACACTGTAGTCCCTACGCTTATATTATGGCCAATATATTTTCTCTCATGGCCCATTTTCAGTGCACATTTTTTTAATACACCTCTCTTGACCTTCATGTCCCTCCTTCAGGTCTAGTCTTGGAACTCATTGGACTTTGCAGCACCTTTTTCTCATGCTTCTCTTTCTTTAGGGGAAAGGTTTGATTCTGGCTAGGTGCTTATTGTTTTCATTTGTTCCCACATCTGTTACCCAGACATTAGTTCTCGATTTTGCACCAGAACGACAATCTGTCTGAAAGATCATATTTGCTATTTACCTTATGTTTGCTAATTGTCTAACATACATCTTGCAATGTCCTTTCCTAGCTCAACAGTGCCAATACTTTGATCACACCGTGCCTGTATCAAGGCTCCTACACACTGTCCCCTTCTTAAAAGCCTAGTTGCTCACCAAATCTTTCCTGCAAATAAATTTTTAGCAAACCTTTGATGAACAACATCATGATTATTTCTGACATCTTCTGCAGTGAGAGTAAACACGGAATTATTTCTTTCCACTGCATCAGTTGATAAGCAAATTTACATTTTCATAATGATCTGCTACACAGGATCTGTTGAAGCCTCTTTTTACTTCTCCTTCACTTGTCCCTCTGCTTAGCAAACTTTTAGTCTTGGGAAGGCTTAAATAATACATCTTAAAATCCAGGGTGACAATGGTAAAGGCTTAATGCAAGTCACTTCAAACACTGAACAAGAGACTTCAATTTAAAATAAATAAATAAAAGGCCTAGCCTCCCTACTATACAGAGTATACTCTTTGCTCCCTGCAAAGTGCCTGCCTAGAAGCTCATGCAGGTTTCTGGAGCTTGCCTTTCTGAGCAGGCTTTAAGGAGGTGAGTAGACATCCCCATAAGGACAACCCAGGGCTTCTTTCCTGATATCTCGGGCTAAGAGGCCAAGAAAGCAGCACAGAAATCCTGGCTGTACATGGCTCAGCAGGAGCACGCCCTTTCAGGATTATGGCTTTGCTACAACTGCTTTGTAGCCCCAACTGCCTGAGTGATCGTTTGTGCTTGCTGTGAGCCATTTCCCATGTGCCCTTTTGCTGCCTGCTCCCTCACACACAATACTTTCATACCAGAAATACCCCCCCAGCCCATACACTTTTGGGGTTTCATTCTTACACAGCCTTTGCAAGCCAAGAAATCCGCTCAGTTCTATTCAGTAGATTCCTGACAGTCTTTAAAGGATTGCCAATTCCAGTCTGCTTAAAAAAAAAGGCAGAGCATTGCCTCTCTAACAGCTTTTCTGCCTTCCCTTCTGTGAGCTGATCAGCACCTGTTGAGCGACAAAAAACATACCAGAAACACAGCACACCTGAAATATCTGAAACTTCTGCAGTGCTGTGGGCAAGGAGATTGCATGGTCCATGGAAGAGCCATCAAGCTTCTCATGCAAAACTAGTTTTCTGTAGGAGATCGGTGTGCCCCTGGCTGGCTTATACTAAGGGCTAACAAGGGTTAACAGTGTTTGCTCTCCCCATCTCACCCCCTCCTACTCACTGTGCATTTCTGTCAAAGACCTGCTCTCTAGCCAGCCATCACTGGGATTAAGCTGCTCTAGCAGTCTGGCTGACGCTTGATGCGGGAATAAAGTCCTGCTGTCTGGAGGCAGCGCACTCAAATGTGCTTCGCAGCCCTGCAGAAGGAGTTCTAGAACTGCAAGACCAACAGTTAGAACTTTGAAGATTTCAAAATTATGCAAGCTTAAAATAACCTTTGAAACTACCCAATTTAAGAAAATACCAAAACTTTTTTTCTTTTCTTTTCTTGAAAGACTGCAAGCATTTTAGTTACTATGTCTGTTCAGGAGCCATATGGAAAAGTCAGTTCTGTCCTGTTAAACTGGTTGCAGAGTTTTAGTTTTCATTTGTCTACAGAGATCTGAAAAGTCTATGCTGTTTCATTTTATGCTTTTTCAGCAAAGAAAACAAGTGGTCTGGGGATCATCTGGCCAGGAACACAATAGGTAAGCAGAGTATTTTTTTGTGTAACTTATTTCGACAAGTCTGAGAGTATACTGTTTGTGTAATTGAGTGAAATCAGCCTTTAGGATGATGTTCTCTTTGGGATAAGCTGTTTATAGGTTGGTTGGTTGCTTGGTTTGTTTGTTTTCCCAGACAAGAAAAGCTGAGCTACCATGGTATTGGTGAGGTTTGCAAGATCCTGTAATTTAAGCAGCAGAAAGACTTGTTTTTTTTTCTTTTTTCTTTTTTTCTCCTTAATCCTCTCTGAATTGCAGAGCAACTCAGATTCCACTCTCAAAGGTAAAATGAAATATTTGGGGTTTTATTTTGAATCTGTAAGCTATAGTTAGGCAACAAGAATAACAAAGTGGCAAAGAAGTGACTCAGAGTCATAAGGAAAGCTCTGTTATAAGAGCATTAAATACAGAATTGATATAATAATCTTAACTACTATTCCAACATGTTCAGATGGTTCTTAAATCTTGCATTTAGCCACATGCTAAAAATATTACAAAGAAGAGAGAATATCCTAACTTTATTAGGATGTTAAGTAGGACATTCAGATGACCTGGTAGCAATAACTTCAGCAGTAATCTCACTGATACCAAAGATGTGTGTTACTTCAAGAAAAGAAACTGATCCTTTTATAAAGTCACTAATTGTAACAGACAGCAGGTCTGCTGAATTGTAGATATTTTGGCTGCCTAAGATCTTCTGCGCATTTGCAGTCACGATGAGGAAACGGCTGATCTCAGAAATGAGTAAAAATCACAAAGGATGGAGCCTTTGTCTTTTATAGTCTTTTCTGTCATGAGCCAATAATGAGATTTAACCAAGATCTTTACTCCTTGCTGATTGTAAGATACAATAAGCTACTTTTTTGCTTAAAAAAGGGATCTTGCTCGCAGAGCTTCCTCTGCTTTCCAAATCCCTGAGCTACATCTGGCACCTGTATTAAAGGTCTGTGCCCTTCTTCTCCCTTCTGTGCCTTTTCCTCTCTTTCTGAAACTGGATGTGTCGGACAAAGGTTGCAAGGATAATCTATAATTTCATGTAGCAGTATACTGTCAAAATTTCTTGTCCTAACTGGAGTCTATCTGTGTAGCTCTGTGAAACGTACACAGCATAGTTTAAATAATGTCAGCATTTGTAGAGATTTTGTGGACTGTTTGTGTACATTTCACGCCAATAATAAAGCCTCCTGGTAAAAGGAAGGGGGATATATGATCTTTGAAAATCTCTTACAAGAGTGAATACAATAGAGCTGATACAGTTTCAGTGAGCAACAAATACTGAGATAGACTGGAAGTGATACAGGTGTAAAAGGGACGGTCAGTACAAAAATCTCAGAATGATTTATCCAGCTGCCCTACAGTAATAAAGCCTTCCTCCAAAGGAGATACACAAAATGCTTAAAATCTCCTCTAAGTGTTAGTTTGGGGATTCTTGCCCAGGATCCTCCACTTTTCATCAAACAGTAGCTCACAATGCTCTGAATAAGTTGTTCTGATCTTCTTCTCTACACATACCTACAGCTGCAATAGAGGAAACAAAAATTAAATTATCTCAAACAAAAGAGCAGAGGCATTGTCTGGGATGTAATGACCTCCTGGGAGTTTGAAAGTGACAGTTCCATTACAAATAACCCAGCCGTGAAATTTAGCAAAATAAGCACTATAAACTAGGAAAAATATTTTAAATGTAATCCTCCACGCATTTTGTCAGCAGTGAAAGCTGGGGTATTTTTTATAACTATCTTGTGATACTGCACTTGTGCTACATTGACTATATTTTTTCTATAATAAAAGACTTCCTAGCAGCTTCTGCCATTAAATCTTTGCAGAGAGATCCTCTGAGAAATATTTCTTTGTGAACTTTGTGCAATTTAGCAAAATGGAGAATGGCGCTGTTTGAATGTCTGGGTTGCTGTCATTATGATAGATATCAGGAAAGGCACAGAAAGAGAGGGTCTCTGACTATTTTCTCCCCCCAAGACAGCAGTTTCTGTTCACTTCTGTCATCTCACTTTACAGTACTGAAGATGTTCTGGTTTTATCTGCCTGTCCACCTTCTCATGGAGGTTTGGTTGTGTCGTTCCATAAAAGTACCCACCACCAGTTCCCAACAGAGCTTCAAAACTGATCTCTTCAATTTCTACCACTCCCTGATACTTGCTGATGGTAAGGAAACAACAATTCACCTGCTGAAGGATATACCTAAGAGGTAAGAGCAAATCAGTCACTCCTATTCTCAGATACTTCCCTATGACACTGGGAGCTGCCCACTACCAGTACAAGCCAAGAAATGCTATGCACCTGCAGAGCTCTATCATTGTCCCCTGAATTTCCAGAGAAATGCCCCATAGCTGCCAAGCTCAAGTGTCATTACATTGCCCAGAATCTGGAACAAGCCTCCGAGACAAAGTTTGGATTAGTGTATGCATTTCAGGCAGCTTTCTGTGGTGTTTGTCAGAGCAGAGGCAGAGCTGGTACAGAACAGGTGACAGCAACCAGTTGTGTCACATAAACCACTTCACTTCAGAACTGCAGAGACACTTCACTTCAGAACTGCAGAGACACATCACCTGCCCTACCTTCACTGTAAAATACACAAATTTTACCTAGCAAATTAACTATTCAAAAAAAACCCAATAGAATATCTGCATACACTTCTTATCAGAAAAACTTCTGCTGGTGTCCAGCCTGTTGAAGTGTTTTTACTGAATGGCACTAAAGCTTGCTAAGATCAAAAGTGCTTTGCATGTGGAAATTCCACAGATTCTTCATTTCTCCAAAATATCTCCAAAGTTTTCTGACATATCCAGACAGGTGGGTGATCTAGATATTATGACTGGCACTGCGTCTTAGGTAGCAAAGACCAACCTACTGTTGGGGAAGAGACTCCACTTTGGAGAGTGACCAACACGTACAGATTTTGATGTACACCCAAGTAGAGCAGTCATGGAGCAGAGAGCGAGCCAGATGGTTCAGTCTTGACATGCATTACGCAGAAACTGGAACATGGCACATGTTATATAATGTGGTGATGCTCACAAGAGCAAAACTAGGAGCTCTGCTTGTTAAAGGCATATGCGTATTGAAACCTTAGAGAAAAGCGAGTTTTGCTCTGCTTTTGTAGTATAACATTGAGATTGCAATTAGGAAGCAAAAAGCTGTTCAGTTTAGCATGATCAGGTAAGGACCTTATGAACCCCAGAGTCATCCAAACAGGAAACCAAGAGATGACAAATTGTGGCTTAAAGTAAAAGACTCTAGAACGTGGAACTGTTTCCAGTGAAGCTTGACTCTGGCCCAGTAGCCATGTCCTGAATGTAAGCCAGACTTCTAGGCTGACGTGGTCTATACACAATGACTCACCATTGAACATAAAACCCTCAAATTGCCTTCATTTAACTGCAGAGTGAGTGGCCCAAGTCCAAACATTTCTGTGGCTGTATACAGTCCATATACACCAAAACAACAGATACAAACACAAGACTAAAGAATTGAGACAGGAGGCTGGGCGTGACTGTAAATAAGCAGGAATCAAAGCCTGATCAAGTAGACTGATGTTGCTTTGTACTTCTCACACACTGCAGCCTGTCATGAAGGCAAATAAGTTAGAACTGGTTTGGATGAAACTGCCACTGGCATCTGGTAATCTTCAGGCATTCTGTTATATCCACTTCATCTGACACCCAGGAAGACCAAGATATGAAGGCACATATGAGAGAAGATATGTTCTAAAAGCTTTCACTTAACTCCAGTCAGGAAATCCTAGGAAAAAGCATACCAAATCCCTCAGAGTTACACAACAGGTAGTTAACTGGAAGGCAGTCAGTTTATCATATCCTTCATCCAAAATAACCAGGTAAGTACCAAGATATGATATTCACCTGCAATATGTTAAAATTCAGTGGCAAAAAAAAAGATTGCCTATGTTAAGTAGATAAAACTTCCAGTTAATATTTGTGTATTAGGAAAAAAACCAGTACGTGCTTCCCACAGCTGAAGATTCCAGACATTCAGCATCACCTTGTGCTGATGTACCTCGAAGGGGAGCAGTCATTCCTACCCACAATAGAGTGACCCACATCAGAATGGCCAATTACAAGGAGTCTCAGGCAGACTTGAATTTCCTGACACTTTTCCTCTATTTTTAATCCACATTTACAGGTACTACTTTGTTTTGGAGGAAGGCAGAGCCCTTGCACCTTTCTCAATAACAGTGACCCCCTGTGATGTTCCCATTGAATGGAGTGTACTTGTGCACAAGGCTTCAGCAAGTTTCCTTGGAAAAACACAAGGTAAGACCTTCAGTCTGCCTCAGTAGAGACAGGGAAAGCATAAGTTATTCATAAGCAGTTGTCTTACAGGAGATTCCCCACAAGCTTACACATCTCATACTTCCCTGTCCTGTAGACTGCCATGGACTGAAGTGGACATCCCCGACTCCATGGGTGAAACATGGGAGTCCGTGGGATTTTGCCATCAACTCAAGTAAATTAAGGATTGCATCTGAAAAAGTCAAAATCACAGGGTAATATTTGGGAACATGTGGTGGGTTAACCTTGGCTGGATGCCAGATGCCCACCAGGCCCCTCTGCCACTCCCCCGTCAGCAAAATAAAGGGGAGAAAAGATTAAAAACTCATGGGTCAAGATAAAAGCAGTTTAATTAAAGCAAAGGCCAAGGCCATGCACAGAAACAAAAGGTAAACAAAGATGTTATTCACTATTTCCCCTCAGTAAGCGATGTCCGGCCACTTCCCAGGAAAGCAGAGCTTCAGTGTGTGTAGCAGCTGCTCCTGGAGACAAACGCAGTAACAAATGCCCCCCTCCTCCGGCCTTCCCTTGGCCCTTATGGCTGAGCTGAGGTCACATGGTATGGAACAGCCAATCCGGGTCAGCTGTCCCAGCTCCGCCCCCTCCCAAGCTGTGTTCTAAACACCCTGCTGGCTGCCAGGGCAACACTCAGCACTGGGAGGGCTGCCATGGGGATACCAACTCCGTCTCGGCCTGACCCAGTACAGAACACCAGGTGTTCAGGGCTCCACAAACAGATCAGCTTCATAAGCCATCTGCACTGGCCCAAACTTCCCTTTGCTGTCTCAGCTCTTTTTCTGTGGCATAAACCAATCAAGCCAGTCATTTTGTTCCGCACAGTGATGTGCAGAAGATTTAACCATTTATTTTTCTAGGAATAGCATATACCATGGTAGTGGGCATTATGCTGCCTTTTGCCCAAGAGGAAATTCCATTCCCTTTCATGCTTTTTGAATTAATTTTTAAAATTAAAATAAGAAAGCTGCCATTAACAAGTTCTCACGTGTCAGGAAGGTACACCTGACTGAGAAGTTCAAATAACATACCTTTGAAGTGATCCCTCTTCACAGGAGACAGGGTCACAAAACTAAACAAAACTAAACTCATTTCGTAGAAAGTATGAGTCTTCATACCCAAATAAAAAATACCCAAAGAGACAGCCATTGGAAGAAGAAAATTGTAGGGACGTGAGGCATGATACAAATCAAGCTTTTGCAAGTTACAGTTTTATAATTATAGTCTTTTTGAAAACATAATTCTACAATTGCAGTGCTAAAATAAAAGCTACTCAAATTTTATTTTAATAAATTGCCAGTGGTAAAAATTATTTTTAGTTATTATTGTTTTCATGAAGAAAATATGTTCCCTGACATATGGACAATAACAGCTATGCAATGTGCTTTATTTCATGTCTGTTAGAACAAAAGTTATAAGTCTGTTTTCCACCTGCAGGTGATCATGATACACAAGAGGTCTCAAAATCTCAGAAGGCTCCAAGCATGGTGTCTACCATTTTTAACTATAAGGGAAATTCTGTAGAGACTTACATGGATATGTCTTCTCATTCTGCCCTTTACATGCTGGAGTTCTTATCCACTGAGCGAGACACACACATTACCGTGTACTTAACAACAGACACAACATCTGGGCACCTCTATCCAGAACTTCCAATGGATCCACGCATAGATGTTATTGGCATTGGGCACACAACAGTGACTCTGACCTGGAAACACAGTCCCTCTGTCTTGCAACATAGAGAAAACATCCAGTACTGTCTTCTAATAAATGAAAAGCACAACTATAAGAGCTTATGTGCTGCTGAGACAGCAATCAGATCCTCAGGAATGAAACTGCCCCCTGCATTAGCTTTGTCACTCTTTCCATACCTTCTTGAACCACAGCAGGTGATGATATTGTCCAACAGCGAATTGAGCATCATCAACAAAGCAAGTAGTGGGGAAGTCAGGCAGATATGCATGGGTACCAAGAACACTTACACAATACCCAATCTCAGTCCCAGCACACAGTATTACTTTGATGTTTTTGTCATCAATCTACTCACAAATGCCAGTGCTGCTTACACTGGGACATTTGCAAGAACTTTGGAAGAACCCGAACCTAAGGTGGCAGAGCTGAAAGATGAGAAAGTGATTCAGGTTGTTCTGGATGGGAAAAAAAAGAAATCCTACAGTCTACAGTACCAGGCGATACACAAAAAGATACAGTTCATCTTTCAGATGTGTCATGGCCAAGTACGGGTTCACATAACAAAGAATGGTAAAACAGTGGCATCGGAAAACATCTCAGGGCTGAGGTATTTCTCACTGAAAGGAAAGTTGCTGGACACATATTTGGTGCAGCTGAGGTCCACAGAGAAGTCCAACTCTTCTGTGAAAGTACAGGTGTCCTCCCATTTACACAAACCCTTATTTCCACTTCTTCCAGAGAGCTTAAAAATCAAGTCATTCAGTAAACTGAGGACCTGCAACTCTGTCACCATTGCCTGGCTAGGAACACAAGAGGAGAGCAAGTACTGTGTATACAAGAAAAGAATTGAAGAAGATCAGGTCTGGATGGAACTGCAGAGTGCAGACAGGTGCTCTGGACCTGAATCTTGGCCCAAGTCAGAGAAAGTACTGTGCAAGTATTTCTACGATATAAATCTCCAGCGAGCTGTCACCACAGAGACCATTAAAGGGCTGGATGCAGGGACACTTTACTTATTTGATGTTTATCTCTTTGGGCCATCTGGCATCCCTGTCAGTTACCACAGCAAAGTTGTGAAGACCAGAAAAAAATGTTGAAGGTTTTAAAGAAATGTTTTGAAGTGAGTGAAGGAAAACTTATCAAAAAATCTATGCCAATCCACACCATAGCCTGTGCATTTTAAAATATGCCGACACACAAAAGCGTTAAGCAGTAAGATCCTATGAAGGAAACATCTTAGATGGCTAGATCATTACACTTCCTTTTGCATCTTCTCTAAGTTTTTTTTTTTCCCCTTCAGCTAGCTCAGACATCAAAAACAGACATGTGAAACAAATCCATGGACTTGGAAATAAATACCCACAATAGCACCCTTGAGAAATAGATCAGTTACCTAAAATGCTTCTGAAATCCAGTACAGAAGCAATACAAAATGCCTCTCAAGAAGCACACATTTTTCAAATCCCAGAGAGTTTTCCACTTTGCATAACTCCATCAGCTAACAAGGAACTGAGAGACCCCACAAGTGAAGCTGCTCTTGAGAAACTGAACTTCCCCATTGCTTGAACAAGGAAGGAAACAAAATTTTAAAAAGCAGTGGAACTGATGTAAAGCTCCATACCTTGAGTAAAGCAGGCTGAAATACATCTTCCATTATTACCTGTATGTTTGCTTGGCTTTCATTTCTATAGAGAAACTGTGTTTGGTTAGAAACTGAGAAAATTCAGGCCAGGAATGGGCTCTGAATCCAGTTTTTCTGGGGAGTAAACAAATACACTGCTGTAAGTAAGGAAAAGAGGTTTTTATCTCTAGTCTCTGATATCAAGCCCATGCTTATCACTGTGTGACTCCCAAGTGTAATATACTCACTTTTTTTCCTTAGCCCAGCCTGTACGAATGTGTTGCTTTAGAAAAAATTAAATGTGGTTTTCCTGTTAAATATAATAGAAGAAAAATATTTGTAGTAAAAATCCTGACCAACACTTTTTTGTTGTCTTGTTTCCTCGATTACCTTCCTTAGGTGACAAGAGACATAGTATTAAAAAATTGCGGAAAAAAAGTCTTCATAAAGCCCCTCATGCGCAATTTCAATTCTCAGCAGAAAATATTTTGCACATATGCTCTTGGCAGGTCTGGAACTTACATATAAAGAGATACAATAGATACACTGACCAGAGGTTGCCAGAGAAATCTTACCAGCAGTAGTTCTTCTACAACTACACTAAGCAAAGACAAATTATTAATTCCATTACTGTACATTTCAGAAGTTTGCTTGCAATTCAAGGTCATCAAGGTTCTAGTTCACTCTGAATAATTATTACCTTCAAGCACTCTTGGAGGCATTTGGTAAGGACTGAATCAGTCCTGTGTGTACAGAGAGTATTACATGTTTCCTACTCCAAAGACTTGACAGTTGTGTACCTTGTATGGTGCACGCTATACATTAGCAGACTGATTAGTCCCAGAAGAAGGGCTCCGGCCTTTGGATGGGATCAGCTGCAATATCTGGGCTTTGGCTAGGCTTTGCATTCCTGCAGGCACTATTCTGGACTGAGCAGTGTCACAGCAAAAGCCATGTGCTCTGTGACCTCCTCCCCACACTCCGCAGGTCTTTTGGCTCATTACAGGGGCTGGCAGCTGCACCGCCTTCTTTTCAAGGCAACCCGCTTCTTCATTTTGCTCCTGCCAAAAGTAGTCTGAGCTCAAAGAGCAACAGAGGCCATCTCCACTTGGAATTCATAATGTTTTCTTCTGCCTTCTTCCACCATTTCAGACATTTATATTCTGGATAAACTTCACGCGGATGCCCTATAAATGACTGTAATAAAAACCATGAGAATAATAGAGGAGGAAGAAGAAGATGTGTTTTATTGTAGATACAATATATATATATTCTTAATCTACTGCCTTCAGCCTGTCAGAACATTAACCCTTGCTTCTGCCCTCTGTACACAAACGCCACAAAAATGTCACTTGGAAGAGGAAGATACATTGGCTGGTACCAGTACCTCTACTAAAGATAATCTTTCATAACAGAACTGGCTTTAGACTTCTCAGCAAAACCTTAGTTAAGGGCTGCAGCCAAGACGTCTGAGGAAGGGACAGAAGGACAGTCTGGGTGAGACTGTCAGAAAGAGAGCTGAGCGGAAACAACACACAAGCAAAGGCTTGGTGTAGCACTGAGTTGACTGACAGTTAATCAGAACCTGGAGGGAAGGAAGGGCAGGTTTAAGGGTCAACAGATAACTTCAGGTGGACTTTGAGAAGGGCCAAGAGTATCCTCCTCCTAGCTTCACCATCTCCTCTTCACTCCACCTCCCCTTGGCCATTGCCACATTCAGAGGACTGGCTGAGGCAGAGAGCAGTGGGGACCTCTGAAGACCACAAGGCACAGCTCCTGCAGCCCAGGCTGTGGCACAAGCAGAGCAGTGACTACTGCTGCTGCTGGGGGCTGATGGTAGTCCTTCACACACAGGAGCAGCTGCCACCCTAGTCCATCCGTCAGCAAAGGCCCCTGCACATAAGAGGGAGAGCTTGGCTGTAGAGAGGAATATGCTCTTCTGTCAAAACCCATTGTCTCTAACATAAACAAAGCAGGCAGCTTTCCCTCCAGGTAGCAGCCCACTTTGCTGATATGTGCAGCAAACCATGGTCTGTAATGCAGAGTCCAGGAGCAGCAGGGACTATTCCTGTCCATTGATCCTTCCACTGTGATTCTGCCCATGCACACCAGACTGCAAACCTGTTTTCCATTCACTCACACCCATATCCTGCTTATGAGGCAGCCTTTGGATGCACTAGTTTTTAAGGTGGGTGTCACTTTGCTGACTGCTGTCATGGGAGTGAAGTTTCAGAGGTTTATCTACAACAAAACCAAAGGTTCTGCATTGCACCATTGGTGCTCTTCCTATCCCTACCAACTCCTCATATGCACAGCTCCCTGTCTTCAACCCTTCTTTCAAAGCTGTTTGGCATCTTTCCATCTTCTCTCCCTGCCATTTGACTAGTGCTTGCCTACTGCACTCTGACCATAAACATTTCCCAAGCTACATTTACCTCCTTTCTTTTCTTTATGCTTTCTGCAGTCTTTCTTGCTGAATTTCTAGGGATCACTTCCTTCAGTCCAGGCTGTTTTAAGCTGTCATCAGCTCTTCCCATCTGCTCACCATCCCTGCTGAATGTGAGTCACATAGGAAGTACAGACAGATATCTTCATGGACAACGTTTCAAAAGCAATGTTTTGCTTTTGTGATCCTTTGAAGTAAGTCCTCAACATCATTATCAGGCCAAAGTATTTTTCCTAGTGTTCAGTGGTGGGTCACAGCTTTTGTGCGCTTCCAGCTATTGTATCTCAAGCCCTGTCAGGGCTGAGATCAAAGCCTTAGGCCATGCATCTCTTCCCAGCATTTTTACAGAACTGCTCCCATCACTAAGCCACCCCTCTACACGGGAATCCTGCAGGCTCAGACTTACAAATCACTGCTTGCATTCTGGAAATGAGGTGTAGGTATCTGAAACAGTGAAATAATAAAGCACAGGCTCCCAAGATTGCCAAGTGTATGCCTGTAATGCACAAAACAGTACATCAAGGGGTTCTTTAGCATCACTTTCCAGTATTTCATACAACTGCTATTGCTGGTAACTTTGAAATGTAACTTAAGACCGTAATTGTTCATTTAAGTTACAAACTTTGAAAGATTCTGGTACTTAAAACTGGTGTAGAGGTTTCCAACACTGGGTTCAAGGACTGATGACATTTATGAGTTAATACATAACTGACATTGAGTATCATCTCTTTTGTCATTCCTTTTTCCTCCTGTATTTAACAGCCCATTTATTCATTCTTTGTTACTCTGAGTTTCCCAACAAATGTAAACACCCTTCAAAGTGGATCTAGAAGTTTTTAAGAAATTGTTCCTTATCTATTCACAAATACATTCAGGGATGCATTCACAGCTTTGAGCAAAATTGTTATTTCATCTTTGTGTCTTTGCATGTTTTCCTGGCTAATGCCTTCCCCCTTGGATGACTTGCTTTAGCTGAAGCAACATGTTAAAAATAGTCTTCCTATTTTGGCCCCAGGTGCTGGACTGAAATCCTGCTCACTAATTGCTTTCAAAGACACAGAGCTGGTGTGTTGGTTTACATGTATACACATCATCCCCATTTTGGGCTTTATTACTATTAGTTGTTGGGCTTCAGTGGGTAGAGTTTGTGAACCATGGACACTGCACTTAAACATCCTAGCCATTTGTAGCTTTGCACAAGGCTTAAAAACCTAATTGTGAAAGTCAAATAATATTAGCACTGGCAGCAAGTCCAAACCAGGGACTCCCAAATGCCAAAGGCTTTGAGATGCTGTTAGAGCAGCTGAAACTCTGTGATTCAGAGAAAAATGGATGACTTGGCAGCTCAACACTCATTCAGCAAAATAACAAACCCAGGCAAAACAAAACAGATTATTGTATCTTTGGAGGTGAAGGTGAACAAAAGGTGCACAGCAGCTCAGTATAACCTATTCTGCATATGCCTGATTGAGAAAACAGTTTAACAAAGCACAGACGTGAACGTGCTTCTCTTGCAAAAACAACGGGTATTTCCTGGGGAAGTCTGTCAAGGAATATTAAGAAATAGCATGGTAAAAAGCAGCTAAATTTACTAGAAGAGGCAAACAATAAGTATGTCACCCTCCTGCATGCATTTTTCTGCAAAGAAACATGATATAACTCAAGGATGAGCCCAGAAGATACTGGGCTAATATCTGCTGCTGCCATGAGCTGCTTTTACTCCAGCAGCCAATGCTTCTAGGAGATAGTTGAGCATCCCAGGAAGCACATGAAATGCTTCACTGCTGCCAAGCCTGTGAGCACAAGAGGGCAGTGTCACGCTGTATGAAGAGCAGAGAGCTTATTTGGTAAGGCTTTATCAGGAGCAAATATTTCAGCAAATTTAACAAGCCAAGCATCTTGCTGATAAGATTATTAAGGCAGAAGAGATAGAAGAAAAATCCAAGAAGTTTGTTTTATTTTCTTGTAATCTTCCAAGTGTTCCAACTTTTATTGTTTGTTTGTTTAAAATTAAGGGGCATAAAAAGTGACAGCCAAGGAAAAGATACACACTTGCTGAAAGGACTGTAACACCAGTGTTCCCAGTACCTTGGAGGTGTTCAAGACTGCCATCACTGACTAGGATAAAGCTCCCATAGAACAGAGAAATACAGTGGCGCCAAGGACAGTCACAGATTTCATTAAGTTAAGTAGGGAACGTTAGTTCAGACATGATCTGCCCAGCAGGTTGTGATCCCAGGCACACCTCTGGCAACTCTGGAACATTACTGCCCTGTCTTACTGACAACACTTGGCAACAACTTCACCCCCATGAGAGCTGGATATCCCACCAATACACTGGGACATGAGCAGAGACCCCAGTTTGTCAGGGGTTTGTTCTTTGGGGATTTTGGTCACTGATTCTGTGGCCTCAGAGAGACTGAGGATTTGCTCACAGGGACTAAGAGCAATCCCTGGAAAACTGTATATCCTGTCTTGTACAGCTTTTGCTCTGAGGGAGCTTCTGCAATGCTGCTCGTGTACCTCAAACTTATGAAAGTATGTGAACAAGGATAATCTGCCCCCAGCTGATAGCAGAGCAGGCCAGAGAGGTAAGCACCAGAGAGTGCTGTTTTTGCAGGTATTGGTATCAGTGACACAGGAGGGGCTCTGAGAAGGTGCCCTGGGAGCTCAGATTAAGACAGTTGTTTCAGACTCCTGTGGTAATTTGTTCTGAAAGCAGAACCTGGTAGGAAAGGAACCTTCAGAGGCCACAGTAGGACCAAAAGAAAAGCATGAAAAATCTGAAGGTAATGAAGTAAACTTTGAGGTTTTTTAGAATCTTCTAAGGAAAGGAAGGGCTAACCTGCAACCCCATTTTGTATCTGGCTCCTATTTTTGTAAGTTGCCTGCTACTCAGGAAACCTTTTTGCCTGGACAGAGATTTCTCCAAAATGACATTAATTTTCAACAGGGCTCTGCAGAAGCCCTGATAAAGGCTGTCCCTAAGATACACCAGTCCTTGCCCTTCCTGTAGGATTTTCCAGGCACCAGCACCACAGTGCTAAATGTGTTACCAATCATTTCTTCATTCTCTTTCCAGCAGAATGAATCAGTGGTGAAGCTCAATCTCCAATACTCAGTGCCACCATATAAACCCACTAAGCCCCAGTACTCCTGTAGCTCGTGACTCACACACACAAATAGGAGAGCTCAGCATGCAGTATGTTGTCTGTACTAAGACCACGACTCTAAGGAAATACTCAATCCCTGAGTATCCTTTAGGGGCCTCTGAAAATAACCACACACGGTACTGTTAGTGTGCTGTAAGACCTCAAGTTCACATCTAACACATCAGCTATATAAAATAACACCACAAAACCAAAACAGGGACTTGAAACAAACAGGCAAAGACAAGCTCTTCTGCTTTACACTTTCTTCTGAGAGGCACAGGTCAAAACCAGCCTGGCAACATTCAAGGTGGTACTGCACAGCATGGTTGAGGTGGTACCATTGTTGAGAAAAACATCTAATTTAAAGATGGAAAGTACCAGTGTGGACTCCCATACTTTGTGGAAGCATGAGGAACCTGATGATGACTTCAAAAAGATTAAATGCATCTTCACTATGAGCTTAGGGCATGATCTGTCTCTTCTGAGGCCACAGATATAACTAGAAAGTTTAAGGTCAGCTGTTTGAGTGGATCTCTCAGTCACAGGAGTGCAGAAAAGCAACTTTCCTGCTATGTCCCAGTGGAGAGTTTCACAGGTATAGCTCTGAGAAATGGCTGAAAAGCACAGCTAGCAACTTCACTGGTTTCCTAGGCCGCACTAATGAGGTAAGGAGGATTCAAGGCTGTTGAGAACAAGTGCCATCCGGTTGGAAAACTACTTGAAGTCAACACTTTGCATAATTTCAGAAACTGAAAATTACCAACAATGTGCACAGCATTGGTGGCCCTCACTGTGTTTCCAGAATGCTTGCAATATTCTGATAATATCAAGAGTGCAGGACAAGCAGAACTATTGCTGTTCACTGCAGTGAACAAGGGTTCATCTCCTAATGCTTCACTCACTGAAGCCCTCTAGTTAAGGGTTTAATTCCTCCCTTCACCTCTTCCTGTTCTTGATACATAGAAAGTAGTTGTATGCATGAGTTACATGGCTTAACAGTATCTCAGTGTCAGGACTTGAAGCCAGCTTCATGATTTTTAAGCATTTGGAGTTGACAGTACCCATGACTGTGGATTGTCAGCTGCAGATTCATGAAGGACCATGAAAGCAAGAACAGTTTGTTTACAATGACAATCAGGAGGCATCAGGATGCTTACTGTATATGGTGGAAAATTGTAACTTAGAAGATTCTTTAGCCTTTTTTCACATAGAAGAATCCCAACCAAAGAGGTAGCCAATATTAAGCACTACTGTCAGTGACCAGAGACGTTGAGGACAACAACAATACACCCAACAGAGGATTCCCTTATCTACAACTCAAAGGAGGAAACAATTTTATTATTGGGTTGGCCAAAAAAAAAAAAAAACCAAAGAGTTGTATTCAGGCAGTTAGTTTCCTAAGTGGGCCAAAGCCTCTGGCTTTGTAGTGTGGCAGAGTCCTCTGCAAGCCAGATTTCCAAGAGCACATAGCACCAGTTTCAGAGCTCAGACTGAGAACCCACAAATTGGCTAGACCATCAGAAGTGCTTTGCACATTATCTCCTACTGCGATAAAATCTTTTAAAATCTTTCTGTAACTCAGTGAAACCACAACAGTTACATCTGCAAACAATTTGGCCCATAATATTTTCCTCCTTAGTCATGCTTATGCAAAGGAAAAGATGCTACTTTTATAGCAACTACTTTATTCATGTTATTCAGATGTACTGATGCTCAACACTGTAGATCACCTAGGAGAAAGAAGCAAGGTGGGGTTTTTTTGGTCCCAGAATAGAATAGGTACAAAGAAAAAGTCACTTCTAACTTCAAAATACAACCACTCTATAGCTAAAAAAACCAGACTGTTCAACTTGGAAACAAAACTTCTCTAGAAGGGATATCAGAACTCCTATTCATGCAAATAGGGTAGTTATTCTTGAAGAAAGGACTCAAAGATGGACCGAAAGGCAATTCAGAACATGCAAAAAACCTGTAAGTCTATAGTTCAAAACAGGATATTAGAGCAGAAAGCAGCTTGCATTGTGTTGGGCATAGACAGTTCTGACTAGAGAAACTGACACTATTTAAGAGCCTTTTGAGACTCAGAAATTGGCAGCAAAGCTAATATTCCAGCTATCTGGATAAAACTGTTCCTTCTCTTTAGGGTATTGCTGATTATTTGCCTCAGATCTATTAATTCCATATCTTAACCAGGTATTCAGAAAATGTGCGATGTCAGAACTGACCAGTCAAAACATACTGAACGTTCTTTTCCAGAAGATTGAGAAATAATTCATTTAAGTTCTTTTGCAACATCCTTTGGCTACACTGTCCCTCCCACTAGCTTCTTATAAGAATAAAGAATTGCATCTATTGTCCCACTACAGGTTCTTTCTCTCCAGACTTTAGCAAAATATTCACATACACTTTTACTTCATTTAGAGCTGGAAGTTACTTTTCTTCCCCCACAATAAAACAGTTCCCCACCCTGTCCCCAAGAGAAGTATACAAATTGTTACATCAAGGCACAATGACATCCAATGGTAAAGCTGTAGGCATACTCATGTCCCACAGCTAAAGCGTAGTTAAAGGTAAGCAAGTGGAAAAAAATAATGGAAAGATAAAATATTAAGTGCAGAAGGGGAAGGAGACTAGAAAGTAGAAAGGATTACCTCCAGGCTTCACACAGGAAGGAGCAGATCCATGTCTCTTAAGGGTTACTTTGAGCTAGTAAAGAGACTGGCTTCCAGACTGTAATTCAGTCACCTGACCTCTGAGTGTCTGAGCTTTTGTAGAGTTTCTGCATCTGTTTTGGCTTGCAGTCTCTTTTGCCTTGTACCATCCCTCACCTGCTGCAGGGAGGTCCCTCTGCAGATCTTCCAGCACACTGGCTGCCCTGAGGAGTGCGTTCACTGTAGAGCTACAAACTGCACAGACAGTGCAGCTGCTCTGAAACACTCAGAGGCAAGGAAGATGGTGCAGAATGAGTGGCGTTATTGCCACACTATATTTCTTACCTTCAGAGAGGCACCTTTTTGCTTGCTGGAAACCACACAGGACCAGCAAATTGCAGCATTATATCAAGATTACAGAAAAAAAAGAAAAAAAATCTCGATACAAACCTAGAATCTGTATCTGAATTTTCAATTCCCGATAGAATAAGGGCAAACACAATACTGAGGTTTTAATTTGGCCTTTTACAAAATTATAGGTTATTTTTGGAATGCAGCTTTGATTTAAGTTTAGTTGGTTTGGTTCAGGCTTGTATCCAAACCTTTTAAAAGACAGTTCAGTTCAAACAGTTAAAGGAGGTAGTATAAGGTTTACTGTACTTTTTCCTTTAACAGTGAAGTGTTTTGACTGGAAGCAAGTTGGGTCAGGAGCCATTTTTATTATATGTATATTCAGGCCAAAGCACTGATCTTGATGGACCAACACAACACTAAGTGTGGTGGGTACGCGCTGTTTATTTTCATTTGAAGTAACAGAATAATTTTACCATTAGGTGGCACCAGAGAATATTTTAACGTTAATATGAAGGACCACTGGAACTGAAATCTGGAATAGTCTTAAAGCAGATGTAGCCATAAAATTTAAAAAACAGTAATTTTTGCCATGTATATGAGTACTTTAATTACTTTGACTATAAGTGATAGCTTTACACAGCTCATCAGAATGCAAGTTACAGCTAAATCCATTATTTCTTCATTAGCAGGTTTTTTGTATTCTTAATCACATATGAGAAGTATTTAATGTAAAATTGCCATACAGTTTGATTTAACCGAGATTAATGACTTTGTAGTGTTTTATTTGTCTTACTGAAAAGAGAAATATACCTCTCCCCAGACAACTCCAAATGTAGGCTATTAAAAAAAGACTCTTTCAAGAGGCCCTGTGTGTATCTGGTACAATTCCAGCTAGGTCTATGAATAATTTACCAGCTAATGAGCTCTTTTCTGTTTATGAAATAATACTCAAGAATAGTAAGGCAGGACATAAGCAGTAGCCATATGTTTCTTCTCAAATTCTAGACAAATGACCTGAAAATTGCTGTTGCAAGAACTTCTAAAACATATGGCTAAGTACAGGGAATTTGTTAACTTCTTGTGTCAGATCCAAGAGTTTCCAATTATCAACAAAGGATGGCATACCAACCCAATTACTCCTGATATATTCCAGTCAAGACAGATTCCAAGTAACCATAGCTATGTGGGTGTATGTGGTCTGAAATAACAGGAATGACTGAAAATTTAGTGTAAATAAAAAAAGATATCACATCCAGACAAATGTGTCCCAGTGTGCCGAATGTGCTTTCAATAGGAAGCAGGAATTTTTAGGTATTCTACCAATACTGATTTCAAGCCATCATAAACTATCAGAGGTACATTTACTTTCCAGCATTACAGAAAACTCCTGCAACAGCTTATTTGTTTCATTTGTCAGAGCAGAAAAAAAACCCCATATTTCTTACTTAAAGTAACAAAAATGTAACAATTTTCAATTTTAAAAAAATGATTAAATGCAGATTGCTTTTTAAGACAACAGCCACGTAGTGCTGAATAAACATGAGGCTGCAATTAACAGTCAGAATATTTGTACATTATGCACATTACTGATAACCTGACTAAGCAACTGAGTCTGGTCCCATGGTCTTACTCACAGGAGTACTTAAACACAGACTCTCTAGACATAATGTGTTTTCATACCATGTCTTAACCAAAGAATCTCTGGGCATCCTACTTGACTGGAAGATGGAAAAATAATTATATACTCACAACAATGAAAACCAGAATTCATAGGACCGCTAAGGAAAAAACATGAGGAACACATTTGTAAACTAAACAATATTTCATTTTCATACTGTAAAATTTATTACATCATCTTAAGAGCTACACAAACTGTCATGGATTATTCGCACTGTACTATGTCAGTGTGTCGATCAAGGTCAATGACAGTGCATTCTTTACTAAGTATTCTTTGGGTTAATTTTTGTTTTAATCACACATTTATCTTGCAAGGAAGATAAAGGTCCGCAGGTCACTTCATGTTGCATTTATTTGAATTCAGCATGTTGAAAGCCACTGCTTAGGTCCTTTATATATAGCTTCCAACTACTGTCACTGTTCTAAGGTTTAAGCCATAAATGGTACCAAAACATAATAAATTGCATTATCCATAGGCAAGCAAATTACTGAGCTGCTTGCCTTTTGATCAGCCACAGCCTTGCAGTCACTTCAGGCTTAGGTCCCCTTGTGTCAAGCTCTGCAAGCCCTACCAGAGCACAATTTACTCACTACATTGCAGACCTCCGGTTTTGCTCTAGTGGAAGTATGGCCTGACTAAAGGCTGTGGGAACATCCCTAATGGGCCGCTCACTGAGGAAAAAGCCAAAAGAAATCATGCCACTGGTGAAGTGAGAGGAAAAAGCCCCACAAAGCCTAAGAAACTCCTCATCTTCCTCAGGATTTCCAGTCAGACAAGTTGATCATGAAGGTGACTGGCCTGTTCCAACCAAAATAAACAAAAGTCATGGAAAATTACCCCCAAATACTTAGAACAGACTAAACATTAAAAGAACCACATTTGAGAGTCTAGAAATGCAATCTTTTCCTAATGGATCAGTTTTCACTTTCATGAAACTGAATGTCACTAATTTAACTAATCCCTCATTTATTTTATTGACTTAGGAGTAATACTTCAGCTATCGATGGAGAAAACAGGCAGAGTTTTTAAAACACAACTCTGGTCTAATTAATGTGTCACGAGGAAGAAAAAAAATAAAGCAGTGAAAAAAACCCCACATTTTGTATCTGCCTAAAGTTATTTTCAACTACAGTAGGAAGATTCAAAAAACCTAAAGATCAAATTTTTTTTTTCATTTACTACCTCCCTGCTATCCAAGTGGAGATGACTGATGTACTTCTCCTAAACACAAGATAAAAACTAAACTTTTGTTCCTTATCAGAGCAAATAATATCTGGCACTGTTCATAGGAATTTCCAATATTAACCCACCTGTAAACCAAAGAAAACATTTTCTCATAGCTCAGGAATCACAGTCCCATGGCAGCTCATTTGTAAGACACAGGAATGTTGCTTGTGAAACTTAACCTGGTATGAGAACATGGAGTTTTTTCAATGATTAGCTATTGTTTTATCAGCTCCATGATGCAAAAATGAGTTTTCACCATAATGTTAATGGTATCTAACTGGCAATGCTTCTTCACCACCAGAATAAATATTAGTAGCCAACAGGTTTTCCTAAGTGTCCTTATACACTTTCTTTCTACTAAAAAGTGGAAAAAGTACTCAGAAGACTGTGCCATGAATCAAAATACCTACTTCTAAGTCAGCAACAATCCACCTGCCAAAATACTAGTACCCATTGCACAATATGCTCCACTTGTCAAACTTGGGCTCTCTGAATTGCATGGAACAACAGCCAAATACATATTTCTATCTTCTTTTCACACTAATAATTTTGTTGGGGATGGTACCGTCTTCCCGAAGCACATTGTTTCACAGACTGTAGCTTAAAGTATGTGACTCCATTCCAGCAACACACTTAAGCAGACACATGAATTCAATCATGCAAGTAAGCCTTTTGATTTTGGTGAACCTATTTGTATGCATAAAGCCAGGCTTAACCGCCACAGTGAATGATGGTCTTTCTTTATAATCTTATATATTGTCTAGAATCATCTAGCTATCTTAATGTCAAGAAATGCATGTGAAACCAATCAGTTCAGGTATTTCAGAATAGCCATGTCCATGTTTTTTATGTTATTAAACATTGATACTGTGGTGCCTATGCCAGGGATCTGAATCCTGCTCACTCCCCCTCCTGAGGAAAGGATATTACCACTGAGTCTCTTAACTACTACATTCTTGAGGGGATTCAAGTAGTCTGTTCCTCTACATCAGTCTTCAGAGTCACTGCAGTAATTGTACATCCACCAGTGGATTATTTGTGTGTTGTACTGTGTTTCTGGACTATTTCTATATATAAATGATTAGGCATCTCACCTGCTCTCACCTCAAGACCTATGTGCCCTCTGCCACTCCAGCACTATTCAGTTTGTTACACAAAATGGGTTCAGGAAGGGTACAGATTAGTTTACTGAGCTTCATTTAGCACACAGCATCTGTGCAGAGGCCCTTGTGTTGCAATATTACATCTCAAATGAGAGCCCCCGTCTCCCTGCCTTCTTATATCACTCTGAAATTGAACTCTCAACTCCACCAATTCTTTCTTGCATGTGATGGCCATATAGAAGGGCACTGCTCTCGTTAGTTGGAATTGCTGCTGCACCTCTTAAGATTAATTTGGTTCAATGGTCTCAGACAGTTGTACTGGATATTGAAAGATTTGTTTGTTTTAAATAGCCTGACAGAGTCAGATAAGACACACTCAGACCATTTTAATATAAAATGCACAACATTCTTACAGCAAAATGTGCAAAACTCCCACAACTATTTAAGTTAATAATTAAAAGGCCTTCCCCTAGGGTTAACCAAGTCAAGTTAGCAATTCGTCTAATTTAAAAGTGCACATACTAAGACAAAAAAAGGAATTTAAGACTGTTTAATTATTTTGCCTTTCATCCATGCATAGCTCTGTATTATAACTGCATACAAAAGTGCAGCATGCATCCAGCGAAGTAAAATATTGCTGAATACTTTGGTAGCTGTGACAGAGAACAGCAAGCCACATACCTTGAAGCCACCCAAGCCTCTCAGTGCCCCTCAGATTGCTATAGAAGACATACCTGCATATCTGAAACTATTCTGGTGACCACACCAGTTCAAACACTATGGCACTCACTCAGAATACAGGGAGACTTGTACATGCAAAAATACATTTGCAAAGTTACTTGCACTTTATACGTCCTATTATGATCCACGGTGACTTTGAGTGGTAGTCCTAGCCAGTCACTACTCCAAACAACAGTTGAAAAGCAAATCTGCTTTAATGCCAGTATTGTTTGCAGTTTTGCAAGAAGACTAAAACCATAGGAGAAGGGAGAAAGTAGAAAAAAACCCCACATTTCCAGCAGCCACAAAAAGAAATTAGGTGCTTGATGGCTATTGTAAATGAATCTAAATTGACTGCCTAATTCTATCAGTTTTCTGAGAATCTTTTTTCTTAATATACTTACCTACACCAACTAAATCCAGAAAGACAGTAATCCCAGCAGTCTCCAGTTTAGCATTTTGGAAAGTAGATCTGTCTCTGCTGCTGCCAGAAAATCGTTCAGCAGTAAAACCATGTTAATGTGGTCAACCTTACAAAAGATGACTATTTACTTGATACCATCCAATTGTAATGTGTAGCTTCAGGGAGAGACTAGTTGCTGCCTCCATTAGACAATAAAGAGTGCTTTCATGCCAAACCTAACTCTGTCCCCACACCCCCCATCTATAGGAATCAAAGCATTTTGCAGAACAAGAGAAAAGCAGCAGCTCCAGTTATCTCAGTGGTGGTGCCATATTTCCCCAAAGGCCCAAATTTTCCCAAGTTGTCACTCCATGAAGAGGATACATCAGGGACCATCTCTTTTAAAAGAAAAAAAAAAAAAACCAAACCAAAACCATGCACCACAGGCCTCAGGAAAAAAAATGACATACAAAAGAAATACAAGAACGCAGCACCAAATCCAAAGCCAGAAAAAAGTGGGAGACTGGAAAGATAATCAAAGATTATATTGGAACAAATTATTAGTACGTGATTTTTGAACAATTAGGACATAAAGAATGGCCAGACTTGTCAAGAATAGGTCACAGCTTCAACTAGCAGATGTGGTGTATAATGATAGTAAGATAAGCCTTTAACAAAGTTACACATAACATCCTTATAAGTAACTAAAAAAATGGCGGTCTGGACTAAGTTTCTAGAAAAACATACAACAGTTTGAAATGTAAATTCAGAAAAAAACCTCAGTGTATTTCACATAAGAAGAAAATAGAATCATAGATTGAATTAAGGTGGAAGGTTATCAAGCACAGTCTGATGGTCAAAGCAGGGCCAATTAGATCAGGTTGCTCACAGCCTTGTCCAGTCAAGTCCTGGTACCTCCAAGGATGGAAATCCCACACTTTCCCTGTGCAACCTGTTCCAATATCTGACCACCCTTAAGGTGATCATGTTCTAAATAAAATCTGCCCAGGACTTTGTGTGCTAATGTGTGTCCACTACCTCCATCCTATCATCAGACAACTGCTGCTTTAAAAAAAGAAAAAACAAAGGCTATCCATCAGGCAGCTCTGCTACCTGCAGCCACAGAGAGTTTGTGCTGAGGACAATACCAATTGTTCCAGAAAAATATCTTTGTTTTTAGTTTGGAAATAGCATGCAAAGTTATGGCTTAAACTATTTTTTCAGATTAATTCTATGTCAATATACAGTCTTAGTAATTACAGTGGAAGCCCAAGTTTGGCTTTAGGATCTACAGCCCATTCATGCAGTAAGATAGCAAGCATTCCTACATAAGTAGCCTTGCTCTTAATTGTGTTTAGAGGTATCTTTTTTTTTTTTTTAAGAGCAATACAAACATTAGCCCAGAAATCATGAAAACACAGGATTTTTTGAAAGTAACATTTTAAAAACTACAATACAAACATTAGCCCAGAAATCATGAAAACACAGGATTTTTTGAAAGTAACATTTTAAAAACTACCATATCAGCAAACCAAGAGTCAGGTATTTACTAGGCAAACTAAAGTACATGCTTCATGATATTGCCAAAGACTATTTGTTACACTAAGATCTCTGAATCAAATCCTTATCTGTTATACATGCAAATAAATCTACTCCGACATGTCTGTGTGAAAGTGTCCAAGAGCAAAATGTATTCTTCCATGGCCAAGAACTTCAGTGGACATTTACAGTCACTAACCTGACAAAACACTATTACAGACTTGTTTTAGGAATGTAATTCAGTCATTTCAGTGCTTCCTGTCTCTGCCTCTGTGGGCTAGTAAACTTGACTTCAATGGTTTGGTTATGCTAACCTAGCTTTTCTTGCCATTACTATGGTGGTTTTCTTTCTTCTGAGTACTACAAGTCATTTCCTTAAATCTTTGCTGGTTTGACTGCAGTCTTTAGGATAGTAGGAATTGCCAATGCTCCTCTTCCAGTTCCAGTTTTAATTCCACTGTGTGCTAGAACCATTTGTCTACTATCCTGGTTTTATCTAAGACCCTTTTGTTGAAATAATTAGATTTTCACCTGATATAAATCATCTAAACTCAGCTGACAGCACAGCTTTTTTGAAGCCATGCAAGTCTAAAATTGCTGAGGGTCCAAGCCCTATGTTCTATTACCATTCTGATAAAGCCCTTGCAGATGACTAGCTGTTTTCTATGTGTTTAGAAACGTGGCTGTACCAATTAATTCTTTCCTTCCTCAGCTTAGACGTAAGGAATAAATTGAAAGACTTTTTCATGCCCAAGCTTGTAAAGTCTTCTCATGCATTTTGATGGCTTGGATAATCATAGAATCATAGAATGGCCTGGGTTGAAAAGGACCATAGTGATCATCTAGTTTCAACCCCCCCGCCATATGCAGGGCCGCCAACCACTAAACCAGGCTGCTCAGAGCCACATCCAGCCTGGCCTTGAATGCCTCCAGGGATGGGGCATCCACGACCTCCCTGGGCAACCTGTTCCAGTGTGCCACCACCCTTTGGGCAAAACACTCTCCTAATCTCTAACCTAAACCTCCCCTGTCTTAGTTTAAAACCATTCCCCCTTGTTCTATCACTATCCACCCTTGTAAACAGTCGCTCCCCCTCCTGTTTATAGGCTCCCTTCAAGTACTGGAAGGCCGCAATGAGGTCTCCCCAGAGCCTTCTCTTCTCCAAGCTAAACAAGCCCAGTTCCCTCAACCTTTCCTCATAGGAGAGGTGCTCCAGCCCTCTGATCATCTTAGTGGCCCTCCTCTGCACCCGCTCCAAGAGCTCCACGTCCTTCCTGTGCTGGGGGCCCCAGGTCTGGACACAGTACTCCAGGTGGGGCCTTATAAGAGCCGAGTAGAGGGGCACAATCACCTCCCTCTCCCTGCTGGCCACCCCACCTCACATAATCCTCTATATATTCCTAAGCCTTGGGCAGGGGAAAACTCACCAAAAAAAGAAATAAGAACATCAACACATGAAGTCTTTGACCTCCTGAATGTGAAAAAAAAATTAATTAATCTATTTCCCTACTGGATCACAGAGAAAACTTAAGTCAATTCTTAATAAATAAATCCAGATAGAGAATACAGGTTTCCTGAAAGATATGGCTTAAGATGAGAGGTCCAGGACAGACCAGGCAAACGTGGTTTGCATCATCTTTGAACCACTTGGGCTCAAGACTGTTACCACTGTTGTTGATAGTGGAATGTAAAATACTCCATAAAAGTATAAGATGCCAAATAACATTCCACAGTAAGTGTCTGCTTCAGCAAAATGTTACACAGGTAAGAAAGTGAGAAAAGGATGACTGCTGAAGCCAATATACTGAGAAATAGGCTCCTCTGGCCTCTAGTAATCTTCCCACTAGCACCAACAGGAATGGTGCACATTTCTACTGTCACAGGACCCACCTGTAGTTGCAAAGCCAGGCTTGCCCACATCACCATTTAGATCATGGTTGCATTTGCCTCAAACAGAAACACATCTAAAAAAACTAAGGCTACCCTCTTCCCAGTCATGGTCCATGTTTAATACGTTAATTCAAATAAACTAGCATTGAGAAACATTGTCTCTTAAAAATTCTGCCTGCTCTGAATTACTACAGCAAAACTAAGCTTCTGTAGAGCAGTGCAGAAAAGATAATACTGAAGAAAGACTATTTATGCTATTAGTTTCCTTCTACTTATGATAAGGCAGTCTCCTTGCCTCTTACTGAGTACTTGCATGTCTCCTCATAAGGACAAGAAGTTTTCTGCCCTCAGAGTGAGTTCTGTGTTAAAGTTCATGGACTCTTTTGTTTCCCTTCCTTTATCAGGAGTCACATGTCTAGTTTGTCTTTGAAAACAGAACAAAATGTTCTTCAGGAATCATGCAAAACCAAAGACATCAAAACTACCACGAGTATTAGGATGGGAATAGAATGGAGTAAAAAATAAGAGAAGATAGTTTTAAGAGTAGATTTTTCCCCTGCAGCTCTTTGATCCAATGAAATATCAAGTCTGCCCAAGCCAACAAATTATTTCATATAAAAGAAATAGACAAATTCTTCAATTTCCAAAGGGAAAGGGAAAGTAAAAATATCTTTTTGTTTTTATATTACTTTTGACTGGCTATATTTTGTTCAGCTACCTAGACCTGCATAAAGTAGACTTCACCATTACTTTGGCAATAAATCATTGGAAACCTTGAAATAGGAGCATTTGATAATGGAGGAATAAGTGCCTACACAAAATGAAGGGTATTGGAGAAACAGTTGCCTGGAGTTCAGATTGCAGTTCCTGAGGATCTCTTTCTTTTTTTCTGATACTGTGTCTATATCACTTCATATTACTGAAAAGCCTGATCTGAAACTCAGTATAGCTCCACCAGCATGACCTCTGACATTTCTCTCACAATTAGACAAGTCTCCAGTATTGACACGCACTTGAGAGTTGGGTTCCTTCTTTGAAATCAAGGACAGCCAGCTGATAAGGGGCATTCCTGCAACAAGAGGGAAGTTTCTACCAGGGAGCAGCAAGGGCAGGACTGCTCCACAAGGCAGAACAAGCTAGGAGCAAAGGACCACAGTGCATCACCAATCTAGATACAATTCCATGCTGTCTGTCTCCACAGATTAGGAAGAACAGGACACCCATAAGAAGCCCAACTGAGTCTCAGACATAAGTCAGTGATAAATCACCAAGACCCATCCAGGGAGTCCATGCAGAAACAGCAAAAGACAGGATGGGAAACCACCTACCTACAGCAGAAGCCCAATATCCCACCAAGCCAGAGACAGGACAAGACGCTGAGCTTTAACATACCTCAAACCAAAAATACACGCTCAGGGTCAAGCTTAAATGGAGCTCCTGGGTTCATGGGTAGAGAGTGTAGGTGGGGCCCCAGGTGGTGCTGGTCATGAACATTAAAGCCTATTAGTGCACTCAGAGCCCTGACAGGGCAAGAGTGTGGCTACTGAGGACTGACAGATGAGTAGTCGTGTGGAATAAAAGCAAGCAAGTTTTAATCGCTACATCTGTCTAGGTGTATTTTTACAGAATAGTGACTCACAAAGTACAAGCGACTTTTTAGTAGTGAAATCAAGTATAAGACTTGTATGAGAAAAGAAAAAAAAGTCCTCAAATCACATTTTTCTGTTTGATTTCTGGTAGATAACCAGAGGATGATCTTAGCAGCTATTAGCCTTTATTACTGAAGTGGAAATGCATGAATCATACCAGCCATTTTACACAATACGAAAGCTTTGAGTGACTGAGTATGCCTGTGCAGTGTCAAGGAGCATTTTTTCTTCATCGAGGGACTATTATAACAGTTTCGTAAAGCGTATTTGCTGATACAAATGGAAGAATAGATTTTAACAATGCGCCATTGTTAAAAGTGGCATTTTAGCTATACAAGATGCTAAGAATGTACACTACATGTACAAATAATAGCAAAACAGAAATTATCAGAAGATTATTAATAAAGAAGGTTGATTGGTTTGGAACCTGACTCAGAAAACATTTTAAGATATCAATAATTTTATTTCTATTAATTTAGGAATATAGAGGAAAATGGTTTAACTATATATTCGGCTTTGAGTGAAGGAATAACTCCTCTCAATGGTAAAGTTGTACCAGAAATTATTTTAGATAGCCTCGCTGTCTTTTATTTAAGATACTCCTTCCCACCTGCCACTTTAAACATATTTGAATGAAATAGAAGGAACGTGAAATACCTAAAAATCACCCATGAAGAGTACAGTGGCAAGAGGGGAGTTTCAGAACAGGAGCAATTTTTCTTAATCCAGGAGATCTTTTTCCCAGTGGCTTCTAGAGAAGAAAGAGATTGTCTCTCTACCTCTTAAATAAGAAAATAATACAGCTATAAATTCCAGGATTTTGTATTTAAATTCTCTTTTACTGAAAACATTGCAAAACAGCTTTTCCTAATTTGCAGATAAACAATGCAGTTCCTCTGACAGCACTGCAGGGTATTACCTGACATGACAAGGTGATTCTCAGTGCAGTGTTTGAGTTCTCAGTCTTTTTGGCTTTTACTACTGCCATCTCCAACTACACTCTAATTCATGCTATTATTTATTATCTACTCTCCTTGCAAATTAGGCAATATCAATGTATTTCTTCTAATTGGTAATATTTAAATCTCTCTTCATATTTGATTTCTAATTAGATTTAGAACGTGAATTTATTACTTTGCTTCTGAGAGACAAACGAGACAGGTTGCACTCTTCCCAAAAATTGCCACTGCAATTTCCCCAAGTGAAAATGTCTGGATTTCTGAGTCTTGTACATTTGTTTCTAATTCTCCTAATGTTTCAGCAAAGACAAGGTTCACAAAGTGTGTCTCTTGGAAAGTCTTCCAGAGATTAAGATGTTCAAAACTACATGGCTTTAATAAATAACAATGTATATATATAAGGTTACATAGCACATTGAACGTTACCAAATGTTGACACCTTCTGTGTGATCAGTCAGTCTTCTAAGCTTAGACTTTTTTAGATCCTCTGGTTTTCTATCAGGTTCACCAAAGATGTATTTATTGCCCTGCTCATTCTCACAACCATTAGTGGCTTTCTTTATAATTCTTTGGTGATGGGTGAGGTACCAGAAAACTGGAAAAGGTCAAATATAGTGCCTGTCTCTAAAAAGGGCAGGAAAGGAACCAAGAAATTTTAGCCTTGCCAGTTTAACTTCAGGTCCCAGAAGTATTCTGGGGGAAAAAAAGTGTCACACAAACTGGAAGAGTTAACCGGGACAAGTAACTTAATAAGAAGATCTATACGTAGACAGTATAGATCAGACGAGAATAAATCTTACCAGATTAATGTGTTACTATAATAGACCAGTAATGTCTGCAGAGAGGGGACTAGCAGCAGAGGTCATTTTTCAGGACTTGAGCAGAGTTTAAACCCTATTTCCTGTAACATTCCCTTAAAGTATAGCAAAAATTGTCAGTCGATGAGAAAAAAATGGGTGAATAAGCATCTCTGTACAGGACTGTTATGATTGCTTCACTGTCAAAATGGAAGGATGTATCAAATAGACTGTGGCATTCTGTTCTGGGCCCATATCTGTTCCATTTTTTGTTGATGATCTGGATGAGGAAACTGAAAGTAAGCATATTAACAGACATAAAAAAATAAAGTTGGAGAAGTACAGCATTAGTGCAAATAGGTGTTAAAAAATAAGGAAAAGAGTCTTTAAGAAAAACAGGATGAAATTCAATAGGGACAAGACCAAGAGACCATGCTGAGCAAGAGTAATCCATGCCAAAAAATATAAAACAAAGAACAATTAGTTAGCCAGTAGTTTATTCAGAAATGGACCTAGGGATTATAGTACATCAACACAAACTAGTAAAATCATGCCATGGAGACAGGATAAGCATGACATAGAAATGAATAAGCAGGAGTACAGATTGTGAGGCACCTGATGAGATCATGCAGTTCTGTTCAGCACTGGTAAGGCCCCAGCTAGGGTACTCTCTCCAGTTTTGTGCGTTGTGCTTTGACAAGGATGAGACTACGTCAGAAGAGAACAAAAGAACTGGATCTAGAGCTGAAAGACTTAGGAGTGACTAGCTTAATGAAGAGAACACTTGTGGATTGATTAATGCTTGATAAAAGTATTCACAAGCATCAGTTTGATACAAAGAAGAAATAATCCATTCACCATGTCCATGGTAGGATAAGAACTAATGGATTTAAGTTGTGGCAAGAATAATTACAGTTACTTATTAAGGGGGAAAACTACTTCTTGATGGTAAGTGAAGCACAGGAATTTCCTGGAGAGGTCATGGAGACCTCATCATTAGAAATTGTAAAGGAGTGTATCTGTCAGGACTGAACTCAGCATAGTTAGGAGATGAACTAGATGATCTTTTTGAGATATCTTTCAATCTTTTTTTATGATTCCATGGTTCAGAATAGCTAAAAAGATGTTTCAGAATCTCTCTGTTCTTATGATTAGAAAAATAATTTGTTTTGGGAATTTCTAGGGATGGAAACATTCTTATAACAGCTGTGGAGGACCTTTTACTTATTTGCTGGTGTGCCTGTAGTGCACAGTACTTTAGTACACAGCAGGCCCCATTATATTATTCCGAGAAATGGGAGGCAATAGGGCCTACTTGTGGAATACGGCACAACACCAAGAAAGTAAGTGGGCTCTTACTTCTGCAAAATGGACAAATGCAATAAAGCCTTTAAAAATACCACCAGCAATAATTTTCACCAGTAATAAACCTCTCCCAAACAACTAAAACCAAATTTAGCACTCTCCCTAGAAAAGCATTCCTGGATACCACAGATCATTAAGGATTCTGTATGCCTCCTTCTCTTTCCCCACCCTCACTTTGCAGCTTTCCAGCTGGTCTTTTTGCACAGGGCTCCCACCTCAGAAAAATTTAGATAACAGCACTTTGCTTCATAATGGTGTTATGAAGTAGATAAGTTTGAGATCAAGAATAACAAATAAATGCAAGCTCTGGAATACAGACTGTGCTGTATTACCGATAAGTTACATTGCGTCACTGTTCCATTTATAGATAATTGCTACATCTTGTGCTCCTGGAGCGCAGAGATAGCCAGCCATCCACTTCGTGCTTTGGCAGCAGCCCTAAGTCAGACCCGAAGCCATCTAATGGTGCTCTCTGCATGGTGACTGTCACTTCTCATCCACAGACCCAAGGGAAGACCCACGTTCTTTCCAGGAGAGATCCTATACCACTCTCAGTTTGGGGGTTTATGCAGTCCCTAAGACATGTGACTTATTACAGTAGATCAACCAATTCATGAATCTCCTTTAAATTCATAGGATCTGTTTCACCCCAACTAGCATTATACAATAGACTTTGCATATAGGCTGAATGTGAGAATAAAACACTTTTCTATTCAGTCACACTTTTCCTGAGATTTGCCAATATCAGTGTGTGTGAGGTGAAGAAAAGGGACCAGGATTAAAAAAGAGGGAGAGAAGGTAGCAAAATAGACATGGTATGCCAAAATGTTATTCTTTTCTTTGATCAAGCTACCAGCAACAGAAAAACAGCCAACATAAATTATATATGCCAATGTCAACCTCAGCTGACATTCTTTCTATCCATTTGATCTTTCATCTGCCAAATTCAACCCATTTTCCCCAATTGTTGTATCCACATTTAATATTATTTTAGCCATTAAAAATGTGGTTTTCTACTTAGTTCAAGTTTTCTGTGTAACAGACATTTTATTCTTCCACTGCAATATACTGGAGAAACAAAACGCCATTTATGCAACAGAATTGATACCCCAGTGAATATACACTACCAATAATAATTCTTAATCACTATAACTGTGTCTTTTTTTTTACAATTTATATAGATTTAAATAGTAAATCAAACTGTTTACTTCTTATTTTCAGACTAAAACCACACTACGAAAGGGTTATTTTCAACAAATAAAAACTAAACTGTGTACATCATTATTTTTTAAGAGATCTTTGATTTATTATATTGTTTACATGGCTGCTGAAAAAAAAATACTGCTGAGTTCAACCATAGCTAACTGAGGAGAAAGGAGGTTTCTGTGGCTGCATTGCAGAACTGATAGAACACAAGGAAAGGGACCTCCTACATTGCGAATCTCTGACTGTAAATCTCACTAGTTTATGAATGGAAAATACCCCAAAAATTGTTTTGCTCAGAGGTACTCAGCACCTGTACCTGTGGACTGCAATTGGTGCTGTCAACACTCGTAGTGTCCAACCATTTGGATTGTGTAACTCACTGCTCCTGGCATCTAGAGGACAGACAACTCCAGGTGGTGCTGATCTGGGGTGACACAGCAGACTTCGCTGCATTTCAGGTTGTTTTGATATAGACGATGTTCAATTTCCCATCTGAAAAAAAAAAGGCAGTTGATAACTGTAAACTTCTGAACTGGGAAGAAAAACTTTCAGTCTTTCCTCAGACTGCGCTGCACACCTAAACTATTATCTACAAGCAAACTACTGAGAGAAATGGACATTGTGCTGTTGACATGTCCTACATTCAGATTTTGTTCTTCTGTTTTTCACTTTAGCCATTTTATTTCCCATGGACATGAGTAGTACCAGAGGATCTTGCCTGCTAGCCACTGGCTAGCATCTGCAGAGGCTGTGAGACCACAAAGAGAATTACATGCAACTGAACACTTGACATTTCCACTAAGAGTATCTCCCTCTGTGCACATAATGTTCAGAAGAAATGAAACGATGGGTGTTGTAGAATTCACACTGTCACTAGGTGGGAAATGTGTAAATACTCAGTAAGCCAAAATCTGAATCTCTGCAAAATTGACTGCATGTTGCAACTGGACACAGCGCAGCTCTCCTCTAACCGGAGTATCAGTGCAGCTGCTGACAAGTTTAACACGGGCCAAGCTGATGTTAGCAGTGAGGTGAATTCACCATCACCCAAGTCAGATGGAATTTTTTGTATTGGTTTCCGGCATGCATACAGCAACCTGGGTTGGCCATTGTAAATCTTTGGATGCTCCAGCACCGGAGAGGACAGACGACCGTGCTGCAGGTGAGTTGTGATGCTCTCAGGGTGGGATACCTCGCGGGATTCCACACAGGGCATTGCCAAAGCATCTTGTAGCAGACTGCTTTTCCACCAGAAAACAAAAATTAATCGAAACAGGAAGCTTTTGTTGGAATCTGCGATGTGCAGCATAACTTTTTTTTATCAGAAAGGACTTCTCAGATCCATGAGAACTGAGCTGGTTAGCACCAGAGAGACCTGGGAGAGGGGTGCGCACCCCTCACCCTTGCCTATCAAAGCTGGCGGGCAGCGTGTCTGGCTGTGGGAACACAGAATGCCCCGCTGCGGCCAGACCAGTAGGACTGCTTGCGCCAGCGCTGCTTCTGCACTAGTGTGTACTTTGGGGCTTGGACTGTTTGTGAAGTGGTACAAACTGGGCCGTTGTAAAATCCAGTCCTGGGACGCTGGGTGTGGAGTAACAGAGTTACCAGGGACGCACAGCCCGGCATCCTGTGGTGCGAGCAGCACGAGGCACTTCGTCTTCCTGAGGCTTCGTGCAGACAAACGGCCGAGCTGGAAGGCAGGCCCTCACGGCCATGAGGAGATCCGTCAGCCACGCCAAGCGAACGGCCTTCCCAGGAGACGCCGGCAACGCTCTGGCTTGCCCCGTTGTGCTGCACACACCGGGACGTTCCGGGGGGACATCTTTTGGGCAGGGGTGTCATTTAGGGTCCAGGGCCCCGTGTGTTTCAGTCGGTACCGCACGACCGCTGCCGACCCTCCCTCAGGCCGGGAGGCGGCGGGAGGCGCAGACGGGAGGGCTGAGGGGCTCGCGGGCAGCCCGGCGCCCCCGCACCGCCTCGGGGCCCGCTCACCTCACGGCCGGGCCGGGCCTGCCCTGAACAGGGCTCAGGCAGGACGGCGGTTTCCCCCCCATAGCGCCACTGACAGCGACCCCGGCCCGGTCCGGTCCTTAAGCCGAGGCGCTGCCGCTGGGGGCGGCATGTCCCCTCCTCTTCCCATCCCCTCCCTCCTCCCCTCCCTCTTCCCTTCGCGCCGCGCCACTGCCCCCTCCTCCCGGGCCGGGGATGTTCTCGGCCCCTCCCCGGTGGGCCGGTGGCGGTCCAATGGAGGTGGAGATGCTGTGCGGGTTGCGGGCGGGCTGGGGGCGCCGCCGAGCCGCGGACGCCGCCGCCGGCGGCCCGGGGACGCGCACAGTTGGCGGAGAGCTGGAGGTAGAGGCGGGCGGAGGCGGCGGCGCCGGGGCCGGGACTCTGGCAGACGGCGGCTGGGATGAGCCTGGGGGTCGTCTGTGGGGGCAGATAGCGTCCCGCGGGGAGGTGGCCGAGTGGGGCTCGAAGCGGCGGCAGCGGGGTCCGCCCGGCAGCGCCATGGCGGCTCAGTGCGACCCGCTGAGCGGGTACCTGCAGCAGCCGCTCTCCGACCCGGGCTCCAACAGCGAGCGCAGCACCGACTCGCCCGTGCCCGGCTCCGAGGAGGATTCGGCCGGCCCGCCGCGGCCCCTACACAGTCCCGAGTGGGGCGAGGAGCGATTCCGGGTGGACAGGAAGAAACTGGAGGCCATGCTCCAAGGTGAGGGCGGGGAGAGGCGCCGGCGGTCCCCGGGGGGCGCGGAGCGGCGGCGGCCCGGGACGGGAGGGGACCGCTTTCCCCGCCGTGCCCTGCCTTCCCCTTCCCCGCCGGGCTAGGGACCCTCCTGTCAGCCGCTCGGGCGTCGCAGAGCGGCGGCCTCCGGCTGTCCGGCCGGGCGCTGGACGTGGCCTTGGGGCGGCGGGAGCGCCGCGGGCCGGTCCCGGGCGCCGTCGTGGCCTCCTGGGCCGCGGGACAGAGGAAGGAGGCTCCGTGTTGCCCCTTCCCAGAGTGGAGCCGAGCGTCGTGTCCTGGGGGCAGGTGATAGGGCAGCCTCGGGTTGTCAGATGTCACTCGGGTTCGGGCCGGCGCCGCGTCGCGGGTGGGGCCGGTGCCCAGCCCCGGCGGGGCTCGTCCCGCGGCGGCAGCGAGCGCCCTGCTAGGCTGAGGCTTTGGAGGTCGAGGTCTCGCAGAAATCCCGTATGAAAAGCACAAATCCTGCTCTGGCAGGGCGGCTCAGGCTCTCGGCTTTCGAGGAACAGCCGCCGGGTAGCGGGACGGGAGCCTCTGGAGCTCTGCGTCCCGGCCGGAGGAGCGGGAGCGGCTGTGGGAGAGCTGACAGCAGTAGCCGCTGCCTCCGGACTGCCTCTGCCTTTGGCGCTGCTCTCCTATTTTTTTTTTTTATTATTATTATTTTTTTCCCTTGAAGCTACGTATTTTGTCCCAGTATGTTTTGAATTATCTGACTCTCTGTGGAAGTTACGTAGGCGGCTTTTGACAAAGTAGTATAGGAGTAGCAATTGCTGGTGTTGCTGCAGAAGATCAGATAAAATAGATTTAAACCCGTTGGTGCCGAGTGGTGCAATCCCCCTGAGTTGTTTCCTGCTGTCTGCTCTGAAGAGCCCGTGAGAACCGAGGTGAGTTTCAGTTCTTAAGTTGTCAAATCTTAGGGCATGTGTGCGTCAACAAGGAAAAATGATGGTGGTTTCCAGAAGAGTACTCTTTCCTCTAGGAATACTGTTTTGTAAATGCCTAATGTTACACTTAACTCATCTATTTACATACATTTTCAAAACAAATAAACCCTTGACAAATATTTTACTATCATTCATGTGGTGTGTCGCCTGGAAGGCATTTCATTCACTTGCTGGAAACCACAGGCGCTTGCTCCCTGACTGCCCTGTCTGAGAGCACCTGCCCCCTCCAGTGATGGGAGGCTGTGGGAGCTAGCGAAGGAGAAAGTAGGTGAGTTGGGTTGGCCACTGAAGAGCTGCAGTTTGACTTGGTGACTACAATGATTGGAATTTTTTAAATTGAGATTCTCTCTCCTGGGGGTGAGTTAATCTTTAATCAGTTAATACTTTAGTGCTGGTAGAAAAATCTCATTATGTAATGCAGTAAAGAGAAAGGAATTCAGAGAAACAAATCCTCATAAGCAGCAACAACTATTTATAAAGATGTGCTCATCAAAAGTGTCTTAAAACCAAAAACACGTGGGTATTGGAAAGAAGTATTTCTGTGTATGAAGTGGTAGGAAAAGGGTCAAGAGTTACGAAGTGCTGCAAGAAGATTGAATGTTGTCTTAACATTTTCCTCTAGTAGAAAAATAAATTTCCATTATCTCATCCTCCACATAGTCCTTCCTTCTACTGCTTGAGGTAGTAAGTGTGTGAGCGTAAACAAAGCTCCTAAACAGAATCCAAATACTGTATAAGTTGTGACATCCAGTAGTAGCCAGTGTCAAAATGTGATTTTTTTTTGGTTGCTCCTTTTAAAATTTTTCCTTTTTTATCCTCATAGGAGTGTAGTAGAAAGCGTGCAGTTGATACAGTACAGTGAGTAGATACAAACAGAAGGCTGCTTGCTTTTTGATGAGAGGGTGCTGTATGTCTGGTCTAGAATGTACATGCTTCAGGTGATGGTTTGAGGAATTTTTGTGTTGGATAGTTATTTTTATTTTTTTTGAGAAAAGAGTGTGTAGGACTTAGTAATAAGTGACTTTTTTTGTGAAAGCTAAAACTTTCTGGTTTATTGGTAGTGAAAAACTGCTTATTAGGGAACATAAGCTTTCTGGTTTGTTGGTAGTAAAAAACTGCTTATTAGGGAACATAAGGCAAACAATAGTTCTTTCTGTCAGTAAACTGAACTGTTTGTTAAACATTATAACTTTCATTCAGTTTCCTCTCTGTACTTTACAAGTTTTTATCTCGTCTCTTGACTTCCTACAAAGTGGGTTTTACTTATCCTTTTCTGGTAGGAGAATACCTTGAGCATTGAGCAGCTCTGCCAGGGTGTCACAAAGAACATCATGGATGTTACCAGGTATGTAACTGATACTCAGAAATTCAGAGTCAGTTATACTGCTGATTACAAGCCAAAGCTGATTTTGCTTTTTAGCATCTTATCTTTTTTTCTCCTTTTTTTTGGTGGCCATCTTTTGGGAATGGAAATTTTGACTCCCCCTAGTAGGAAACGAGCAATGGAAAGGAAGCAGTTTGCCATCTCCAAAAACTAACTTTTTTTTTAGACTATTCATAGGATCCTTTTTCCTATGGTTTCTAGTACCGGATCCTTTACTAGAAGTTCTTAAAATGTGTGGAAATCACATTGTGGAAGGGAAACATCACTGTATTCTAAGTGGTGATGACCAGATTTCAGATTTCCAGAGTTATCCATTTTTTTGCCTTTTTTTCAAAAATTCAAGCTGGTGTAAATACAGCTTGTTGTTCATATTAGGTGCTTAAAGGCTCTTCTTTTGCTTTCATTAACTGCTAGAGAGCATGTTTACACCTGTGAAAGTTACTTTTTAAAAGATTTATAATCTTACAATTTCTTCTAGTGTTTACGATAACTTTCTTATCTTATGGGAAAGTAAGAATATGTCTTCTTTAGTTCAGTTGTCTTTAAAGCCAAGTTTGAAATAGCATCTGTTGAAGAAACCTGTCAGGAAATGTTCTCATTCTTGCTCAGGGATCCCTTATTTTTTTTCTAGTCAACATCTGTTGTTTACTGTACTAATGATGAAATGTACAAAACAATCGGGTAGAAAGAATATGAAGCAGCTTAGTGTTTGGCTTGGTGCTTCTGTTACATTCTGTGATTGCGTTGCTGACTTTTGTATGCATTTCTGCCATGGTTTTTTTTATCTTTCCTGTGCTTGGTATTTTGAGGATAGTGTCTTGCTTCAGTGAGATTCACCAGGGTAGAGCAGACTGCATAGTTCATGAGGGAGCTGGGATATCTTGCCATCAGATGCAGAATCCAACACTGGAATAAGTGCTGTACGCGAGGTACTGGGTAGCTCTCTTTCAAAAAAGAGTTGTGGTGGCTAGTTTGCTACCGGTTGTATCTGAAGCAGAAACTAAATCTGAAGGAAGGTGTCAGAAAATTTGGATAGATTTGAGGGTGCTTGTGTTTTTTTTTTTTTCCACTTTGAAATAATTGTTTTAGTATTTCTGATGTTTTGATGTCACAACAATCAATAGACTTAGGCAAGTTGGACATGAGCTTAAAAAAAAACCACAAAAAAAGAAAAACAAGCAACACCTTTTTCTCTTGCTTGTATCCTGGGCTGCATCAAACAAAGCATGACCAGCAGGTCGAGGGAGATGATTCTTCCCCTTTGCTCTGTTCTCGTGAGACTCCACCTGCAGTACTGTGTCCAGCTTTGGGGCCCCTGACATAAGAAGGACATGGAGGAGGTCCAGAGGAGGGTCATGAAGATGGTAAGAGGCCTGCTGCACCTCCCATATGAGGACAGGCTGAGAGAGTTGGGGTTGGAGAAGAGATGGCTCTGGGGAGACCTTACAGCAGCCTTCCAGTACCTGGAGGGGGCTACAGGAGAGATGGGGAGGCACTCTCTTATCAGGGAGTATAGTGATAGGGTGAGGAGTAATAGTTTTAAGCTGAAAGAGGGTAGATTTAGATTAGATACGAGGAAGAAATTTTTGACTGTGAGGGTGGTGAGGCACTGGCACAGGTTGCCCAGAAAAGCTGCAGATGCCCCATCCCTGGAGGTGTTCAAGGCCAGGCTGGATGAGGCTTTGAGTGACCTGCTCTAGTGGAGGGTGTCCCTGCCCATGGCAGGGGGGTTGGATCTAGACGATCTTTAAGGTCCTTTCCAACCCAAACCATTATATGATTCCATGTTGTGTCTTATGCTTGGCTACAAAGTGTTATGCCAGTCTTGCTTTTCAAATAATCTTCTCTATGTCATTCTCTTTAAGAGACATTGGGGGTTTTTGATGGGGTGTACGTACAGCACATGTTTAAATACTTTGGGACTTAATAATGCACTATCACGCAACAGTACTTGGTAGAAAACCAAATCCAAGCTGTTTTTTAATGAATCTAACTCTAGCAGTGGTGTGCATGCCATATTGTATATAACTCTCTTTAAAAAAAACAAGTGTGCCTGTTAGAATTCTGTTTTTCTCAGTTCTGGTTTGTGTTTTTTTTTAATGCTTCATCTTTAAGTTTGAGGACTCTTTGGGAGAATTTTAGTTACGGGATCTGAAACTTTATAAATAGTGTGTTTCTTTTTCTCATGAGATAATTCAGCATTTATTTGACTATTGATAAACAAACACATGAAGAAAAGAACAGACCTACCTGCTTAGGAAACTCTAAAGAGTACTCAGCACCACAAGCTCTCCATTTCCTGTTGAGCTCATCTTCCAGAGCACGTTGTGTTGATACCAAGGGGGAATTTTGGAAAATAGCAGTAGGCTGTGATGATTTAGTACTGACTGTCATTAGTGCCTCCATATGTTAACTGGAGCAGGTCGGAATTGATACGAATAAAGTCAATCTGAATTTATGTAATGTAGACTTGATTTCTCAAAATAATGAAGGATCATTTATTATTTTTCAGACAGTAAGGATAAAAGTACTATAATTCAAATTCAGTGTGAACAGACAGTACAAGAAGCTCATTTGAGTGCTTTTGCGTAGCTCTCCCTCCTGCCATCACAGTGTTGGGTGAGCACTCACCTGTCGTGCTCCCTTAGTTTTGGTGCACTTTGCCTGTCATGGTGTGTTGGAAAAATGCTCAGCTAGTAATTTTTCACCGAAAGAAGTCCTGCTTTTCTTAGAGGGAAGTAACAATACTTAGAAATTTTTTTTTTGCACATTGTAATCTGGATTAAATTTATTTACTGTAAATCTATGAAAATCAATTGTTCATTCTTTTGCCTGAAGGTCATACTTGAGGCTGTTGCCCGATCCTAAGACTGTACTTATGCAATGCCTATTTCTGATGCTTGTACGATAACCAATTCATTTTGTTTGCTGATTTATCGGGTGAAACTTGCTGTATTTAAGCAAGTGTATTTTCTCTATTTAATCCATAACTATGTGGGAAAGTGTACTTTTAATGCTTTTCTTGGATTTCTCTCTTGTATTTGAATGTACTAAATAAGATGGAGATGTTCTAGGAAGCCTGAGGCTCTGCTAAAACTTGGGTACAAACAGTAGTTTGATTAGATGCTAGACCCTGAAGACACAAATTAGTAGATACTGAGTGAGTTAGCTGCTTAATAGGCAATTGTAACTTAAATAGAATGGTCCTGACTGGGATGGTTTTTGTGTGGGGATTGCAAGTTCTGTGTTAAATTAATGTTGGGTTTTTATGGTTAAATGGCTAAGCAGGAATTACTACTTCCCCCATTTACTTTTCCCATTACTACTTCCCCCATTTTTTTTGTGTGGTGGCGGCAGAAACCTGTATAATAAAATGAAATGTACCATGATCCTTCAAATAATTAGTGTACCTTGCTTGCAGCTGAAGTTAAAAATACTCAGAGTGCTGTTGATTTACACTTCTGTTTAAAGTTCCCCCTGTCCCTGCTGGAGCTTTAAGAGATGTGAAGTATGTCTTGTCTTTGACCAGATTGTTACTGAAGTATCTTCTCAAAGTCTTTATTTTAGTAGGTCCTAAACACAGTTTCTTTTCCCTGCAGGAAGAATTTTTTTTTTTTACTGAACTCTGAGATTTCTGTTAGTGGTTTTTAGTATTTTTTTTTGTTCCTTGAAATGTATCAGCATAACCTGGGCAAGGACATAGTTGTGGGGAAACTGGAACCTTTCTAATAGCATTTACATTTGCTGTTTTAACTTGCATGTAGCAGAAAAAAATATCAAGTTCTTTTTCAGGTTTTCAAATCCCTAAAGTGCTGAATAGTCTCTTTCTACAAAAATAAATATAAGCAATGAATTTGTGTGACTTCTAGTTTAAAAATGTTCTTGCATTCCATTGTTAACAATTGTAATAATACCACTTTCTCAAGTTTCAGTGTTTTTTAAATAGTACAACGGACTATCATGGTTTGGCATGAACTGCTAAGTTAAGTATTGCTGGCTTGCACATTCTTGTTGGTTATATTGTAATCTTTACTTCCATTGGAAAATATGTCCTATTTTGAGTACTTTTTTCAGACTTTTGGCTTTATGCCTCTCAAACAATGAAACATGCTAGTTTTCTTTAATTTCAGATCTCTGTGTTGAAGACCTAGTAGTTTTTTGATTTAATTTTTTTACAGTAGTATACAGTAAGGGTAGTGTGAAGACTCAGTACTTGAACTGTGTACGTGAACTCTGAGCATGAAAACTAACATAACTACATGTGAGTTGGGGTTCATGTAGTTTATTAATTTGTACTTACTGTAGCCAGAGGAACAAGTACTTGATTTAAGGATTTCTTCTTTAAGATGCTACGTGTTAATCAGTGGTAGTTTTAAAAATAATTTTGACTTAAGCAACTAAAAACATGTCTTGAACATATCTGCAACTTTTGTTCAGTGTCTGTTTTTGTTTGTGATTGGACTCTCTTGTCTTTGGTTCAGATCAATATGACTGTATTGCATGGGACAGTGTAACTCTTCATGTTTCAGTGACTTTTATAGCTGATTTATGTAAAGATGTCTACAGTGATATCATCTTTACTGTAATAGGAATACATAATTTTTTAAAAAAATTGTTTCCTGTTAAAGGCTCATTGATGTGAGGGAATGCTCTACCAGGTTGCTGTATGTGTGGAGCTATTGGAGTAACTGTAATCCTCATAGAAAACACAGAACTGTATCTTTTCTGCTGGTATCTCTCTAGCTAATAGAGCCCGAGGAATCTAGGTGTTTAACAAGCTCTCTCATATTTATATGTAAAAGTGTAGTTTGTGAATACTGGGGGGAAAAACTCATGTATGTGCAAGAAAAGATGGGTGTGATGGATAGGGGGTGTAAAACAAATATAGAACAGAGATAATGCGAGGTGTCTGCATGGGTAAGTCGCTTGCCTAGTAGCATAGCTATGTTTAATTTTTGTGCTGCAAACCACATTTCATGAAGAGAGACTGATGGCCAGCATTGGTTTGTCGTAGTCATTGTCCTGACTGTGTACCTTTGGTGTAATAGAAACCAGACCATAGAAATCAAGGCATACGACCGCCATGTGCCTGCAGGACAGTTACAGGAGAAGCTCTCATACCTCCTCTGGGAAATCCACACAAGTGGGTACCTCCCTGAAGTGCCTGATGCTAGTGCAGACAGTGTGGGTATCAGACAGGTGGAACTGGAGGTCTGCATGGAGTCACAAGGCTATGATCTTGCTGAGTCTGCAAAGATGTGGTGGTATAGCTTTTGGGACTGGAGCCCTTCAGAGACTGGATGCAGGCTCTTTAGGATGGACAGGCCGGGATGCTGAGGAGGAGGTTCTGCCCTTTTATGTGAGAGAGTAGTGGGGTTGCATGGAGCTCTGCCTTGGGGCGGAGGATGAGCTAGTTTAGAGCATGGGTCAGGGTTACTGAGTAGACCAATCTGGTTGGTGTTATGTGTGTCTGCTACAGACCATCTGATTAGGAAGAAGCAACAGATGAACCATTCTTCAAACAGCTGGAAGCCGCGTTTCCCCGGGGAGGACTTTAACTACTCTGCTTTCTGCTGGAGGAACAGCACAGCAGGGCACAAGCAATCTAGGAGGCTTCTGGAGTGCATTCATGACAACTTCCAAACATACATGATCAAGGAGGTGACAACAGGAGGTGTGCTGCTGGACTTCGTACTTGCAAGCAAGGAAAAACTGGTCAGGGACGTGAAGATGAAGGGCAGCCATTGAAAGGGACCTCAACAGGCTGGAGAAATGGCCCAACAGGAATGACATGAAGTTCAACAAAAGGAAACATGAAGTTCTGCGCTAGGGGAGGAATTATCCCATATACCATCATGGATTTGGGCCAACAGGCTGGAAAGCAGCATCGCAGAAAAGGACCTGGGGGTCCTTCTGAACAAGTTGATCATGAGGAAGCGTGCAGGGTGGCCTTGTGACAAAGAAGCCCAACAGCATCCTGAGCTGAGTGGGGAAGAGTGTTGCCAGCAGTCTGAGGATGGTCATCCTTCCTTGCTACTCAGCCCTGGTGAGACACATCAGGAGTTCTGTGTCCAGACCTGGGTTCCCCAGTACGAGAGAGATATGGGCATAGTGGAACAAGTCCAGCAAAGGGCCGCAAAGGTATTGAGGGACTGGAGCATCCAGTGAAGGAGGAGGTGCTGAGACATCCAGGACTGATTAGCTGTTATCTTGAGAAGTCACAGGGAAGACCTTATTAATTTTGTGTATATGTGTGAGGGGGTATAAGCAGATGGAGCCAGACTCTTCTCAGTGGTGTCTAATGACAGGACAAGAGTCAAAATTTCATTTTATTACTTTTCTCCTTTTTCTGAAAGGGAAACAATCCATAAAATCTGGAGACTTGTCACTTTTGCAGTGTTCAGTGCTGAAGTAGGATCACGGATGTCGCTTTTTTGGAGAGCAAAGGAATCAAAGGTTTCTTAACTACAAAGGTTAACATCAGTTATACATTTTTAACTGGTGAGTTAAAATACTAAATCTAATATTGGACTGTAATATCAGAGTGTAATATTTATTAATGTTATATATTGAATAAGACTACAAATACAGATTTTTTAGGTAAAATCAGATACCAATATCAAAAATGGTACTTTGCAGCCTGAACTGTACTCCAGGGTTGATAAAGTTGTGACTGAGTAGAGGGGTGGATTTGCCTTCCCTAGGGCCGTGAGAAACATCATCTGGGAAAAACTGGTCTGTACATCCCACCTTTAAAAGTTCTGGTAGAATTTAGATTTATTTTTTTAACTTTGATTTCTTATGCTTGATTATTGGTGCTTCTTGGAGTCACGTCAGTGAAACTTACAATACTGGTGGAGCAGTCAAAAGTTGTTCAGGTTGCCTTTGCGTTTTTAAGCTGTGATTCTCTTGAGCAGGTAGAAAATCACTAATAGTTTTAAAATCTTTATTCTTGTTCTGTTTGTTTAGTGTGGTTATTGCTGTTCTTTAGACACTTACCACTTTGTAATTTATGGTGCCTCCTCAATATAGGCTAATGATCATCTTAAAAGTCATTGTTTACCATTTTATAGTGTTTCCAAATTTTTTCTGTGTGATGCAGTTTCACAGGCCAGTTGCTGACCACTAGCCTTGGCTTGGGAACTGTTGTTTCACAGTGCGCAGTGATGATCAAAACGTTGGGACAGCTGACCTCTTCCTCCTTATACCCACTATTTATTTTTAACCCTTGCATCATCTCATATGCTGAGGCTGTATTGAGTCTTATTTCCTTAAATATTTATGTATTGACCAAAAAAAGGAAACATTTTGGATAGTCTGCCTTAGATGCTGGAGGTTCAGTGGCCACGCAGTGGGAGCTGGCTGTGGGTTGGAGCGGCTGCACTGGTTGAAGTGATACATTTCATGGACTCCGTGCTGTGGCTTAAACTGTGTTCTGTTGAGCTTTTTTTTTCATCAGTTCTTACTGATGGCATGTTCGCAAGTTGTGAAAAAAAAGACTTCGTAATGAAGTTTAGGTTGGAGCACAGTTGTGTTGTCTCTTAATGCTTTGATTCTGTTGTGTAAATCACAGAAAGGTCCTTGTTGCTCAACGTACCCTTCCTGGAAGTCCCTTCCTTGCATATGCAAGTGAGAACAAACAGGAGATAAGTAGTTTATTTTCTTTAAAGGGTGAAGGGTTTTTAAAAAGTGTTTATAAATGTATCACATGTGATGCGAAAGACAGACAATAATAGATGTTGAATTTAAAAGGCACAAGATTTCCTGTCATTCTGACTACCTCCCAAATGGCTGGCTGGCAGCAGCTTTGTCTTTTGAGTTTGGTGTCTTGAGATCAATGGTTTTATGAATACTGTGGGATAAAGCTACTACTTTTTTAATGATTAGATTTTTTTTTTTTTTAAGTTGCCCAGGTTGATATCCCTTAGAACTTTAAAGATCAGTTTTTTGACCTATTTTATTAGAGGCTAAGGACTGTTGGAGCACACTGGTCACTTGAGGAGCTCACTTGCCAGCACATACACATAATCTGTAATCAGCTGAAGATTTCTTTGAAGATGTAGTTATCACTTGATAAGTGGTACACGTTCATGTAGTTAAATGTTTTAGCTGTTTTGTCCTCTCTAGAGGTACAAATATAGCCTGATAGAAATATGGGCTAGGAGCAATATTCTCCATTGATCTGCCTTGAGACCTGGATTAAATTGCTTTTCTTTCCCCAGGCTGATTTGACAGCTGAGCCTTTTCCCAGAGGTAGGAAGCTGATAGGTGTGCTGCCAGCCACAACACAGCCTCAAATTCTGTGTTCCTATGCAATTCCAGTAATCACAACCGTTACTCACCAGGTTACAAACCTTATGAAAAGTACTCCATATGTAGAAAACGTGATAAACTTGTATGGAGGAGCTTTCTCTCAAGTATGAAGAAAATAGTGGCTCCCTATTCCTCTTCTAGTGGCTAAATGCCTCTTGGGAATGTATAGACAGATGCAAGTGAAGCATGAGCCGTCCTTTTTTCGTTTGCTAAACTTCTGTGCAGGCCAGGCCTGGGAGTCTTTGTGGAGTCTTGGTTCCATTTCTGCTAAAACTATGTGATATGAATCAGGTCTATAAGAATCGTTTTTGAGGAAAAATAAGTAGGAAACTTTGTGCTGATACGGTTGTTGTGAGGCTTGCAGTTTGCAGATATTGAAAAATTTCTTGGTAATACTGTGGCTTTTATGGGTACTTTTTCCCCTGTCTCACTGAAAGGATTTTCTGGTGTTTTTTTTTTTTTTTTTGGGGGGGGGGGGAGGCTGCCTGACATTTTACTTAAGAAGCTATGGGATGGTCAGTTTTTTAGGTCTTTCAGTCCTTCTTTAACGGTTTTTAACTTGTAATGCTAACTTCTATTTTTAAGAGTTGCAATGCCATGGGATATTTTTGCTATAGATGCTAGATTATTATAGACATTTGAAAGCAAAAATTATAGATAAAAATGAACGGCAAGGAAAGAAAAAATGAGATCTTACGCCAGATAATTCAAGTGAAATATATATATATATACATGTGTGTATGTGTATATATGTGAGTATGTGTGTGTGTATATATATATAGATAAGTATCTGTATATGTATAGAAGTATGTATCTATATGGATTAAAAAAAAAAGATTGGTCTGTGTTATTTCTCACATGTATGGTATAAAGTATCTATAAAAGCTTGACTCATTTCCCCTACTGGCAATGAGATGACTATCAGAACAAAACCAAAATGCGATTTTGCTCCTTGTGGAACAGGTCAGATCATGGGCTTCATCTGGTTAAACGTCCTTCTTGGAAAGGAATTATGCTAAATTTCTTTGTGAGGAAAACTGGCAACATTTTTGTAGTGAAGTTCAGCTAAACAGTTTATATTATAACATGTCTGAAAATCAGCATTAAGCTAAGGAAATCTGGCCTAAAAGAAACTATGTTAATAGATAATTGGAGGTAGAAATTGGTAATAGTAATGCTGTATCTTGGTTTAAAAAAAAAGTGCCATTTCAGTCCTTTTGAACATAGGTGATATACATACATGATTTTTTTCTTAATGTAGTATGTTCGTACACAAGCCCTCTGTTGTATGATCTGTGCTATTAATGTCTTGCTATGTAGAGTCTTAATATTTTTAATTGTATTGCTATTTTAAAATTTCTGGTGAGGTTGCCAGATAGTCCAAAGTTTGAAATATATTTTCCCCACTTCCTTTTTTTGTTTATAAGATATATTTTAATTCTACTTACAGGTGATGATACTTTTTTCCATTTTAAGCAAAGTCTGGTTTTAGGAATCTGTCTTGCCACTTTGTATTAGTGGTTTAAACTAGCCCTTTTCCCTATTGCCAATAACTTTGTATGAATGGAGGGCTTTGATTATAGCTATTTTCATTGGCGCTGTTCTGTTCAGACTGTGCCTGCAATAAATTTATGGCAGTTGAATATATGAGGTTGGTAACTTAAGACTAAGCATCTTGAGAAATGTAAAAAATAAAGTCTGTAATTCCAAAATAAATACTAGGTCAATTGAGTGATGCACTTTTATGGTACAGAAAGCTTTAGCAATTTGATGTCTTCTGAAGATATTCCCCATGACCTTTATGGTACGATAATTGATTATCTTGAGGGAATATAAACTCGGATTCAGTGAAGTGTTTGTATTATAATTGAACCTCAAGCTGTGTTGTAAGGTGGTTCCTGTGCAGAATATTATACTGTGCTACAAAAGCCATGATGAGTGAAAGGTTAATAATTTGATTAAAAAATGTGTTTTAAATCGCATCTGTGTATGTGTAACATATATATTTAAATGACAAGTATGTATATGTATTTGCATGTAATTCAAATGAAGGATACGTGTGCATGTCGTCCTTAGTGTGATATGGAAATACTTAGTTTTGTCATGACCTACTTCAAAGAATATAAGATTTGGTCAGGCTTTTTCTGAGTAAGTGCATCCGTGGGTGAGAAGCACTATAGAATGGTGAAATACTATACTACTTTAAATGGCCTTTGTTTATATACAGTTAGAGCAGTTAAAATAGCATTGATTTAAAGAGTCTGGATATGGAATACATTTTTAAAAATTTTGTTTTATATAGCAGAAAAGAATCTTCGTACTTTTAAAAAAATAAACATAAGTGCTCTTTTTCTGTAGTAAATTTACTTCTGGAGTGTATGTAAAATAGCATATAAGAGAGAAACTGTTTCTAATCTATTCCATGTGCAGAAACAGTGAACAAATTTGATCAAATCTTTAGAGTTTTATAAGCAATTCCTTTTTGAAATACGAACATATCCTGCAGAATTTTCTTTTCTCCCTTCTTCCTCTGTGTGGAAGACATTACCATCATCAGAGTCCAGAATACATGGATTTTCAATATGTGTGAAATTTTTTAATGCACTAAACAATTGAACATGTAAGGATGTTTTCTGTGTTGCTTAGCAGCAGTCAGGTTTTGTACTTTAAGTGGCCTTCAGTGGCATCTTTAGATTGTTCAGAGATTTGGCAGAAATAAAAAACTCATTCCAGTGTTTGAAACATGAGGAATCGTTTAAGCTGTGCAGAAAGTATGGTTGGCTTATTGTAAAGTTTTGTTTATATGTAAACATTTTAAAAGCTTTATATTCTTGTAATGTTTGGGAGAAGTGAGTGCTAGCAGAGTATTCTGTTAGATGTTAAGTATAGTTTTAGGTGACTTACCACCTGAAAGACACAAACTTTGATTACAGATCAACTGTATCTGAATTAAGATTTTTTTTTTTTTAAGATTGGTATGTACCTACTTGGAAGTATATTTTCTGTATTTATGTACAGAGCTGAGTATTGTTATTACTGGTGTTTTGAGTTCAGTATATAATTCAAACCAACCAAAATGTAAAATATTAAATATACTTTTTCTCCTTATGGGATATCAAATGCATATTTACAAGAAGCTTTTAATAGGCTGGGTCTCCTGTATTGGTGCAGAGCTGGTGTTGGCACTGTCTTCCACTCTGCAGAGAGTTTGAGACTGGTTTTAATCCATGTTAAAGGCTTACATGCTGTCAGCTTCCTTGCTGTAGCTCCCCGCTGACTTAGGATGCTTTTGGTGTCTCTCTTCCTTGCTGCCTCTTTCTACATTGTACGAGATAAAGGAGTGTTTATCCTCCAAACAGAGTAGTGGTTTGAGTCTAAAGGGAGCGTGCTGCTGGACCGAGTAAGGCGTGGGAGAAGTGAGTGGCTGAGTTAAAGGAAAGATTTACAGAGCTGCCCGTGCACGTTAGCCAGACCAGAGGTTTAGCAGAAGGGTGTGAAGGCCAAGTTTTTCAGATGGATAGGAAAGATTATTCAAGTGGGAAGTCTTGGGACTCAAGAGGCGAATGGAGACGTGACTAAGAGGATAATAAAAGTCTGGTAGCTTTGGATGCGTACAGGAAAGATCTCCCTGTACATGACGTGGTGGCCAGATGTGCAGTTCCGAAAGGAGCGCCTCTGAGTGCTTCTGTTCAGCTTCTCTTCCACTCTCTTTCTGTAGGTACTGTTTTATGAGAGGAAGAGAAATCACCCACCAGCTCTGTTCTGCCTCCTTCCAGCAGTGTGGTGAATAGAGATCAATTGGAGCACAGTTCGGCATTTTTGCACCTGGTACACAGACTCGGGGCTGTTGCCACTTCGCAAGTGAGAGCAGGCTGAGGGCGGGCACGGGGAGCTGGCAACCCCCAGGGGCTGCATGAACAGCCAACTTTATTCCCTCCTCTGCTGCTAGGCCCTTTCAGAGGGTGGAGAGCTCTGGTGAACACTTTTATATTTCTCGTGTAGGCTTTGGTGTAAATACTTTTCTACTTACCTACTCAGGCTTGCCTTCTTTCCATGTAGTGTGTTGAATAGGGAGATCTGGTGCAGATGTCAGAAGAGGCCTGTTCCAGTTGAGGGGATGTGCTTCACTGGAGTGGAGGCAGTGATAAGACAGTGGCGACTAGTGCCTTTTCTCTTTACTGTGTTAAAGCAAATTGAGATACCTCAGTGCGTGTTGACTTCCGTATTAAAGATTTAAACTGGAGGACTGTGATACAGAGCTGCTGGTTGTGGGTCAGTCATCATTGGTTTTCATCATTCTACTCTAAAGAGAAAAACAACAACCTTAAAAAAATATTTTGTGATCCTCTAGATAATGCTAGAGATTGTAAAATTTATAGCTAAACAGTTTGGAGTACAGTGCTTTGTAAAGTTTTGGTATTGTGCTGTTTTATGGACCATCTTAATATCTTGCAAATTCTTTAAAAAGAATTTAGAGAATATAGATATTTTTAAGATGATCAGTTTTACCTGGTAGGGTAGTGGTAAACTTACAGACAGAACTTCTTATTCTGAAACACTTCTGAGTCCTTAGTATTTAGCATTATGTTATAATTTATCCTTCCTTACATCATTTTAATAATCAAAGGAATAAGAATGCATTCTCAACAATGTCTAATTTCATATTCCACAAAGGAGTTTGGCACCAGCGAAAGTAAAAAACACTTAAGTCTCTTCTAATGCTAAGATGGAAAAATCTGTCATTGTGGTCTCTTGTAATTCCCACATGATGTAGCCTTCTCAGACATTGTGCTCTTGGACTGTATTTCTTTAGTTCAAGTTCAGAAATACAGAAGCAATTTACCTTTTCAGGTAGTTCATGCATTAAAACTTGCTGAATTTAAAGGGATAGTATTCCAACTGAGGATAGAGAAAGAGTTGAAGAGGCTTGCTTAGGATGAAGACACTTTTAGGCAAATTATTATGTAGCTTTTGATTCAGCTTTTCAAATATCCTCTCATGGCTCTAGTCTTTTCTTCTGTAAGTGTCAGTTACTGCCCCAGATGGACCCCAAGTCCAAACTAGTATGTTACCTGCTTCTTTTGCTCAAATACAGAGTGTTTTGTGACTTTCTGGCAGGAACTAGTTAATTACTGCAAAGTGGCAGTTGGCAGCTGACTGAGCATCCACACTGAACACATTAGGGATTGGTGCTTGAGTCTGCTCCCTGATGCTATTTCTCTAGCAATGTAAGTATAGTTTTCTTTTCTGGAGAAACCTCTAAGCTGTGGTCAGGTGGGCTCATGCAGGCACAGCTAGAGCTGGTAAACATTTCACTGGGACAACTTAGGCAACAGAAGCCAATTTGTTTTTTTCTGAAAAAAAATGTTTCTTCTGACACCTTAAATTTGATTTTTTTTTCAGCAAGTTACATAAAAGATTTATATCAATTTCTGCAAATTGGTTTTGCCAAGGTTGTGGGTTCCTAGTAGCCAAGCTGTCTCCTGATTTCGGGGTAGCAACTTAAAGAGCTGAAAAGTATTTTATGGTTAAAGCCAGTTGAGCTGTAACAAGAAACCTGAATTCAACCAAAATCAAAGAAAACAAATGCAAACAGGACATGTTGCTTTTTTTGGCAGTGGTAATAATAATGGCTTATGAACTCTAGAAATGGAGTAGAGCATCCAAACTTTCACCTCTGTTAATTCTAGATTTTTTTTTATTACGCACAATTGAGATTTGAAGAGACTTTTGGAATCTTGTGAGCTTTTTGGACTTTCATTCTGGCCATTATAATGTTATTTCCTCTATGTCATGACAGCTTTGTGAGCTTTGTGTCTGTGGAAGAAGAATAATTTATAAACTTACACACTTGCTCTTGCAGAACAGTCTTCTAGTCTCCATGCAACTTAATCCTAATTATATGCACTGCCTCATTGTTTTCAGTAATATGCCAAAAAAGGCAAACAATAGCCAGATCCTGGTTTAAAGGGACAGCTGAAATAGTTAAACCAGCACTGTTAAAACTGACATGAGGTAAAAACTTCCAAGCACAAATTAAGTGATAAAGTAATTGTTTGCACAGTAGAAAACACAATACTGTCATGTTTATCTGAGGAACAGGCATTAGAAGAAATTATTTTTCTCGGATAATGGAAGTGTACGAAGTGTGAAGATTGGAGCTACATCTGATGCATTGTACTTGTGTTATTGCATGCAGTTGATGGTTATACTTTAGTAATATCTTGAGCTCAAGGATAAGCAGTACTGATGGTAAGCAGTGTCTTTAGAATGTGGCCAAATAAATAGTGTGTATATTGTTTACAACAATAGCTGTATTTCAGTATTAGGAGATGATATTCTGAGTTTGCATTTCTGTGAGTCTGTGGACTTAAGTTTTTTTTCAACTGTAAAAATAGACTTGGTATAAAATCACTTGGAGTCTGCTAACTGAGAAACTGGGAAAAATTGCACAGACTAACTGCAACTCTAGGAAGACCCAGTTAAAGTCAATAGTAGGAAGCTTTACTTGATATTTATCATATGTGGGTAGGGTTGTGTTTGGCATTTTTCTTGAGTAGGCGTGATGTAGTTGTATGCTTCTTATTTTAAGTGGACACTTCCACTTTAGGGAGAATTTTTCTGAACTTAAAATGCTGATTTTCTCTGGTGTCTGTTGTATTTGCAGTGTGATGGCAGAGCTGAGCATCTGCACCGCTGGTAGAGTTCTCTCTGCATTGACTTATCCTTATCTTTTCTTAATGCCTTTGATTTAAGATTACTGAGGGAGGCCTCCTTTAAGATTTCAAGAACTAGTTCTTATGCAAATACCTCATGTATGACACATTTGCAAGAAAGTTCTACTGTAACTTTACAGTGTCATTAACCTTCTTCCTCTTCAAGTGCAGTCTTCTACAGCCTTGAGATACTGTTTACTCTGCTTAAAGACTCATGAAACATGAACTTTCCAGTCAACAGAGGAACTAGAGTAGTAAGTCTTCAGTTTTCCCTTTTAATCTGTTTTAACTGCATGAAGAATGTACTTTTTCTCCTAGCTGGTTTGCACTGCGTGAAGCTATAGTTCACATTGTGAAACATCTTGAAGTCTATATTACTGTAATGGAAGAGGAATGTTAGGAATTGTTTGTGGATGATTTATTTTTTGTCACAGAGCTTTCTGTATCCTTGCTTTGGATGGTGAAGAGCAAAGACTACAATTACTTGTTTAATTTTTCGGTTCCTTAGTAGTAGGCATTTTCTGATGCAAGGGCTCCATGATCTGTCCTCTCCTTCCTGTCTTAGGAAAGAAAAAATAAAAATTATAGGGTTGTGTATTGAGTTTGTGTGGCCAGGTTTCTGTAGCAAAGGGATTACAGGGGTGGCTTCTGTGAGAAGCTGCTGGAAGCTGTCTGATAGAGCCAATGCCACTGGCTTCAGGACAGACTCTCCACTGACCAAGGCTGAGCTCGTCAGTGACAGTGGTAGCACCTCTGGGATAACATATTTAAGAAGGGTTAAAAAATTGCTGTGGAAACTGCAGACAGAGATAGGAGTGAGAATATGGGAGAGAAACAACTCTGCAGACACCAAGGTCAGTGCAGAAGGAGGGCAGGAGGTGCTCCAGGCATCAGAGCAGAGATTCCCGTGCAGCCCATGGTGAGACAGCTGTGCCCCTGCAGCCATGGAGGTAACGGGGGAGCAGAGATCCACCTGCAGCTTGGGGAGGACCCTGCACTGGAACAGGTCGATGCCCAAAGGAGGTTGTGACCCTGTGGGAAGTCCGCGCTGGAGCAGGCTCCTGTCAGGACCTGTGGTCCTGTGGAGAGAGGAGCCCAGGCTGGGGCAGGTTTGCTGGCAGGACCTGTGACCCTGTAGGGGGGACCCCATGCTGGAGCAGGGGAAGAGTGTGAGGAGTCCTTTCCCTGAGGGGGAGGGAGCAGCAGAGACAATGTGTGATGAACTGACTGCAACCTCCATTCCCTATCCCCCTGCACTGCTGAGGGGAGGAGGGAGAAAATTTGGGAGTAAAGTTGAGTCCAGTAAGAAGGGAAGGATGAGGGAAATGGGGTTTTAAGGTTTGGTTTTATTTAGTCGTACCCTGCTCTGGTTTGATTGGTAATAAATTAGTTTTTTCCCAAGTCAAGTCTGTTTTGCCAATGGCTATAGCTAGTGGGCAATCTCTCCCTGTCCTTATCTTGACCCACGAGCCTTCTGTTACATTTTCTCTCCCCTGTCCAGCTGAGGAGGGGAGTGGTAGTGTGGCTTTGGTGACCACCTGTCATTTAAGTAAGATACATATCCTTAAATTTCCTGATTTCAGATGGTGGCACACCCCTGCTTTTTTGTCTTCACCCCCCCACGGATGACTTGGTGCCATTATTCAACATTGCTCTAGGCTTTGTGTAGTTCTTGAAAATCTGTGAAAATACTGACCTGGCTTTCTCTGTCCTGAGTCACTGTGATTAAGAAGACTGAAATAGAGGTGAAGCACCCAATATATTGAGCACACGTAAGAGTTTTTTTTTCTTAAATTATAAGAGAAAGGAGGGTTAGAGGGTAAAATTAACCTGCAGAAATTCCCAGAAGTGAAAATTGTATCCAATGTGTGAAAGACTTATTTTGTGAGGGCTTGAGAAAGCCTAGAAGAGGTAATGGAGGTCTTAAAAGCTTCAGACTTTTCTGATTCTGGTATTTGGTGTTGAAAAATCATGTGGCTTAACATAGTCATCAGAAAGAAAGAGAGACTGAGTTATAGTATCTAACTTTTAGGTACATTGTATACCTTAAGTGGGGTTTTTATATTCCTGCTATTCATTGTTTATCACTCTGTTGCATTACTCTTTTAATACAGACTTTGATGGAGACGGAAAACCTAAAGAAATTTTTTTCAATATTTATTAATTGGATCTGATTAGGAAGTAGAGCAAGGCATTGTTATTTTTTTTTTTTTAATCAACTGCTAACAGGTGTTTAGCAGAGACAGTAGCTACATAGGCACACATAAGGAGTATTGACCAATCTGTAGACCAGGTGGAGAGTGGTGGTGGTGGTGGTTGTTTTTCACTGAAATATGAAACTGAGATCCCCTTGGCTGTCAAGTGGCAAAGTTGCCATTGTATTTTTGTTCTCCAGCAAAACTGAGTACTCAAGGTTTGGCTTATCGTTAATTCTGTTGAACATAAAATGCAGATATCATTCATTTTTGACTGAAAATACTACTGATGGCTAATGTAAACAAGCATATAGTAATTTTCTTATTGATGGGTAACTTGTCTCCTTCACAGAAGCCTGACCCCAGCACATACTTATGTCTGGGAATGCCAACTTTGAGCTACTTTACCCTTCTCACTGGTGGACTGTATTTCTTTAGGAAGGTTTGCAGTTCAAAGAGCCTTACCTGTTTAAAACAAAGCCTTTGAGTTAGAAATTATGCATTCATACCATGTTCTTGTTTTCCCACGTATCAACTACAGATATGATTATTGTAAATTAGAAGTAAATTATTTGTGTAATTGAAGATAATTTTTATATTTGTAAAATAACTTTATCCATATTTATGTAGCTGTTAAATAAAAGCATGCTATTAACAGTTTAACATTATATATTATACAATGTTTAGTCCATGGTGCTTTATACTGATAGGTGGTAATGTCATGGTGCATTTAGTGATAAAAAAATTTTGTGTCATTCCATTACTTAAAATCTGCTCTAATTTGAAATAGCTAGAAGCCTTATCAGTTATTATGTAGTGTGCTGTAGGCTGTCTTTAAGTACTTTTTAGAGGAGTAGGGCAGTATGCTGCCTGAGTAGAGAGGCATTTACTGTGGTACTTGAGGCTGTGTAAGCTTTTTGCTTTAGTACTGAATATGCATGCAAAAGAAGATGTAACTGTAGATTCTAAGGGCAGTGTTTATGCTGGTAAATGTCATGTTGGGATATGCTAAAATACTTGCTATGATGTTTACCACTGTTTCACCATTGAGATGTGCCTTGTGCTGCTCAGCAGACACTTAAAACCGGCAATTTTAAATACTAAGTCATGTCCATGGACATTTATAAATGTGCGTTATGGTGTATTAAAACTTTTTGCTACAGGTTAGGTTTTGATTAACTTTCACATTTCTCCTGTGTACAAGTTACTTTATTACTGTGTAGAGACTGAAGGAGGAGTTGATAGTTGACATAGCGCAGAAGAAAAAACATATTCACGTGAACTATTACTGAAGGGACCCGAGCTGAATAATATTGAGCAGAAATGGTAAAAAATTATTCCTGAGAACAGCATTACATTAAATCAGCTGCACTAACATCTTGCTACTTAATACTGTTTTTTGTTTTCTTGAGCTAAAGCTCCCACACAGGAACTGGAGGCAGAAGCAGGCCAAATATTAGTTCCTTACTCTTTATTGTTTGTTTTTCTAGATTTTGGCAGAAATCACACATTCTTTGTTTTAATTTTTCACTTCCCCCCACTTGACATATTATATCCTTTAAGTTTACAAGTTTCTTTCTAGTTTACTTTTTGTGAACTTAGAGGGTATTGTATCAGCTTTTCCAAGCAGGACTTTCTTGAGTCTTAAAAGTAGCAAAGAGGAACTTTAATTTCAGAAATACTCAAGTTTACTAGATAAATGAGTTGCATAACTCAGAATTACAGTTGTCTAACCACAAAACAATGCTTTCTTGTTTACTTGTGGTTGTTAACTTAGCTTAAGCATTTCCTGCACTGTATCACAAGGTTGTCTAATGGAGTTCTGTAGAATTTCTCTGGCTTATATATTTCTTGTTAACAACAGTTTTAGAAATAGCTTTTTGTCCATAAAAATACAAGTTAGCTAGCAGACTAACTAGGTACTAGTCTTTGAGATCATACGCTGTAGGCAATGATTTGCTTGCATGTAAAAAGAGAAGAGTCATGATTTGAGTAACATGTTTTGGGCCTGTTTGTGTAGGCCACATAACTAGAAAACAACTCTCCATTTGCTGGCTGTTTCTTGAATACCTCCCTCAGTTTAATAAAATTTGAATAAAAGACTCATCAGTCCACAAAGGCTGGCTTTCAAATCTTGTTATGTGTGCTCATCAGTGATGTTTACTTAGAATTAGTCTGATAACTGTAGCGGTTTTGCAATATTCTCTTTGGCTGCTCAAACCTAGTAGAGGTTTCAGGCCTCTGCAGGATTGCTTCCTGAATACCAAGAAATGCAAATGAAGATTTTTTTATTTTTTTTTTTCCACATCTTACAAGTGTTGCACTTCAAAGGTGTTGCCAGGACTTTGCAGTCTCTTGGGAGCATTTCAGCTACCCTATGGCAGGACCTTGCCTCTAGGGGCTGGAAATCACAAGAAATCTGATGGGTAATAGGTCTGGCTTTCTAAAGACCCCTCTGCTAAGAGGGCTGGGGTGGGGAGAGCTCTGTATTTCTTTACATCTCCTGTGTAGTCAGAATGCATAATTTGGAAATGAAGAAAAATTGACTTGAGCATGTTTGTGTATATGAAAGCATGGCCCAAAAAATACATGTGGGGTTTGATGGTTGAGCTATAAAGTTGCTCATAATCTTTATTTCCCTACAGCGTGTTCATGTATTCTTATTTGTTCAAGTACTGCAAAATTTGCATCCTAAATTTGGAAGGAGTCCCCATGTGAAATTGGCTAACAGCCTAGATCAGTGATTTGAGGTGAATGGGGCAGTTAAAACTTCTCATCAGTTTTCCACCAGCCATATGTGGTCTTAGTGATGTGTGTTTCCAGTGCATCTGTATTTAAGAAGAGTCTGTGGTCTTTCTGAGGGAAAGTCTCAATAGCATTGAGCTATTTGAGTAGACATCATTGTACATTCTACCAAAAATATTTTTTTATTTTGGTTTTTAACCATTTTGTGACTAATGGTGTGTTTACTTTGACCCTCTGTAATACACAGCATAAGCTCAAATTCATAATACTTGAACTGTCATGGATTCCTGGGAGGTACTTGGTTCCAAGGCAATCTGGAGAAGCTTGTGGTTTTATAGCACCTCAACTGTAAAGCGTTAAACTGAGCAGTTCTCAATGAAACATTAATGAAAACGTTGCTTTGCTGCTTACTCATATAACTTGAAATTCTGCTTTTATATGCCACTCTTACACTTACACGTAGTTTGGCAACAATACTTAGGTTTTCTGAAGTTGTATTTAGTAAACTGAATGCAGTATACAACTGGTTAGTTTTTTCCCCAATGAAAAGGATTTGTCCTCCTGTCGTTTGGCTCTTTATTCACTATAGAGAAAATATGTTGTAGTTTTTCTGTAGTTATTGATGAAAAACTGACTAGAAATAGTTTGTGAAATAATGTAATTATCATTCACCTGACGCTCACAATGATTTGCTACTAGTCCGTAAATATTTTATTGAAGATTTACTTTGAAAAACATGTTGGTAATAAAAAGATACTCTGCCAGTAAAAGTGCAGAATTTCTTGGAGAGCTGCATCTTTTTGTCCAGAAGGAAGGCTTTCTCCTGGTGCCAAGTTAGAGAAATTTTTTTTTCTGGATATATGTCTGTTATGTATTGATTTGCCACTGTTTATAGCATGGCCTTAGTGAAAAAGCAGGTGGGATTCCCCAAAGGGAGTAATTTAACTTGGGAGATAAAACTAATGTAATTGTTTTAATTTATTTTTGTCAGAATCAGAATGCTTTTGCTTGTCTTTTAGCTAGCAGTCTTCTTTTCTGCTAATCAGTCCACAACACTAAAGTAAAAGGTAATAAATTGTGCTTAGCAGGTGATGCGGTCCACATCTTCTAACATTACATGACTTGAGCCAGGATGGATGTTAGGCTCACGGCTAGATATTACCACTGCAGTGTAAACCAGTGCATGCTTTCATCTTACTGTAAACTTTATCTAGAAATCCGAACTATACAACAAGACATTCTTTCCTCACTCTGTGTCTGTTTATATGTTTTTATTTATATGCATAATAATTCAGTGCTTTGGCATCTGTGGATAACAGTTGTGTGTTTTAATATGGGAACTGTTCATAAGAAAAAAATCATGTAGATGTTGAAAATGCAGACATAAAGACAGCTGTGAAAACAAAATGTTTTCACCTTTACCAGAAGGGTCTAGACTTCTGTTGTGCTTTGATCTTCTTACCTAAATAATTACTTCATTTCCTTAGTTTCTTAAAAGCAGAAGGATCTTGGTGTTGTGAGTAAACTCTAGTTTGGCAGAGTAACTTACACTTCTGTGTTTTTGTGCTGATATATAATTTGGGTTCCTTGCCTGTCTAATGTATGGGAAAATGGGTGTCAAATGAGTGAGCGCTTTGTGGTGATACCTAGGTCTAAATCTGATGTATGGGTAAGTTTCTCATTTCTTCTACCTCTATCCTTTGGGGAGATCCATCCCATTCTCTCTTCTTTACACAACTCTTTTCCAGCTTACACACCGATGTTATTTGCTCTGTAGAATAACTGTAGTTATTCTTGAGTGAAGCAGATAGTTTCATTCAAATGCTATCTAGATTATGATGATATCTAAGGACAAGCCAAACTGGGAAAAATTTTTCTGTCTTTAAAGCTGTGAACAGTATGAATTGAGACATAAAATGCATTGCTTTCAGTTTGGTCACATGTCAACATGTGATTTCTACTTTCTGTGCTAAAGTATGAGGTTTTTCTTTTTCTCAATTTTTGAAATTAACTGAATACTTAAATGCCTTGCCCCAGTGCTTATGCATGTAGTTATTTAAATCTGTTAATATCTTATGCTTTTCTTATTGGCTTTTTAAACTTTTTGTACTTTGCTACTTTATACTAGTTTATAGCCTAGTTATGCTTTTCATGAAGTATCTAAGGGTGTTTACTTTCTTCTGCATGTAAACTTAGATGTCTGCTTCTTCATTCTGGAGGAGTAAAAGATCCAAAAAGGATCTGGTTTACCAAGTACTCAAAGCAACAGTTGATATAAAGTGGTCACTGCTTTAGTAGTAGTTTCAATAGTAACATTTTACAAATGTAATCTAGAAGAGTGACTCACACTTGCCTTGAACTGGAGATCGGTTATTCTAAATTTAACAGCCCTCTTCTGGAATTCCTTGATAGTCACATGACTTACATCCGAGAACTAGAATATATTAAAAATAAGACTGAATTGAAGATGATTAATATTTGAAATATTGGTGAAGGCATTTTATGCTTCTGTATGAAATGGGGTTTTATAGGTTTGTAAAATCTATGTATTTGATAATTAATAGAACTTAGTTTATTATGCCAATTACGTGTAGTTACTGAATGCTTGACCTGAGTGTGAAATATTTTGTAAGATGGCTGGGCTTTGAAGCAAAAAAAATAAAAGGATCTGTAAATGGTATCTGGGATAGAATTTATGTCTTAAATTTATGTCATCAGTTTTCAGACTGATTAACAAGAAATATAAAAATGCAGACATTCAGAGTGCTCAGGTTAAGGGAAAAAGAAAAATTACGCCAAGCAGCCTGGATGTGTGGATTTATCAGTATGGTGGGTTTTTTTTTTTTTTCCTATGAGGTGTTACCAGCTGTGTAGATATGCAGAAGCAGGAGCTCAGATACCTAGAAAATGATTCATCACATGTGTCTGCTAAAAAGTCAGGCTAGTGGGGTTTTTTTCTGTCTCAGAGACAGAAATAAGAAAAGAAAGTGTTTTTGGACAGAAAACGGGACTGTTTGTGTTTTGTTCTGCAAATATTCCAGTTACGTCCAGGAAGCTGGAGAGTGTGTGGTTGGTTGGTTTTTAGAAAGGGAAGAGACTTCTTAATTCCAAATAATGTGTTGGGTTTTTTTTGTCCTTGTCTGTATGTATTTGCAGAATCTCATTCAGCGTAGTGTTTCCAGATATGTGCAGTGTCTTGTTACTGTTTGAAAGGCCTTTTTTTTCCTTGTGGCTCAGTATGTAACTTGCATTGCAACAGACTTAAACTGGTTTCCTGTATAAAGCTTTGTCTTTGACTTAATCTTGGCTTCTCCCCTGTAACTCCACATCTGTGAATGACTCATAACGAGCAGGGCCATCAGAAAAATATCGTGTACACTTTTATCTAAATCTGTGGGGTTCTTGTTTCTAATTTTTTACAGTCTTGCTACATTCTTCCCTCCCATGTAATGAATCATACAGTATCTTTACTCAGACCTGACAAGAAGAGTGTGCACGGAGAGAAAGTTGAATGCTAAACAAATAGAAAGAATATCCCCAGCCATCAATCTGCTGAGAGTGGACTTTTGTGTTTGGCATTTATCCTCTGTCAGCCCCTGGGCAGTTCTGATGTGATTTTCTTTCCTTCTGTAAACAACAAGTTCTGTTAAATGGGTACACTGGCTTGGGGGCAGAGTTGGATCTGTTGGGCACTGGCAGTAAGAGAGGTTCTACCTCCTTTTTTTTTTTTTTTTTTTTTTTTTTCTCTTCTTTGGAACATGACCGTGATTGGAGATGGCATGCTATGCACACAACCAACCAAGGTGTGACTGAAGAAAGAAGTACAAATACTCAAAAGAAGAAAGCAGGAAAACAGACTTTGTCAGCAAAGTTGCTAAACATTGTTTTGAACCTGATTGAACCTACAAAGCTTTTTGAACACTCCATGGCTTATGCTGAGTGGTGACTCTTCTACTTTTAATCTTCCTTAGGGTTTTGTCACTCTAATGAGAAAAATACATCTTGGTAGAGGTACATTTTCAGGTTAGGCTGGTTAGGGACTGTCAGTTCTGGGACATCCCGCCAGGACATGAGCCAAAGCTTCTGCTGTGGTGAAGGCACAAGAGGAGTGCTAGGTGTTTTCACTTTCAAGTGCCACCCTGAGAGCCTTTACAGATGTCCCCTGTCTCTCCAGCTGCGAATTATCAGCTCCAGCTGAGCTCCCGCAGCTTTAAACACATCTCTCATATGTGTTTGTTTAAGCCTCTCTTTAAACACTGCAGTGTTTCTTTCCTGGGTAATTTCTCAAGATCTTTGCTATCCTTACTGTTACTAACATTTTCCTTTTTTTTTTTTTTTTTTTTTTTCCTGTAAAGTGGTGGGGGGAAAGTGTGAAAGTGAGTAAAGGAGCTGATGGTTGCTTCTGACAATTTTCCTCTTTGTTTGCAGCTTCTTTGATTTGACAACACGGAAGTATTGTTCTGATTTGAGGGTCATTCCCTAATAATCTCAGGCCAGCAAAAAAAAAGGCAGTTTATCCTTGGCTCAGGTTTTCTGTCCTGTGTTTGAATCATCACAAATCGAAATTGCACAGACACATAATAAAGCATAAATAGCAACATGCAGGACTTTTGTTACTGTCTGGGAAAAAAATGCCACAATGCCCTCAGTGGTTTTGGACTTTTTTCTTAGTTCTGCTTCATGATCATAGAATAATGGAAAAGACCTCAAGGATCATCAAGTCCAGCTGTCAACCCACACCACCTAACTCAATAAACCATGTCACTAAGCACCACATCTACACGTTCCTTGAACACCTCCAGGGATGGTGACTCCACCACTTCCCTGGGCAGCCTGTTCCAATGCCTGATCACTCTTTCAGTGAAGAAATTTTTCCTAATATCTAGCCTAAACCTCCCCTGGTGCAACTTGAGGCCATTTCCTCTTGTCCTATCACTTGTTACTTTAGAGAAGAGGCCAGCACCCACCTCACTACACCCTCCTTTCAGGTAGTTGTAGAGAGTGATAAGGTCTCCTCT
>WKFP01013612.1:201427-224828 GCA_011057875.1 Pterocles orientalis | reverse complement strand
TTTTTTTTTTTTTTTTTTTTTTTTTTTTTTTTGCCTGTGCGGTGTCCTGTGGCTCAAGAGGCAGCCCTGCTGCAAAGCTTTTTAGAAAAATGCCAAGCCTTACATTTTTACTTCTCTTTTACATTAATATTTTGACTCATTTCCAGATGTGCGATAGCACAGGGGTAGCTCAATCAGCTGTCCTGTCCCTTTTGGAGTGTTTTTAGTTGCTGGGCTGCAGGGAGGAGAAAAAAATCCTAGAGCCTAGAAGAGCCTTGTCTTCCATCTTTTCCTCTCAGTAAATATCTTCCTAGGTGAACAACAGTCCCCAAATTCAGCATGAGTTAAGTGTGTGCCAGCTAAAAACAAGGGAGTCAGCTCAGATATGCAAGATGAGAGTGAAGCTACAAAGGGTTAACCCCACCGTATTGTTTTGATCTCTTCCCTTGTTTCAGGGAGTAAGCATATAGTAATGGAAAAGTTGGTTGCTGGCATTAAATAGCTTTTTATTGCTGTGATGAGAAGTATTTTATAACAGCAGGGTGTCCTATGGGATATTGGTGAGATTTTCCTACAGCTACCAGAGCAGCCCTTTTCCAGCTGTCTCCTCGAAAACTACCTCTCTTTGGATCATGAGTCAAAGGAACTGATGCTTTACTGTGTTGTACTCTGTTGAATGTGGGAGAGCGCTCTTCCTGACTTCATGGCTGGCCACTGACTTCTGATGGTTTTGTGTCTACAAAGGATTTGGAACACATTAGTACAAGGGGGAAATTGTTTCTGGCCAGCTTGTCATTTTGATCACAGGTTCCCAAGTTTCCTGAAAAATTGAAATGCAGGAAAGCCCATTTGAAGGAAGGAAGACAATTAACTAAGTCCTTGAGTAAAATAACAAAAGCTAGCCCACCTCATCTTTCCTCTTCATACCTTGGTACAGGTGACAATTCTTGGGATGTGGCTTTACCTTGCATCTTTCTGGAGGAAAGCTTGGCCCAGCAGTGTAGGAAGACTGAGGTCACAGTGCTTTATTCTTATGGTTAGGTAGCAAAAATGTTTTATGAGCATTAGAATGAATCATTCTCTTTCCTTTTTAATACTGTAACCAATATAGTCAAAAAGTATTTTTCTCAAAATGGGGGGAAATACTGGGGTGAGCTACAGTGCATGAATGTGCTTAATGGAATGTTTTAATCAGATTTCACTCAGATTTATAGCTGTGGATCTTAAAAAAAGTGATTGTCAGTAGCACATATACAAATTCTTTCTGTCTTAACAGAAACTAAAATAGTTTGTTAAACTCACCTACTACAATATTTAGATGCTGAAAAGCTGTCTTTATACATTGATTAAAATGGAAGAAAAATGTTGCTTATTTAAAAAAATCTGATTATGGTAATCTAGGAGTCTCATGGTGGAAAATTATAAAGTTACATGTCTGTACTTGAAAAGAAGCTTCTTCACAAAGCAAAGAAAGCCTCAGTTTGACAACATCAAATATGTTCTCTAACTTCATACAGTATAGCTCAAACTTTTACAAAGTTATTTAAGTCCTGGTGAAAAACAAGAAATAATTAAAATTATCAGTTTTTAAATTGAATTTATTAGTGCTTACAGTAATATGCCAACTGTTTTTCTTGTTTCAGAAAAATATCCAGTATCTCTTATGACCACCAGCCTTTTAGCTGGGATACCCTGTCTTGAGTTCTTTCTTCCCTTGAATTTCCATCTCTTTCTTACAGCTTGGCAGCTGGCTATACTTTCTGCATCGATATTCTCCTATAATTTTAACCTTTTACAATACAATTAAGGTACTTATAAATTTCAAATGGAGTCTTTGCATTAGCTTGAGACTCCCTTGTGTTTTAAGGAAAATGTAAAGTGAAGTTGTTTTGGAGTTTTTTTTAGATGTCAGTTAAATTTTTAATAGCTAAGGAATTTCCAACAAGCCCTCTTCTGCTTCCAGGGGGAGCCATTGATTTAATCTATCAGTCATTGAAATCAAGAATTCCGAAGGGTTTTTTTGAAGAAAAGTGGAGGGAATATAGTGACTTCCGAAGAAACTCTGTACTCTTTGGTTTATCAGGTTATGGTTGAGCAACTGAGTACTCTCAGGCAAAAGAGGCTTTGGTTTCAGTGTAGATTTTGGCAGAAAAAGAAAAGTGAGAACAGGCTCTAGAAATGCTAGCATGAAACTAAAGAAGTTGGTACAAGTTTGAAGGATGAGGAAGCTGAAAACTTCATCTAGAAACATCAGCTGGCGTATCTACTAAAGGAAACAGCGAAAGTCCTTGAATGCATCTGAAGGATGATGTGGGAGACTTCCAGGAATGTTTTACCTAGTCTGCTAAAGCACAGAGTGGAAGAATCAAGCTGTGCAGTGTTGGGCTAGGCTGCCAGTCATAATTTTTGCTTTTTGGCCTCTTCCTGATCTATGATTGCAGTTTGACCATAGCAATCCTAATCAAGCTCTAAGGAGAAAATTTTGTTACTGGGATTTCCATATGTAAGGAAAGAGAAGCAAAGTAATAGAAATTACAGGGTATGTGTTTGAGTTTTTAATAGTGAACAAGTGTCAATCTGAGGCAGCTTAAATTGAGCAGTTTTAATCAGGTAATATAATGCTGAGAGCTAGTCAGTCTTCCTGGCTTTGTTCTTAAGAGTAGCTGGGAGGAAGCAAAGCGTTCACTTAATTGTCTTCACTGGAATCCTAAATCTCATGCCATGCACTCACCTGTGTTCCACATCACATGAGGAACCATTATGTGGTTGTGCGGGTGAGCTAGACCTGTGTGTGCCTTTCAAAGGAAGGGTTTCTAGTGGAGAAAAAGGGCTACCAAAGCACCCCCAACTTCACAGCCTGCTTTCAAGCTGTGGCTTAGCTATAAAAATAAATAGTCAAACTTTCTTGATTCAGAGACTTGGCAGATAGCTTTTTTCCTAAAGATGAATTTGTTCTTTGAAATTAGAAAATCTGTTGTTACATCTAAAATTTACAGTTGTTACGTATTAGATTATTGGTTCTGGGTGGACTTTAATTCTTATGTAACTCAAAAAATATTGATGGGGGATTGACAAGGCAAGTAGCCTTCAGTGTAACTCAGTTATTTTTGTCTCTCCTACCCAACCTCCATCCTAACAGTCACCAAATCCATGGAGACCTTAAGAAAGCTAGAGGCAAACACCAAGGAATATTTGTTCAAAATCAATGTCTCTTTGATCTTTAGGGTGTACATGGTATTTTTTTTTTCCTTTGATTCTTTCTTGGACATGTATGTAGAGGTAGTGGAAGTAAGTATAGTTTATTCAAAGATCTCCCTTTTTCTCTGCATTGTTCTTTTTATTAATCACAAATGATGGGTGGATGAAACTTTATGAATTTTGATTATAGGATGGTTTTAATTATTTGCCCGACATCTTAATTTTAATATAGTATGCAGGGAAAAAATGGTTATTGAAGAGCAAATATTCTAATAAGTGAATATGCCTATATAGTCTATATGATTCTGTATCTGAGAGTAAACGTGGGCCTAAGGGGAGAACAAAGAACATGAACACTTTACCTGTCTGTGTTTGCATGTGCATTCAGATTACATAGGCCTTCATCCAAGAAACCTCATCCAGCTAGCAAGTACTCAGAGAAGAGCCTTCTGGGAACTTCTGGGAGCTCATAGACACTGTATTTCAACAGCATGGTTAAAGTATCCTATACTCGGTCTGCTTTTTTTCCCCAGAATTAGTTATGTCTGTCAGAAGTTGTAGCACATCTTGCCACTTTATGGATAGCTTAGTAGCTTGTATATCAAGCTCCTTCTAACAGAAGGAGCTACACTGGAACCCACCGAAAAATGTCCAGATACTTAACAGTCTGTGTATTGTCATTTACTGAGCATGCTGAAATTCTTCCAATTCACTTGTCACTCTGCCAGAGGAAAAGTGCTCCCATATAAACATTGTAAGTTTGTATCATGGATCTCTTTTCATCTGCATTGTTTTTATTTTTTTCCCCTAACTTCTTAATTGAAGATGACACTCTCATTTTCACATGTAGCCAGAGAGTCCTTTTGTCACAGAATATATAGACATTGGGTAATTTTTGTAATATTCCAGATATCGTGCAGCACTTAACTTGACAAATTTGGGGCAGGTATATTTTTGTTAGTTTTCTTGGTTGGGTGTGCCAGTAACCTGAGCATCTTGGGTTTTGTCTCCCTTTGCCCACCCTGCCTTTCTGATACCTCAAGCTGATTTTGTAGCTTTACTTTGACCTCACTGTGGTGAGCATCCTCAAAAACTAAACGTTGCTTTATGTATGAAGTTAAGGAAGTAAATGCCTGGTTTCCAGTCGTTGACTCTGGAAATGTGGCAATATTTATGAAGCCACTTGAGACCCTAAAATACTGAGATTGATGATATGTGTTACAGGTTAATTTATTACAATAAAACTAAATGGTGGGGGTTTTTTCCTACTATGGAGGGAAGGTCTTGACTTTTTTTTCCCCCCCACAATAGCTAAGTTTTGTTTTCCCATGATAGCAAAGTCAGTTGTGTTAGTGGAAATATATAAAGTGCATAACTTGGAGCAAATTCAGAACTAGCCACAGACAATCTAAGCCACTTTGCAATGAGAAGAATACATAAGTGATATGTTATTGAAAAGCCAATTGAAAAATAGGGATTGTTATGCAGTTTTCTTGTTTGTTCAGACCTTGTTACTTTTTTTTTGCCAGACCCGTTCATTTCAGATGCATTGTCTCTCTATCTGACTTATTAGTTTCTAAGCTGAAAACTGGAAGTGTGAATAGCTTTGTAATTACAAGAAAAATGGAATATTGTTTTGTTTGGATTTCAACAAATTCACTTAAGGTTAGATTTTTTTCTTTAACAGTGTGTCTATCTTTTTGTTCTTAAAGCCGTATTTTCAGCAGTTTGGCTTAACTCTGTGGCCTATGGGGGTGGAATTCTTTATTTTGTCTTGATGGAATCAAGCTTTCAGGATTAGTGTCTGAGTTTGTGCACAGGAAAACATAATCTTTTTGTCAGATGGTTTCGAGTTCAATGAAAAAAGTTTTTGGTTGTTTTTTTTGTGTGTGATAACCACACTTTGAGTTTTTATTTATTGTTATTTTTCAAGTGGCTACATAGCTAGCATGTTTCTATGGCATTTTCAGGAAAAATCAAAACTAATTAACCTGCAGACAATCTCAACATAAGTTATGTATTCTTTCTCATTCAGTGGATAGGAAAGCTAAAGGATAATTAATTACTTCCTTCGGTCATATTATTCTCCAGTTTCTTGAAATTCTGTTAAGTTGATTTGTCTTGCTATAATTAAAATAATATGTAGTTATCTCTCCTGTAGAGTGTTTCGATGCAAGGAATGATTTTGTTTCATCACAGTTGAAACCTGAAGACCTTTTCTGTTCTCTTACAAGTGTGGTCTTTCAGTGCAGACAGAGGAAGAAGTTTTGATACTGAACAACATAAAGGCAGATTCACAAACATATATTACATTTTGTTGATCTCACATCACCTTTGTGTCTCAGTTTGTAAACTCTCGAAATTGTTGTTGAAAACACAGTTACAGTAGTTCGTTTAAACAAGGCTTGACTTAATCAGTGTATCTTGGGTTCAGTTCCTGTAAAATATGGCCTGAGTTGTATCATTTTTTGAATAATTAAAATAACGTTAGAAGTAAAAGTTCAAATTCATTTTTCCATGTGAACTTAGAAGAAATTACAATTGGGCTTTTTTATGATTCGGTGATTAAGTAGACAGGCGGTGTACTTCGTGGGTACCATAATAGTTAACACCTGTTTCAACTGCTTTATATTTGTATTGGATGGAATCTTGGCAGTCCAGTGTATCTTGAAAGGTAAAACCTGATATAAAATATTTCGTGGTATGGAAGAAATCATAATAAACAGAATACAGCTTAAAATATAAAATGCTTATTGTGCATATTTACACAGTCTTTTCGTCTGTATTTCTAAAACCAATGTTACCATTTTGTGTAAAAATGATTCTAGTTTTTGCAAAGGTCAGTTACATGATTATTCAATACCATAAAATAAATACCGTGCCTAAGAAAACAGTATTACCTGAGTAGCAGAGGTTGGCAGAAATTAATCCATTTGTCAGTCAGAAGTCAGTATGCTGTATTAATTACCATTTGGTTTGTGGCTTCTCTCAGATCTGCTTTGGGGGCAGGGGCCACTGGCAGAAGGGTGGAGTGGTCTCCAAAGGCGGGTAACCAGGCATGACTTTTCAGAAGCTGCAGTTGTATGAACACCTTCAGCTGGCATATGCCAGAGCTGCCAGGTAAGTGAGCCCCAAAGATCTCCTTCCCTCTGCCCATGCTAGATAAGTAAGACTGGGGGCTATTCCAGTAAATGTCACATTTTATAGCAAGTATAAAGCTGGACCTGGTCCCTGCTGTGGCTGTACAGAAAGCTGTGCCATCAAATGAGGGAGAGCAGTGCAAGGTGGAAGTGAGCAGCAAAGGCTTTATCTTTGGGTGGCTGAAAGCATCTTTATAGAACAAGTCTTCCACAAGTGACTTCTTGGACTTGTCATTTGAAAACGTTCTCACAGCTACCGAGGACAGTTGGGCTCCAGTGACCTGCATCTGTAGGAAGAAAGCTCTAAAAGTGTTCTTAATCATTATTTGAAGTAGAATAACTGAACTGTACTTGTTGACATAATATTTCCTAAAACAGGATTAATGATGGCAGCTTAATACGTGCAGGCATTAGTGTCAGTACTTGATGTTTTTTGTTACTGGCATGTTGTTTTGAAATCATTAATTCTGTTTGCAAAGTCAGAAAATGCAAAATTTAATGATCAGGTGAGCTACGCAGTACCTTCCATGCAGCACAGGTATGGCACTGCCAGCCCCCTCCACCTCCCACAAAAGGCTTTTTCTCTTGGGTGTTTAAGAACTTGGAAATTTACTGCTTTTTGAAGAAAGCTTGGTTTCATATTAAAATTTTGATTAGTAAGATTACTGAAATAATCTGCCAGGGTACATTCGTCAGATGTAAATTTTGGGAACTTCTCAATATGATATTTCAAAGATGAGGTTTATTTTGAGAGTCGGGGCTAATACTCTCAAGATTTGTTTAAAAAGAAGTTGAGCTTAGGATGCAATGACCTAGCAGACTTTTTCCTAAACACAAATTAACACTTGCTTTTATCTCAGTTTATCTGATTTGAGGTAAACCTCAATGATGTACTAAATTGCAGCTCATTGTAGTGAACACTGTAAATGGTTTCCACTTTTAATGATTTGTGCATAAATTTCATAACTCTGGAATGCTTCTCTTGCACATTTCCCTGCAAAAGATGCTGGTTTTGTCTTACTGTATTATAAACAAAACCTGTTTAGCCTTTCAATTATGAAAGAAATGGATAAATTTCCACTTGTTTTTGGCTATTCTTACTGTTTTAAGAAGTGCTAGAACTATCTTTGCCTGCTTTGGAGAGGAAGAAAGGCTTCAAGATTATTTCATGTGAATAGTGAGTGTTTTGCACACAGGTTGGAAACTTTCTTAAAAATAGGTTCTTAGTTTGGAGGTAAACATGGATTAAAATGTATGCAACCCTGCGTAGCATCCCAAAATTCATGAACTACTGATGGAATTTTTCTTAACTGTGACGTCTCCTCATAGAAATAAGAAAGCAAATTTTAGGAAGCTAAGTAAAATAAGAGTAAAACAATATAATTGATACAAAGAGTTGTATCAAGAGGAGGGAGGGCAAAAGGAGGAAATAGCTGAAGAATATTGAACCTGAAAGGAAACATAATATACTGCTTCACATAGTTTATCTTCAAAATTTTAGGTGTTTTTCTTTTATAGTGAAAGATACCACTCTAAGTGTAACTTGGTACTTTAAGCTGCAATTCTGAGCTTTTTTGAAAAAAAATTAATGACTAGATTAATTTAATATACAAAAATTGTATATGAAAAATAAGAGCCATAGCTCTTCATGGATTAAATAGTGCTGTGTCATTGACACTAAGTGACAAAATACTAATATATTGCAATATGTTTTTAATCATGTAAAGAACTGCTTTGAGGTTTCGAAAACTTAATCTTCTGGGTCTTTTCCAAAAAACACCACCCAGTCTTCCTTGCCTTTTTGTAGATAACATGAGACCTGACAAATGGATTATCGTAAAACATATCTTAGATGCTGAAAATCTATAATGAAAGACCATATCTTTATAGTATGGTGTAACAACTAAAAACACTGATTATTACCTAAAGATGTTTCTAAAGTGCCATTTGCTCCAACTTTGCTTTCCTCTGTACTGTTTGTTTTTTCCTGTGAACCCAGTTTAGGATGTTCTCATTCTCTCTTCTTCCATACTTTGTCTGTGCTTGTTGGAGTCCATCTGTTGTGCCATACAGTTGTTGGTGGGGCCAAGCTGTAAATCGGGTCACCAGAATGATTCAGCTTGAAAAGAAACCTACAATAAAAAGCTTGGAACTTGCTTTGTCAGCATTCTGTTTAAATGCCCTGCAGAGCATCACTGCTATTATCTAAGCCGTCTCTTGTTTGTATCCAGTTTAGAAATCACGTATTTGCAGCTGGAACAAAATCTGTCTGTTCTCAAAACTGCAGCTTCAGCCTTGCATCTGTCATGTTCTCATCTCCAATTTATCTCCTGTACGCTGTGATTAAAAGCATGTTGGTCCCATGTTTCACTTGAAATAGTGTGGTGCTACTCATTTCCCGTAAGTGTTTCATTGCTATTGCCGAGTTAATGGAAAACTTGTAAAACAGCGTGGACCTGTGAAGTTCCTGCTGTCAAAACAAAGCTGTGTTTTTCTGCTAGTATCTATAGCTTGTAAATCTGAAAAACTGAAATCTTCCCCAATTGTTTTGTCTGCTTCCGGAAAACTTAATTCTGGTGAAACTTGCACGAGTTTACTCCTATCTTACAGGCAGTTGAGGGTTTTGAGGGCAAGGGGGTCTTTGTTTTCCTGACTTGTGGAATTGCCGAGTCTGGAGTTGCTCTGCAGCATGATGACTGCTGGACAGACTTTGTTTGCTGCCTTTGCTCTGACTGCGCTTGAATTAAATAACATGAACTTCTGAACTGAACTAGATAAAACTTCATAGTGTACACTTTCTCCATGGTATTTAAGTAGTGTTATTGGTAGTTTGAGAAGCCTATTTCAAATGCAGTGGCATTGCTATTTCTAGGATATTAAAAGTCATCTTGTGCCTCCAGCTTGTGATCTGTTCAGATATGTTCTCAGTTTGGATTAGCTGAGTTAATGTTAATTTAAGAGTTAGTGTAATTGGAAGAGTGGGGAGAACTAAGTGCCTGAAACAGAGTGGTGAAGCCAGGGTTATGGGGTGAGCTAGAGGTTTGTTTTGTATGTGAGAAATACAGAAAAATCATGATGCCAGTTATTTTCTTCAGCAATGAAGTACCAGTCAGGAGACTTGGAGTTCCATTTGGAAGCGTCCCTTTCTCCAAGGAAAGGGAAACTATCCTCTTCATGATTAGGTTGACCTGCTGTGTTTTGAATGGGTTGCTAGGTCTCAGGTTGCAATGTAGATAACCTACAACATAAGCTATGTGCAAACAGTTGTATAATGTTAACTTACATTAACTAAATACACAATTATGGGTTTAAATACCTGTGGGAAATAATCCAGGCCCTAATCCAGGTCTTGCTCTTGAAATCACTGAATTGTATGGTTGCTTTTTGTAAGCTTTGGAGCTGTGTTCTACAGCGATGCTTTGTTCTGCCATTGTGGTCTTGTTGGCGCTGTTTTGAAAAGTGTCCTGAGGGCTCTATACTCCGTTTACAGCCTACTTGTGTTGAGGTATTATTCACTCTTCCTTTTGTTAGCATTTCCTTTCAGGTAAACAGGAGTGTCCCAGTGTGACCAGTACCATCCTAGAGCACCGGGAGTGTTTCAGCAGGCTGGCACATGTATCTCTAGTGATGCCCGTTTTCCCTGCTCAGTCTTGCTGAAGCCGAGGTCCTGCCACTGTGCCCCATGCTTCACCCCTTGCATTGGGTCATGCAGGAGATGTGTCGCTGGGTGTGAGGCAGAGGGCAGCGTTCTCCATTGTCCTCCAAATGAGATTGTGGAGAGTGTTTTCTGGTGGTGTTTCTCTCCGTGAAGTCAAGATTTCCACCTTTCAGACTTTGATTTCCTCGGCTAAGCAGGTCAAGATCTCTACATTTTTCCCTGCTGAACAAGTGCTTCTTTGCCCACAGTTGCCGAGCCCTGCCAGTAGCTGTGTTCAGTGCCACTTTTAGCTTCAAGTCACCTTTCTTGAACATTGTTTTCAAATGTTCAAATGTGCTTGTGCCTCTGGTTTGTACAATGGCACAATTTCTAGTGGAAATATCTAAGGTTGTCTTTTTCAGTTGCTTTGTAGTAGCTCATAAACATTGGCTGGTGGAAAGTAGATGTTGCAAAATTTCACTGGATAATAAGCAATTGAGATAGGAATATTTAACAGTATTAGTAAGTGTTTAGATTTTTGTGGTGCTTTCTCAGTCTCAATAAACCAAATAGCAGAAGCTCTGTATTCCACTTCAATATAAAAAAATAGCAGAACGGAGGAAGAGTGTTTTTAACATGATTCTGGCTTACCATAATGCTTACTTGTGTTTTTGGTTCTAATTTTTAATCTTGATATAGGAAATCCTGTGCCCTCCTAGCTTTCTTTTGATCCTCTTATTTGTAGAATTACATGGCAAAGTATGCAGTATGGATAAATCATTAGACTTATATGACCATATTTACTTTCTAACTAAAATATCTATTTTTTTTCTAACTAAAATATTACAACTCTAGCATGCAAGTATGAATATCTGCTTGGACTCAGTCCTTGACAAGTGACTTGCAAAAGGTTGTTCGGCTATTAGTCAGCTGTTGAGAAATGTTTGTGTTAGAAAAATATTGCCCAGAGTTAGTTTCACAGCAGCATGTACTCATTGGTTATTTCTATATGTAAACCTGTTAATTTTCTCCTGTGTAGCTAGTAACCAGATCCCACCTTTGTTTTACAGCTGCTGCAGAGGGTAAAGGGAAAAGTGGGGAAGACTTTTTCCAGAAGGTAAGAAAGACACTTTAATTCTATAACATCAATTGACTAGAGTAAAAATTATGCCCATGGCTCATTTGTGAGATCAACTAATTAAACTTGATATGCGGTTTCCACTGTATTGATGGAACCTTTAAAAAAATGTTTTGCTTATTTAATGTCTACCAACCATTAGCTGTGCATGGAATGTGATGAGAAATATGTTCTTTGTTGTATGCTGCTGTCATTTGTGCACAACAACTTAACTATTCTTTAGCTGAAAATTCAATATATGCATTATGAAAGTTTATTTTGCCTAATAGCAGGGGGTTCATCCAAAAGGTGTTGTGAGGTGGTCTTAAGGTTTTTATGTCTATGGATAAACACTACATCCTGTTATTGGAAAGCTGACATGAAAGTTAATGTGATATAGTTGAAAGCATAAATATTTGGTTGAGAAATGCAAAGGCCTTTTAAGAAAGAAATGCATGATCCACTGAGTGATTCAATAAAGTTTGTGGTTAGACGGAGGCACGGAAGGACTGGAAAAAATAGTCCTGCAGCAGCTAGACTACATAGAGGAACATGGTCAAGAGTAATGAGTTTAAAACTACTTTTGCAAAGCAACATGTTTTTTTTTTCCAATAATAGTGTGTAAAATATTGTTTATTGTAATAAAGATCTGCATACAGTATGCTAATAAAAATGAACTGTTTTGTTTTTCTGTACTATTGAGAAGACAGTGTAAATTTTCATGCTGTGTCCTAAATGTCTTGAAACTCCTTTTTGACTGGTTCTCCGTTAAACAAGTAGTTTACCACGTTTTCCATGTTTTCTTCATATTTATAAGTAGTGCTTCTAAAAGGTCTTTTTTAGATGTGAAAGAATACTTTTTCCTGCACATGATTGTCACATGCTTTGATGGAGGCTGGTGGGAAGGAGTATGTGTACTGCCAAAATGTTTGGATTAGAAAGTATTTTATAGGAATCTTCAGATTATGTTGCTCTTGACTGGAAATCAGAGTTACTTTCTGAATGTGGTGCTTGTGCTTAACTGTCTAATATTAGTGTGCATAAAGGAGAATGTCAATAATTCTTCCTTAGGATTTTATCAAAATGCATAGTTTTTTTTTTAATTGCTGGAACAAAGCTAAGCTGTAGTAATGTATGCTTCATTCTATATATCATTAATTTTACAACAGAGTATTTTCTCACACTTGTATAAATCTAGTCATAATTCTTGAAGCTGTGGACAAAATGCTTCCTCTGTGTGGGGTTGAGTGGCATATGTATTTGACATGTGTTTTAGGATACTTGATTGTTTACTGTAGATATGATGTACCTTACAATTATGTACTTAGTAGTGTAGTAGCAAAAAATACTGGTTTGAATTTAGTAGGAAAGCAAAATGTGCTAGAATTTCAAGTATGTGCGTAAGAGTACACTATATATCCATATTAATAATAGCTGTAGTGGCAATTTTGGCATTAATATGTTCTCATGTAAGTGCATAATTACTGTATAGGGACAGTGTGGGTGCTGTGATTGGTTAAAGCTGCTTCTTTTTGACCGACATTCCTCTTAGTCTCATCAACTCTATAGCTGAGGTTACTGAAGTTTCTAAGTACGTACACATGATACTTCAGCTAATAAAAACAGATGGAAATGATCTTCTTTGCGAGTTTTGTTAAAAAAAAATCTTTGGACAGTTGCTCATAGCTTACTCACCGTCTCTGTCTGTGCAATTTCCTTTAATCAGGGTTAAGCTTTTTCCTTTCTTATGTGAAATGAATAAGGCAAACTTTCTGGAGGTAAAATGAACATTCTTTTCATGTGTTTCAGGTTGTGTAGTGAGGAAGAAAGTGATTTGTAGCATTAGGAACACATTGCAAACTAAGGTGGTGAGATCCTTTCAGAAACTTGATATGAATTCGAAGCTATAGTAAACGCATTTTTTTTAATAGTTTTGAAAAAGAAACTTTCTTCAAGGTGTTATTGGCAGGCTTTTGAGTGGAATGAGGAGTGGAAGTGTGTAACTTAGGAAGCACATTAGGGTGTAATTTACATAGAGAATACTATGTATAGTGTTTTCTGACAAAGTCTAGCCTCAGTGTGCTGAAGTGATTGTTGGGTGGAAGAGGTGTGTGATGTAGAAGCAAAAGAGGCAAAGATTCAAGAACGTGATTCTGTATGTGAAGACATGCAGACCCAAAGCGGGGAGAGAGGAGGCTGGTACTGGAGGGAGTGAGACAATGCTGGCTTCTTGCAGATGACTCTGGAAATGGCTGCTGTGTCTTGCTTGGCAGCTGGTCATTGAGAGACAGTGCTCAGTTCTTTATTATCTTGCCCTCAGGAGGAGCAGAAGTTGCTCATATGCTCTCTGAGCTGGGCTTGAAGTCAGGGACTCAGCCTGGATTGTTAGGCTATATATATTGTGCTGTAGCAGACGTGTCATGCTTTTGAAGAACATTAAGTTAATACAAGGTTTTGGTGCTAAGTGGTTTTTTTTTAGTGGTCTTCAAACATGTGAGCAAGAAGTATTACTTAATTATCTTCATAAGCAGAGTCTGGGCAGAGATGAACTGGTTTTATCAACTTTTAACTTCTGAAGTTTGATAACAATTTAAATTACAAAATACATTTCACTGAGTGTTTTAGCAGAAGCAAGCACATTTTCTGCGATTGCTGGTGGAGTTATAGAATAGGACCCAGTTCTTGGCTGCAAGGGGCAAATTAAGATAATATTTCTGCCCTGTTGTGGCATGGAAGATGAAGCAATGAAGTGCCCCTTCCTCTGCTTCTGAGTTAAAGTGAAAAGTAGATGTGTTTTTTTGGTAGTGTCACTTTAAAAAATCTGAAGACTTCAGCATACTTTCTTCTAGTATTTCTAAGTTTTAGTACTACTTCAAAGGGGGGGGGGGGGGAACCTAACAATCTAATGTGGATTTTTCAAAACCACCGGGAGCTGCTAATAATTTATCAAGAAATAAGTAAATAATGTGATAGCCTTCGCTCTAGAGCTCTCTGATCTGCAGTTCAGTGACAGGTAATCTTAAGTAAACATGGATTGGTTTGCTGTTGTGTTATGTACTATTTATGTAAAAGATCCTTATGGACCTTGCTCTATATGTTATTGTTCTAATTTATTCCATGAGAGTAATACATAATATGAAGTTATTACTTGTTCTTGATCCAAAGCCCGTTTTCAGTTGATGGTGGAATTTTTCCATTGAGTTCCGTAACATCTGTTTCACGCCTCATATGCAAGCAAGGGCCTTCCCAGACAAAGCCAGGACATTGTTCCAAGGAACATGTAATTTATGTAGCACTATAGATACGAATGGCATGCTTACATAAAATATAAGAAGGTGGTGGGTTTCTGCCCTGAAGAGTTCGTAATCCAAACCAGATGAAGGTTGGCTATGTGGACAGAGGGGAATTTAATGCATCATTTCTATTTGCTCTTAGTTTTTGCCTCATCAAGTCTTTTTTTTTCTTAAGCACTTGGAAATCTTAGTGCTGATGATAACCTTTCATTCTGAAATTTCTCAGGGCAAGAGTGTACATCTAGGCTCATCGTGAGACTGTCAACAGCATAATGAGCAATAGGTGAAGGTTCTGGGTTTAACAGAAGAAGTTGGGTGGAGTTCCTGGGCTGACGTGCGACTGCACATGCAGAAGGTAGTGACTGGAAATGATGCACATGTGGTGCTCTGCCCACATGCTTGCCCCTGGGTCAGATGCAAACTGCTCATTTCAGCATAATTCAGTCTGTATAGAATCATAGAATCATTAAGGTTGGAAAAGACCTCAAGGATCATCAAGTCCAACCCAACACCACCCAACCCACTAACCCATGTCCCGAAGCACCACATCTACACGTTTCTTGAACACCTCCAGGGATGGTGACTCCACCACCTCCCTGGGTAGCCTGTTCCAATGCCTTGTCACTCTTGCAGTGAAGAAATTTTTTCTAATATCCAGCCTAAACCTCCCCTGGTGCAACTTGAGGCCATTTCCTCTTGTCCCGTCACTTGTTACTTTAGAGCAGAGTCCAGCACCCACCTCACTACACCCTCCTTTCAGGCAGTTGTAGAGAGTGATGAGGTCTCCTCTCAGCCTTCTTTTCTCCAGACTAAACACCCCCAGCTCCTTCAGCCGCTCCTCGTCAGACCTGTGCTCCAGACCCTTCCCCAGCTTCATTGCCCTTCTCTGGACCTGCTCCAGCCCCTCAATGTCCTTCTTGTGGGGAGGGGCCCAAAACTGACCCCAGGTATGTGTTTGTCATGGGCTTTTGGAGTATTTCTGATGGGGCTCATCAACTTTTCCTTTCCTGGCTTTCAAGAGTTCATTTGCAGAATTTGGTTTTGTGGAAGGCACAATATACCAAACAAAAAACCAATATACTACCAGCCAGCTGTAGCTTGTGGGTTTTATTGTTTCTGAATGTTTGAGATTATTTGGATTTTGTGGGGCTTTTTTTTTTTGTTTTGTTTGTTTTTAATCAAAGAGAAATGGCGTTTGTAGCAATATATTCATTTGCACAGTTGCAGATACTTAGGGGTTTTTAAGATATCACTGGATTTAGCCAAAATGTGTGTTTAAATGTTCATGCTTCTCTTGACTGCAAACTCTGTTATTCCCTGAAGGGGGATGTAATTGTGCTTGGAAATGTGAAGATGCAAATGGACAAAGGTTGCGTGTGGATAACGAAAAATCTCCTGTTAATTATTAGGAATTTAGGAGTGTAAAGGAAGACCAGAGTTTTCTTTTTCCGTTTTCCTTCCTATCCTTACATGTAACATATTTCATCTGTAGCTTCTTATTTTATTAAATGAGTAGCACCTTAAAAGACACTGGGGCCATTTTGGAAGCAGTGTTTGGTGAAACCATACTTTAAAATCATAGAATCATAGAAGTTAGGGTTGGAAACAACCTTAAAGATCATTGAATGAGTTAGTCTTCTAGTATAGATATGGGAAACAGTAACAGTAAGAGATTTAAACAACAAAAAAATGCAATTATGTGAAGACGTGAAAAAAGGTATATCTAATTGCATCTTTAATCACCTTTCTGTTAAATTTGTCCTCTGTATTCTGTAATTATTAATGAATGTACATTGTTTTATTTGCTTAGGAGGCTCTGGCAGCAAAGGCAGTAAGGAGGCTGCCTCAAGCCCTGTTTGTTTATCTAAGACATTAAAAGAGCTTGTTTTGCAACATCTTGTATTTTCACTTGTATTTTTGAAAAGTCTGTTAGGTTGATCTAGGGCAAACCTTGCAACTTTTGCAAAGATGTTGCATGTGAATATGTTGGTAGAGTGTTTATACATGAATGCTTTTGTAAGTATAGTTAGTATGTATTGATAGAAATAAATTTAACGAAAAAGTTACTTTTCCTTCTGCAGTAGGTAAGGCTGAAAGTTGATCGGTCTTCCTTTTTAATCACTGAACATGAAATGTATAGGTGGAGCTTCAAATGTGAATGGTTTAGGGCATTTTCAGGCATACAAAATATTAATCATTGACCTGAGACTAAGAAGTCTCAGGCTGATTATTATCCATGTTCAGCAGTGAGTTCTGAAGGGCTTTCTGTGTGTCTTCATCCATGACTTCTCTTGAACTGCCTATTTGTAATTATAGTTTCCCCAAGGCTATATTCCCATTTCTGATGGCAACTGCTCAGCTTTGTTTCTTGCAGTGCTGTTTATTGTGCTAGTGAGACATAGTGAGTTCATGGTTACTTATATGTTGTCATGGGTTTTGTCTCCATTTCAACCATAGGAGGAATTTTGAACTGCAGAAACTGGTTCCACACCTTCCTTTTTTTTTTTTTTTTTTTTCTGGGTAGAAATCAATATGTGTATTAGCATTAAAATAACCTCTTGAGTAGAGTTTGGCTCATAGCATGTGACAAGGATATATTAAGGCCATACGTTTCCAGAATGTACTTGAAATGCCTGGCCGCGCTAGGCTGCGATGGGAATGCTGGCATGCGCTTCTAATTTACATCAAGCCTCCTCTCGTTTAGCTTCCTGGGAAGAGGAAGCAATTGCTTGGAGAAGGTGGTGTGGATTAGAGAGTTGAAAGAATTGCAGTGGAAGTCAACATTTGCAGGAAATCTTGAGATTGAGAGGTTTGTCTCCTTTTTGGCAAAACCACACCCAGTGGAAAGGAGGATACTGTTTAGGTTGGATTGGTTTTTCTAGAAAGGTAAATCAAGAATGCTTACTTAACTTTTTGCTTAGTTTAGGCTGAGCTAAGTGGTGGGAAAGCTTCATTCTTGTGGAAAACTGCATTTGTCATATCTCTAGTGTAGCAATTGCTCTGTCAAGGGAATGGAGTAATTACAATTTTTTTTTAAATTTCATCTTTAGTTTCTTCTGTGTTGCTTCTGATATAATGGGTCCAATCTTAAGAGTTTACCTGTAATATGAAAATGCCCTCTGATGGGCCTAATCCTTGAAGTGCCCACTGCAGGTAGAAGTCATGAAACAGCAGCTGTCCTTGCGGAGTTGCTTGTGCATGATTTCCTTGGCCAGAAACAGTGGGGATTTTGATCCTGTAGTATTATATTGAGTGACTCTCTACGTCATTTCTTGGAGCTCGGTCTGAGTTCTATGTGAATCATTTTAGTTGATGATGAAGTTCCATTTTGTGCCACCTTATTGCTATACTTTACATTTTGTGCAAGATCTCTTACATTGTAAAGCAACAGACAAGGAGCAATTTGTCACCACAGTCTTGATTGAGATGCTTAATTATTTTCTCCCTGAAGGTTACATCCTCTCTTTAAAATAGAGGAGGGATCTTTCCCTCTGAAAAAAAAAAAGAAAGAGTTGAGTGTAAGAATGATACAAATTAATAATGTACAATAGCTACCTGATTTGTAGGGAGGAGACCTACTTCTGCTTTTGAAGAGTTGTCTGCATATTTGTTTTTAACAACGTGCTATGGGGGCTTTATTGTTAAGTAATATATCTTTCTTAGATAAATTTTCCTTTTTTCTATTACTTGTGTAGAATTCATAAATGCTGTACACATGGATACATTTATAGCTTTTTTTGCGTGCTTAGATGATCCCTTTACATTTTTACTATACTTCCAGTCATTCATTTAAAATAAAAGTATTACCTGTGACCTTTGATTAATATTTCCATTGAGAGTGAACAAAACATTCAAGTCAGGTAAAGGAAGGACTTTAATCTTTCTCCTTAGGTAAGCACATTTGATCAACTGAGTTTTTTTCTCACTTAACTTTATTTGTTGTACTTGTAAATTAAGTACAAAGTTATGTAAATGTTATTGTTTTCACTTAGTGCAGTTTTTTGGATGCAGCAACAATGCTGCAATACTTGGTTGCTTCAACAAGACCTTGTTAAGAATTAGCTTTCCCAGTTCACCTCAGGTAAAGTGAAGGTTAAAGATGCAGTGTATGTGTGTGAATGCATGTGTTCTCTTCCCTTCTAAGCTAAAAATGCCTTAATGGAAAATGAAACAATATAAATTCCAAAGCCATATCCACACAGGTAGCTTTCCCCAATTCTCTCTTTACTGATTTAGAACTTCTATTTATAACCTGAAAATTTTATTTTAAAGCTAATGTTGTTTTTTCTGCTGCCTTTATTGACCTTACAGATAATCTGTTCGTTAGCTTTTTAAAGTATTATCAGCTGATACCCGTTGATCAAAACTATGAATAAATGAATATATTGCCTGTGATGTTAATCTTGTCCTCTAATTTTAGCTTCAGTGCCTCTTCATCCTGCCCATGCTTGCCTTTATTAATAATAAAGTTATTAGGAAAAGCTGTGAATACCTGGTGAAGATGCTAAGTTTGTTTAGAGTTAATCTGGGCTAGGATATAGACCTTGACAACAGACAGCCTGCTTGCTTCTTTTTGGAAGTCTCAGTCTGTACATGCAGACCACAAAATTATTGGTCATGAGAAGTTGTAGGAAAGCATGGTAGTATTTGCTTAGTTTGACATGAAGCTGCGTAGAAGTATGTAAATGGGAAACAGGGATAGAATCGTAGAATCATTAAGGTTGGAAAAGACCTCAAGGATCATCAAATCCAACCATCAGCCCAATGCCACCTAATGTTTTCTTCTGTTGCCTTTTTATACCTGAAAATTGGAAAATTCTGAAACACTTCATTTTTTTTTTTTGATAAAGTTATTAAGGCATTTAATAAAGCTAGAAAAAAAAACCCTCTAGAATTTAAACAAATGACTTGCAGGGGAAGCATGAAAAAAATATGTATGGCAGTATTGAACATTATCCATACAGATTATCCCGTGTGAGGGTCTCTAAAATAATTTAAATTTTACCGTTTTCCGAGACAGCTGAAGTTAAGGGAAGAAGGACTAGCTAAGTAGTCACATACAGATACTTTTCTATAAATGTGTATGGGGTTTCTGACAGTTGAATGTAAAATAAGATCAGGTATTCCTGCTGTGCAAGAGGCAAATGCACTCGTGCCTTTTCACTGGGGAAGGCACCTTTTTCATAGTGCTCCTTCCTATATGGAAACTTACACAACTGGGGCATGATCCTTGTCCTCCCTAAGCATTGTTTTGTTGTGTATTTTTAAGTAGCTTACACTGACATGTAAACTATTAGTATCAGAGATGTAAATTAAGACAAAACTTAGTGTTTTCTGTGTTTTGTAGCTTTTTTCTCACTGTTCTGCCACTCTGCATAGGAGGTAGTTTTTCTGATGTATGGGAGCACAAGCTCCAAACTCTAAATGATGTTTTAGTCTGGGATGTGTGGGTGCCTTAGGGCCATCTGGTGCTGCTCCTGCTTGGAAATAGCCCCTTGCTCTTACCTGTAGACAGAACATTAGTGCTGTGGAGTCAGACTTGCTGTACTGCCTTCTTTGTAGAGTAGTAGTTGTAATATAAATAGTGAATTCTAGTTTTGAATTTCATATGTAGACCACCTTAGGGGAAAAAGCCACAACAGAGCTTGGGATAGGAATCCATTGCTATACCCAGAATGTAGGCTGGACTTAGAAAAGAGCTACATATTTGTACCAAGCTTTGGGCTAAATTTTGTCATCTCTTCTCTAACTTCTTGCATGCCCCATATTTCCTTACCAAACCCAGTAGTCCTTGATTGTATGAGATTGATGTGTTCTGACTCTGGCATCTTAAACACTTACTCTGCCCTTGCCAGTTTCAGAACCTGAATTCACACTGTCAGTTCCTTGTTCTTTCCCTGCTTTCTCCTTCCCTCCAACCACCAAAATCCAACAAACTAGTAGGAGTATTAAGTATAATACTCCTCCTAGTTCCAGCTATCCTCATTGTTCTGTTCTTGCTGCTTCCTCTCAGGTACTGCTGCTTCACCCCTTTTGCATTAGAAGAAGAAGAAGAAATAAGTATCAGCCCATGTTGAATTTTGCTTGTCTACTGTGACTCTTCAGCTCAGGTCTTCTGTTTTTATAGAAATATAAATATGTGTGTGTTTTTCATTTTAATGCAAATGATATTCCATGTTGCAAATAAGTTGCAAGAGTAAATTTGCTCTAAATACAGCAATACAAATTCTCTGAAAGCAGAAGATGTGAGATGAACATTTTATGTCTGTGGAAAAAAAAATATTCAGAGACTTGCAAAATCTGTCTGTGTTTTTACAAGGCATCTTGAGGTCTGATTTTAAAATTGTCACCTGTTAATTAGATTCTATATGTAATGGTTTCGTTTTCTGAAAGGAAATGCTCATTTGGATGATAGAAACTAACAAGTGAAATCTGCAATACAGAATTTTGACTTTTTTTTGTGAGAGTTAGTAAACTGGATAACTAGTCCCTTTGCCCTGGTACTCTTGCCTTATTAATTACAAGCAGATTTTGCATCAAAACTGTGACCATGTTTATGTTGAACTTATTTTGTCTGTGTTCCTTTCTTCTTAGAAAGAAGAATGTTGTGAAAATTAAAATAAAACTGCTGATCAACTAGAATTCAAAACTTCTGAATATTCGTTGGACAGCCCTAACTTTAATTATGGTTCTTAAAGCTGTGTTCAGAATGCAAGCTTATGCTTTTCATATTGAGTTTGATTTAGGAATACTTGTTGAGTTGCCTCTTCACTTTTTTGTGGCTACTTCGTTGTATTGAAGAACTTGATTTATGAAAACTGGACATTTTAGCAGAAAGCTAAGCGCAGCTTCTTTGCATTTGTAAATGACAGTGGGTAAGGACTAGTATCTGTCTTAAAATTAGAATATTTGTGCCTACTAGCAAGCTAGTTCACAGATGTTGCGGGATTAAGACAGTAGTAAATGTTACTTGTATATTAACCAATTTCACTACTTATTTAAGATTGTTCTAGGTGTAAAGGAAAATTAACAGGCACAAAATGAGGATCAAGTTTGTGTTGTGGTAAGATAAATGTGATCAGACCAATCTGATATCTCTCATAGTATTTTAACTACCGAATTGATTTTGTATCTGTAAGAATATTTTAGGTAATATTTGGAAAAGCAAATGCTTAAAAGTCTGTGTCAGACGATGGAACATGTGAAGTTCCATCATGTATGGGTCTCCTTTTTTTGTAAAAAACCTGTCTTTGGAGTGGTTTTGATGCTTAAAAAAAATCTGACTTGATAGAACCTTTGTTTTTAAAGCTCACTTTATTATTCATAATCATACTTACAAAGCTTTTGCAGTTACTTAAACTTATTCAACCAGCATTGAGATTTAACCTCACTGCTTAAATATTTTCTATTTTATCCTTTAAACATCGTGCTCTCTGTGAATAATTAAGCAATTAAAATGTGTCTGTGTGATGGGTTTGCCCTTGGCTGGGGGCCAACTCACACACATCTGCTCACCCAGTTCCCCCTACCTGATGACCAAGGCTCAGCCTGTTCCTGGCTAACGATCCCAGAGCAGGTAGAGTCCTGAAACCACACTCACGGAACACAGTCCAAGCATCCCAGACCGAGAGCTGACCTGGGTTGGGGGGGGGAAAGGCCTTGGGAGAGTGACCACCTGGAGCGAGATGATCCAGTGCAAAAGAGATCCAGAACCAAAAGGGCCGATCTTCCGGAGGGTCCTCACCTATATACTGGGCATGACACATATGTTATGGGATAGACCCAGTTTGGGTCTCAATCCTGAACCTAAGATCAAATTCTGGGCTAGTAACTGGGGCTGTGCTTCCTCCCAGCTTCTGTTTGCAGACAGACAGAGAAGCTGAAAGACCTTGGCAGCTGCGTAAACATCACTTTTTATCAGCTTTCTTGTGAGCACAAATCCAAAACACAGCCTGTTGCTAGCTATTATGAGGAAGGTTAACTCTGTCTCACCTTAACCCAGGACACTTAAAAGATGTGTGCTAGGGCTCAGGAATCAGTTGTGGTGGGAGAAGTTAGAGTGGGTGTTGTTGAAGGCAGGAATCTTTCTACCTGCAGAGCTCAGTAGAATATCAACATAATGCTTGACTTGCTTTCTGCACCCACAACAGCAACTGCTTGCCTGTTTTGAATCTGCAAAAAGAGTGTTATATAACAGTAAACCTATCTTCCTATTAATACCCAATGTTTATGGAAAAATGTATTTGTTGAGTTTTGAAAGGCCATTACCATGGTACTACTTTTTTTGCTATTGATATTCCTGGATTTCGTTTTGTTCTCTGTGATCTTGTGTGGGAACTTTCATCTTTACCGTCTGTAAAACTGATGGAACAAATTTTATTGAGGATCAGGGAAAAATGGTTCTTGGAAGACAGTGTCATTCAAAATGGGGATGGATGCAGTGGTGTAAAAAAACAATCAATCACCTTCCCTTCAGTAGTTTTGTATGAAATATTTCTTGGGTACAAATTACCCTCCATAAATGTAGCAAGCTATAGTAAAGAGTTTGTTTTTTTTTTTAACCTGATGGAGATTCAACTTCAAGATTGCCAAACATCTATATATAGAATTCATATTATCATGACCTTTATGTAAATAATACTTTTTGTAATTCTCTCTGTGCTTCCCTGTCCTTTTCCCATTCCGCATGGGAATTTCTCTTCTGCAGCAGTTTTTTAACTGTGCAAATTTACCCTGCGAAGCACTTGTTTCTTAGCAATACACGTTGGTGGTTGCTTCTGGCTCTGAGCACTTCATAGTTCTTATGTCAGTGGAGAAAGGGATATTTATTGATGCTTTGTTAAAATGGAGATTAGGAGCCATCTTGAGTTTGCAGATGCAGTTTGCGCTGCAGTTCCAGAGGTGCCCTTACACTTGCTGCTCTGGGATGTGTTCCCAGAATATAAATGAACAGTCTATCCTGCATTTCCAGTCCCTTACCAATAGCTGCTTGATGGAGAACTCAATCCTTGTAATTTTTTTTTTCTTGGGGGGGGGG
>WKFP01013612.1:119418-201407 GCA_011057875.1 Pterocles orientalis | reverse complement strand
CAGCTATATTTTGTCACATACTTAAGTGTGTTTTTGTTCTTTTTCTAATTCACAGCAGTTTCCCCCTCTTTCCCCATTTGCTTTTTTCCCTTGAGTTGTTACATTAGCATTGTATCAAACAGATTTTCCATTTTAAACTTAATACTGTTCGAAAAAATGCATTTTAAGCAGTCAGACCTTTTTGTCTAGCTGTAAGACTATTTTGTACCAAGAAATGCTCTCTGTGAAATGTGTGAACACAGGGTTGAGAATGACATGAAGAGTGACATTGAAGATAATTCAGAGTATAACTTGAGCCCTGTCTTGATTGTATGCTTTGTGGTGTAATTTTTTTTGTCTGCACACAGGGGCAGTTTCTGAGTAAAAACAAAGATCTGGAAGGATATAATTATTTTTCCCTATAGCGTCCTTTTTTTGCTTTGTCACTTAACCTGCTGAAGGAGAAAGATCAGTCTTCAGTTCCCCCGAGGGAACTGGATCACTTTTAGAAGGGTTAATTACATTAGAAGAATCACTGCTTGGTTCCCTCACCTGCTTCTTATCCATCTCTGTGTGTTATGCTGCCTCGGAAACAAAATTATTCGTATTTTCTTGGATATAAGAAACTGTATTTATTCCATTTTCTTTTGTATAATTTACCCAGCTGGTCTGCTCCAGCTATTTTTACAGTGTGCTCTTGTAAGAAGTAACTTTGCCTCCATCCTTGAGAACGCTAGAGGTAGTTACCTTTGTTAGAGAAAGGATTTTTGAAACTTGGTGCTGAATTAAAATGGAGGTTAGTTGCTTGCATTATCTCAACTTGCTGAAATTCTAGGTCTTTGCTTACAATGTATTCTGGATTTTATTGGAGTGTTGTGGGTTCTTTAAGCTAAAGTACTTCTTGCAGGATTTTCTGCTTTGAGCATTTTTCACCAAGTGTGACAGCATTTGTGGTCTGCTTACAGGAACTGGATCGTAGTCCCTGAGATACTCCAAGTAGCAAGGAAATTTGGTGCTCTCTGAGGATTTGCATTGTTTGATAGTTGAAAAGAAGGTACTGTTGCAGTACTGCAAATGTTTAAGTGTCTAGTACCATTGATGATGTTGATCTAAACCTGTTTGCTTTTAACCTGCACAGAAGAAAACCTAGGAAAAATTTTTGAAGACAAAAATTCAGGTATTCAAAACATTACATGGACAGATAACTAAACACCACCAGTGAACATAAAATTTCATTGCTTTCTAGGGTTTTTAATAGGATGAAAAATTCAAGGTATCTACAAAAGCTAGTATTGTGTATTAAAAAAGTATGTTCTTTAATGATTCAATAATCATATGAAATGTAGATTAAGATAAACCTGTACCTGTTTTAACAATATTATTTAAATGGGATGTTTACAAAGTTCTTAACTGAGGAAGCCAATTGCTCATGCTGAAAGAGGATTTTTACGTTGCAGTAACAAAATGGCTTTTTTTTTTTCTTTTTGGACAGTTACACTTCCAGTTTTGAGAGTTGCTTCTGTTATTTCAGTTGGAATGAGCTCGTTGCTGAGCTAAAGCTGAGAAAACCCATTGCAGAAGCCCACTGGCAGATGCAAGTTTCTCTCCTTTTCCTTTCACCATGAATAAGAATTGAGGCAGAAATGGCCAAGATATCTATTTCTGATCTTCCCACATTTGGGATTAGCATCACTTCTTAACAACACTAGTTATAAAGAATACTACTGTCATTTTAGGTGCTTGTTTTAAATGAAGAAAGTCTGTTTGATAGGTTGTCCTTTTTCATCTGCTGCTGATAAAATAATTCATTTGAATTCTTAAATGCTTGTGGGTTTTCGGGGAGTTTTGGGTTTTTGAATTTAGGGCATTCCAATTTCCATCCAAAATCAGCTAAACGAAAATTACAATGTAAGGAAAAATAACTACTTGCTGTTTTATAAAGAATACACTTTTCAAGCTGGAATACAAGGAAGCCAAAAGCTTTTCCTCCAGCTGCCTTACAGCTCGAGTGTTTTGTTTTGTTTTCATGAAGGCTCAATGATTTGCAACTAGAGACAGTTTTTTCAGGGTCAGGCTGCAGTCTTATTTGTTTTGTTCGTATATTCCAGTATCTTGTGTCATCTTGTCCGTGTTCTCCACTGAGAATAGCTTACATATTTTGGCTGTGTAAACACCACAATTTCTCTTGGGGATAGGAGTGGAAAGGAAGATGTAGATAAATTATTTCTTAGGGTTTCCCACATTTTAAGAAGAAGCAGCATGGGATTATTTACTATGTGATTAGATCTTGCTGCCAAATGTGCAGTTGATCCTTCAAGGTGAGGAGAGTACTGATTAGTATAAAGCCTGCACTTATTTTGTGTGAAAAGAAGGGAAGCAGAGGTGCTATTCTGCAGTCTGGGTAAGATCATGCACTCTGATTCACTCATCCCTGGGCTGAATTTTGTCTAAATGTTTTATAACTGAAGTATTTACACAATTAAAATACATGTATATACATCACTTGTAAAGTGAGTTCCATTTTATATTTTGTTGATTTGAGAGCAGTACTGTTGTTTTTGGGATATGTGGTAAAATACTGAGTTTTCACTAATAAAACTATTCCATTGCAACGTGCAGTTGAGGTTTTTATGGAATGATTCCAAATTTGTTTCAGGGAAAAAAATAATTCTGGCACTTAAAACTGCCTGGGTTAGAATGGTAAAATAGAACTAAAAGTTGATGCAGCAGCGAGCTATGCCATGCAGAGTTTTACTGTTGCACAGTTTTCAACATCATGTTTACCCTCAGGTTTAACAGCTGCTATAGCAAAAACTCAGTTTCATGCTTTTAGAGCTTTGTGACACTCCTGCTGTTATAATAAATACGCCAAATAGCTAAAGAAAGCCATGTAGTTTAAGCTCTTCTTAAGGGTTCCTATGAACTTTACTGGTGACCTGGATGAGGGCATCAAGTGCACCCTCAGTAAGTTTGCAGATGACACCAAATTGGCAGGGAGTGTGGATCTGCCTGAGGGTAGCGAGGCCCTGCAGAGGGATCTGGACAGGCTGGAGAGCTGGGCCGAAGCCAACGGGATGAGGTTCAACAAGACCAAATGCCAGGTCCTGCACTTCGGCTACAACAACCCCAGTCGATGCTACAGGCTTGGGGTGGAGTGGCTGGAAGACTGCATAGAGGAAATGGACCTGGGGGTATTGATTGATGCTCGGCTGAACATGAGCCAACAGTGTGCCCAGGTGGCCAAGAAGGCCAATGGCATCCTGGCCTGCATCAGAAACAGTGTTGCCAGCAGGAGCAGATAGGTGATTGTTCCCCTGTACTCAGCACTAGTGAGGCCGCACCTCGAGTATTGTGTCCAGTTTTGGGTCCCTCACTGCAAGAAAGACATTGAGGCCCTGGAGCGTGTTCAGAGGAGGGCAACAAAGCTGGTGAGGGGTTTGGAGCACAGGCCATATGAGGAGAGGCTGAAGGAGCTGGGAATGTTCAGCCTGGAGAAGAGGAGGCTCAGGGGAGACCTCATTGCTCTCTATAACTTCCTGAAGGGAGGTTGTAGTGAGCTGGGGGTTGGCCTCTTCTCTCGTGTCATTAGTGATAGGACCAGAGGGAACGGCAGGGGAGATTCAAGCTGGACATTAGGAAGTCTTACTTCTCAGAAAGGGTGGTCAGGCACTGGAATGGACTGCCCAGGGAGGTGGTGGAGTCACTGACCCTGGGTGTGTTCAAGGAAAGACTGGATGTTGCGCTGAGGGACATGGTTTAGTGGGAGCTATTGATAATAGGTGAACGGTTGGGCTGGATGGTCTTTTAAGTCTTTTCCAACCTTGGTGATTCGGTGATTGATTCTGTGAAAGTCCTGATTTCTCAAAAACAAAACCAGAAGTTACTTTCCACGGCAAAACTTTTTAGTAAGTGAAAATTTTCAAATTGTTTTACAGGCAAGATAAATGATTTTCACTGGTGAAAAAATAAGTGCTGCAGCAAAAAACTATTTTATTTTTTTCCTATATAATCTGTGCTTTTAAAAAATTTTGGAAAAGATGATTATTGCAATCAACTTGGAATTCATGATGAAGTTTACTGCTTGAAGTTGAAAGCTAGCACATACTCTGAGCATTTTTGTACTTCAATAAATGCACTAAAATACATCCAGACTTACTTTTTTTTTTTATTTTTTTTTTTTTTCTTAACAGCTTAAGACAGTGCGATGGGTTTGCCCCTGGCTGGGGGCCAAAGCACATACCCCCTCACCCCATTCCAACCCCCCTCCCCGTGCCCCAGGATAGGGGAAAGAATTAAAAGGGGTAAAGGGAAAAAAGGACTTGTTGGCTGAGATAAGAACTATTTAATAACTAAACTACAATAATATTGAAAATAATAGTATATACAAATGAGTGACACACAGTGATACTGCCCCCCCGCCCGATGACCAAGGCTCAACCTGTTCCCGCCTAATGATCCTGGAGCAGGGAGAGTCCTGAAACCACACTCATGGAACACAGATAACAGTCCAAGCGTTCCAGACTGAGAATGACTGGGGCAGGGGGGAAGGCCTTGGGAGAGCGACCACTTGGAGCAAGATAACCCAGAGCAAAAGAGATCCGTAACTAATAAAAGACAATCTTCTGGAGGGTCCTCACCTATATACTGGGCGTGACACGTATGTTATTATTGGCCAGTTTGGGTCTCAGTCCCGAACCTAAGATCAAATCCTGGGCTAGTAACTGGGGCTGTGCTCCCTCCCAGCTTCTCCTGTTTGCAGACAGCCAGAGAAGCTGAAAGACCTTGGCAGCTGCGTAAACATCACTTTTATCAGCTTTCTTGTGAGCACAAATCCAAAACACAGCCTCTTGCTAGCTATTATGAGGAAGGTTAATTGTCTCAGCTTAACCCACGACAGACAGGAGATAAAATCTGTCTTTGTAATGACCAAACTGAGTTTTCTTTTTGGTCTAATGTGGTAAATTTTAGCATTGCATTCTCCAAAGAGCTTTGGGATATTAGGTGGCCAAATCTCAGTGGCTGACAGTCAGAGTTCTTTTCCTTTGAAGATCTATGCATTTTTCTTGTATGTCCCCAGAACGTGTGCATCTCTAAATTGTGAGGTTTTCATTTTGTTTTAGCATGAGAAGTGGGGAGGATTTAATTTCTTTAAGGCAAAAGTCTCCAAACTTTATTGAGAGGGTAAAAGACTGATGGGATGTATGTTGTGAATTACATTTATTCCCTCCTGTCTCCTCTCTTGTGGTTCCTTTCACGATGGATCTTCTTTAACTCAGTCCTGCACTGTTCCGTTTTAGCATCTTCTGTCTCCTTTTAGCTAATGCCTTCCTATTTTCTGTGTATTTCATCACCTTTTGCACAATTAAGAATAACCCTGGCCCAAAGCCCTCCATCAGAGACAAGTGAATTCTTTGAAATGGCTTTTTTTCACATCAGGATTGGAAAATTATGAAAAGTATATGTGTGTTGCATGTAGAATTTCACCGTCCTGAAAATTTCAGCTGTACCTTATTATCCAATAGTTGCTGAAACCAAAAATATAATATAATGAAGTCTGGCTTACACTCTTCCATTTTTCCACATGGTATACTTATCTGGAAGTTGTTGTGGTGTTCTAGGGATCTGGATGTAGAAGATGAGAACTATGAATTGTCAGATAAGTCTGCTTTAGTTGTGAATTATACTATTATGTAGAATTTTTTGGTGGTATAGTTGTTTTCTTAATGCATTAATTTTTGTTTTGGAAGTGGCTTTGTTAATTGAGAATTTTATTTTTTTATTGTTATTGCTTATGCTTGTTGCAGATAGCTAGCAGTACTAAAATGTACTGATTTGCTAATTCCTCCCCACCCCTACCAGTTTGTGTGAATTGACTTTTTTGGATAGTGTCTGCTTTTTGTGTATTGTATCATGATTTGTATCAGCAATCAAATGAGTGCAATTATTTTTTTAGTCCTTCTGGAGATGTTGAACAAACATTCTTTATACAGGATGAACCAGACCCTGCGAGCTGCCGTCTGAAAATCTCTCTTATCCTTTCCTACCTCCTTCCTACTTCCAGCAGTCAAGTATTATTTAATTCTTCTGATGTAGGGTTTTTCCTAGTTCAGAGCCTAAGTTTACAGTGAGTACTTGTTTATTTGTTACCATTATGTATATATTAAATAATCTCCTTAATGCTTATTACCCCCATTTTTGGCAGAAGCATTTTTACGTAGGCTCACTGTCTAAAATAGTATGACCCAGCAGATAAAAGGAAGTGGTTATTCCTGTGTGCTCGGTCACTGCAAGGCTGCACATGGAGTGCCTTGTGCAGTTATGTCCCCCTCAGCCCAAGAAAGATCCTGACCTGCAGGAGTGGCTCCAGTGGACCACCAGGTTGATCCAGGCCCTAGGGCAGTTGATGTACAAGGGGAAGTTGAGGGATAGGTTTGTTCAGCATGGAGGAGGAGAGGTAAAACAGGGATCTTACAGCAGTCTTCAGCTCCCCTATGGGTGGTTAGAAGGAAGACTAAGTCGGGCTTCTCCTAAAAGTGCACAGGTAACAATGGCCAAAGGTTACACAAGGGAAAGATCAACTAGATAGGAGAAAACGATTTCTCAGTAAAAGTGGCCGCACACTGGACTAAGTGTGCAGAAGGTCTGTGGGATCTCCTTCCTTGGAGGTAAAGAGAGCTTGATGGGCAAGGCCCTGACAGCAACCTGACCTGACTTTGCAGTTGGCCACACTGTGAGTGTGAGGTTGAACTTAAATGACTTCCAGAGGCCCTTTTCTTCCAAACTTGTTCTGTGATTCTAGGATCCCTTCTAGTTAACGTTAGTCAATCCAAGCAAACTGATTACATTTAGTCTCTTTTATAATAAGCTGCTGAAAATTTTCAAGGAGTGAGGACCCCTTTACTGGTTGCTGTACAAAATCTTGTCCATGTGTGAGCAGAACCGGACAATTTGTGTCCATTGGGCAGTTCTTTCTTGTTTCTTCTGGTCCTAATAATGATGAGATACTCTCTTCTTGCTCATGATGGTCAGATACGCTCTCATGTGTGATTACAGCTATGATCTCGTGACAATTATTGATGAGATCTCAATGTAAAGGAGAAGTTCTTCAGTCTCAGGAGACACTCAGCATTTCTTAGAACTGAATTTCAATTCATATGTGTGAAGTCTTTGGTGTCGTTCATTTCCTTTGCCTATGTTACTACTAAATGTGTTAGTGATGCACTTTAACTCCATGCCAGTATTAAATTTCAGTATAATATGCCTGTGGCTAGAGGGCTTATTCACTAAAACAAAGGCAGCAACAAAATGAGAGTCCACATGGAGCCAAATGGCTACGTGGATTTCAAGGTCTTAAGTGTGAGTGCATATGTTTTGAAGTCTGGGTAGGCTTATAATGAAAAGTTGCTTTCGGGTGGAGGTGGGGAAAAAAAACCCCAAACCTGTCAAGGCAAACTGATGTATCTTGACTCATGGAGACTCAAAAGGACTTGGTTTAACTTGTATATGCTTTACTTAGATGCCATTTTAAGATAACTAAAGAATTATTTTGATTGAATTGTAAAGCTTTGAAATTCCTTCTGAGATGGACCAAGAGCATCCTGTAGCTATTAGTGGATATTTGAACTTCATGGAAACTGTTGAATGTCTTGGTCTTTTCTTTGGCTTTCTTTTGAATTATCACAACTCAGCTCCACCCATCACCAGCCAGAAATTCTTCTCAAGAAAACCAGAAAAGTAGTTAATGACTTGGGCTGTTTATAAGTAATAACAATAAACAGATTTTAAAATGGTGAACATAATCTTTTCAAAAAATGAACTTTTGACTTTGTAGGAAAACAGTAGAAACTTTATTTTTCATAAATGCTTTCTTTTTCACAGATTATGGAAGAAACAAATACACAGATTGCTTGGCCATCAAAGTTGAAGATCGGGGCCAAATCGAAAAAAGGTATTTTGTTTTGTTATTTTTATGAGGTGGAATTAGTTGTTAGAGTTGTAAAACTACAGAATAAACAGCTCTGTCTTTAGAGTCACTATATCAGTATTGGACGTCTGAAATATTTTCATTTCAGTCTATTGTTTTTATGAGAATTTCTTGTTGAAGCTCTCAGCTTTATGTAGGTATTTGAAATACAAATCCATTTGAAGTAGCTTGCACTTCTGTAAGTACTTTATTATCAATACTGTTGTACTGACTATCTTTAGCATGTGTACTTCCTTCTGTAAAAATTCAACATCTAATCTGAACAGTTCCTTTATTTTACAGAAGCCAAAGCCGGTTAGTCTTTCTGGTAACATTGTACGTTAGTGGGTGTTCTGTGGGGTTTTTTTGTTTATTTTTATAGAGTACAAAAATGTGTGTTGGTCAAGCCCAGTTAGAACAATGCATGCTCATAGTGTCCCTGACTGAGGCAGTCTGCATACTTGTTTGGTTTCTTGAAGAAACCTAAGTAGAGCTGTTTCTTAGGAATGGCAGTATTATGTGTTTTAAATTATGCTTCTTTAGGAAGTACAACCTATGAATGTGAATTAAGTATACAGTCTGGAACATCCTTTTTTGAATAAGCCTTCTAGTTCTGTTCTTGAAGAAGATAGCTGTCACTGAATGAAAGTAATACTTCATTCCTCTTCTGCAGGAAAAAAAGAAATTGGGAGTGATTTTTAACATTGCATATGTATCTGTTCAGGCTGATGCACATTAAAAACCAAGAAAGTGGAGTTGAAGTAATTTCTCTGTACATCATATTTAGAATGTATAGGTGGATATGTGGGCTAACTTTTGTAGATGAAGAATGTCTTATGGGAAGAAAAATAATCTCTTTTGAAAGGTGCCGGATGAAGAACATTTTTATGGTGTGAAGTGAGATTCGGTCTGCGAGATACTTTCCCACGTGGTATGGGAGCACGAATTGATTTAATTTTTTTTCCCCACTTGCATGGAAAGATCTCAGTTGAGAGGGGCAAAATGGGGAAGGAATTCAGACTGGAAAAAATGCAGGTGTTGTGTATGTCTATATTCATATGTGGAACTGTTCATAGTAATGCGAGAGTGACAAGGTCTCTGTACAAACCTGTCCTCTAGCTGTGTTCTTCTGCATGCTTTCTGCCTGAGGTGCTATGAATTGATAGCTAAAGCTCCTCAGGTGGGAGGGTTTTGCTTTTGAGGGGAGAAAACAAATAAGGCAGTCAGTACCTGCAGTTGTTTTCTTTTAAATCTAAATGAGCCTAGTTCTAAAGATGAAAAGTGTGGTAGAAAGGCCATGAAAAGATGGGTAAGAGAGGTGGCTGGCAGGTATTCTGGATCAGTACTTGGAGATGCAGCTTTAGACGTAGATTAATTTAACCTCTTTATTAGTGATCCCAAAGAGAAGATAATGTTGGGTTCGTGGTGTAGCTCTATTAGTATATGTAATGAATTTGAATACCACGGGAAATAAAATAGCTGAAAGTTATGAGTTGATAATTAAAGTAAAAATTGAGAAGAGGGAACGTGCAATACAGCTGGGCATACTGAGCCCATCTGCAGTGGGAATGATTATCCTGGAAAGTCTTTATGCCAAAAGAAACTTTAGATAGTGATGGGCTGTGAAGTAGGCTTTTTGGCAATATGCTATACTATTAAAAAAAGGTTTCAAATGCCTGTGGACTGCAGGGTGGCTCTAGAGTTTAGACTTTTACTCTCTGGTTAGCTTTGCTCTGGGAAGTTGTGTGTGTATATACACCTAAGATAGTAAATTAAAATATGTGTATAAAGAACCCCTTAACCTAGAGATTCCTGTTTCTTGTGAAAGAAAGTGTAGTTTATGTATTCTGTTTACACATGGTATCAATTGTTTGCAATTCTGTAACTTTCCGTGTGCAGCTTCAGCAGCTGTTTATAGAGGGAAAATATTATAAGTGTTTAACATACTCTAGCTTCACTTAATGGCATTTTGTGATTGAGAGGAGAGTCTGCAACAAATAACTGGATGGGTCTCCAGGGACTTGAACTCAGAACATGCTATCTTTCCTCGTCTCCTTGGCTGGGAATTGACTGTCTGATAAGTAGTCATTCAGTGAGGGAGAAGCACTTGCACATGGGCCGTCTTGTATCCCACTATGTATGCCCTATCATAATCAAGTGATACCAATTTTTTCATATAATTTTCCATTATAACTTGCCTGCAGTGTCAGTAGCATCACATTCTGTGGGCGTATGTTGTGACCTTTGGTCATTTACCACTTTCCTCCCAAGATATGAGGGGAAAAACAATCTGTAGGAAGACATCTCGAACTGTCTTGCTTTTGTCGTGTTGTTCAGCCTGTCATGAAACATTTAGGGCTTAATGTAGTGTTCTTCTCACTGCTGTTGTCAATTTTTAATTTGAGTTAGTTATTACCAAATCATTTAAGGACAGGGTACGTGTTTTATCTCTAATTACAAAACATAGGTATTGAAATTTGCAGACAAGGTGTGCAAAATAAGGTTCAGCAAGGCCTTAAGGTGAAGTTGAGAAGACAAGACCCAGAATCTTTTTCTGATTTTGTGGAAAAAATTACTATGTGAATCTAAAGCACTAAGAGTTGATGACCTGCAGATAGTTGTTTCTTTTCAGTGTTATGTCACTTATGTTTTGTGATTGCAAAATACAATATAGTGAGTGTCATCATGGTGGTTCATTAACTCAAACTTTATAAATATTTTCTGAAAGCTTTGAATTGCAAAATCCTGATACCTGGATTTAGCACTATGCAGAATTTAAACAATTTGCTAAGTAAAATTTCTTGTTTACTGTGAAATTGCTGAAATAGCTCTTTGCGAAGTCTAGAATTCAAAAATCAGTTACCAACTCTCAACAGTTTCATAAAGACCAAACCAGGAATTTCCTGGCTTTAATGATCACCAGATGCTGCAGTCTTGCTGTGGTGATGAGAGTTAAAGCATTTTGAAATAATTGTTTAGAAAACACACAAACAGGTACAAATCTTCCAGTAGCATCTTTAAGCAAGCTGTTTGATCAGATTGAGTAAAGAAATCCCGTAACATTAAGGCTACAGAGAGGGAAGTGAAACAATTGAAAGCGCTTCTGTAATGACAGATTCCTGTCCAGCAGTGAAGAAACAGTTGTCACTGACACGGTCTGCTCTGCTCTGCCTGGGTGCTGAAGAGTTCAGGGCATACCAAAACCTCATATTCTGGAGGGTTCAGATCTTCTGTAGTCTCATGAATTAAAGATCAAAGTGAGAGACAGTGACTTTTCTATGCATTCCCCTTTTGCTCTCAACATGCTTTTTAACTCTGTTATGGTTACTGTTCCTTAGGAATGCTAGTAATTGTCTTTTAAAGATTTATTCAGTGGTATAAAAGTTCAGAGTAGATTGCCAAATCCTAAGTGGTCAGATGCTATAGTTCCACAAACACTTTCAAAGCAGGCATAAGCTAGCATTTTTTCCTTCTCCCTTCCCAGAATACTGACCTGTCCTGCTCTTCTGTTATTCTTGTTGTCCAGCGCTTTCTACTATGCTATCTCATTGGTGCTTATATTGTCACATAGGGGACCAGGCTGGCTTAAAAACTAGCTATGGATAATTTTTACTGGGGTGTGGGGGGAGGTGTGGTGGTGGTGGAGTGCATTTGCTAGATGTTTTAACCCCAGCTGCTTTAACCCAACCGTGTCCTCAGTCAGCTTCACCATACATTTTTATGAATCTGTAATGTTTAGTGCATTGGCAGCAGGTAAATGACATGTTTTTCAGCAGCATTGCTTTTTGATGATAATTTAAGGTGCTCTTCAGGACCTTTAGGAAATGGATATACATGAGTTTAGGTATCACCCATATTCCTTACTCATTTTCTTTCTGTCTTTTCGTCTTTCACCTCCTCTGAACAGATGTGTGCCTTTTGTATTTCAGCCATAAAGAAGTTGTGGGGATATGCATTTGCTCAGAATGCAGACAGCCTTGAAATAGCATTGGGGTAACAACCAGTATAAGAATCTTTTCAGCTCCTGGACACTTACTGCCTTTGGGCAGGAATTCATTCAGAGAGTTGGACTAGGGAAAATTTTGGGAGGTTAAAAAAGATGTTAAGGGGAAATGCAAAGCAAATTGAACTCGCAGAGCAGGTATAACTCTGAAGTCTCTTCCACACTTCACTTTTAAAAAGAGCTGCTTTTACTGCATTTCTGTTGCTCTTTTTATTTCTTCCTGTTCTTCCCATATTTTCATTCCTCTTCCACTTTCTTCAGATTACAATCTCCAGCTCTTCTTTATCTGCGTCATCTGTTGAAGTTGCCCAGTCATAGAATCATAGAATGGTTTGGGTTGGAAAGGACCTTAAAATCATCAAGTTCCAACCCTCCTGCCATGGGCAGGGACACCCTCCACTAGACCAGGTTGCTCAAAGCCTCATCCAGCCTGGCCTTGAACAGTCCTTTCTTTTCTTTCTTTCCTGAACTGGTCTTATTTTATTTCACCTGCTCTTTCATTTGCTGTTTCTATTTTTGGGGTGGTTTGAGTTTTTGTTCACTTCTTAGTTTTGTTTTTCTGTTTTTTCCCCTCTTATTACTGGTGCACTTGAAGTTGAGTAAGAAAAATAAAATCCAGCCCATATTCTGTCTGTGCATTTTTTTCCTCATCTGATTTTTCTTTTTACTTATTCTTTCATCTTCTGTTTCAAAAATCAAACTAGTTTTAATTATCCAGACATTTACTACATGCTATTTTTTATTATATTTCAAAGGTAAGTCAAGTACAAAGTATGTCAAATTATTATCTAAGGAGAATGGCAGGAGAGGAGGAAACAATGGCACTGAAGACAGAAGGAAGGCAGCAATAACTAGCAGTGAGCACTGCTGGCCTTTATTGCCTGGCAATTTGGTTTCACACCTTTTCCCTTGAACTTTGCCTTTTGCAAGGCATCTTGCAAGCAGAGGCCTATATTTCCTTCTTTGCATCTTAAGCTGCCGAGACAACATGCAAAATAAAGTTAGCACCTGTAATACTATATTTGAGGCAAAGAGCTGTACTGAGAGACTTCAACCAAATTAGTAAAATATTGCTCCCATTTATCTGAATGTTGTTTAAACATAAGGGAAGAGCTCTGCATGTTCCAGGAGATGTTATGATAAAAGCTAGAGTCTTACCTTTTTGTTAAAACAGAAATGTGTCTATGTAGTGAACTTACCGCCAAACTTGCATGGAACTTACTGCCTTAGATATCAAGACTAAACTAAAATGTAATTTCTGTTTGTTGTTTCAGACCTTTAAGTCAACTTTCAATTGTTTCCCAATATTGTAATAAAAGCTGTCGTTTACATTTTGAGAGGAAGAAGGAAGGGAGAGAAGATGTGGCATCAGGCTGTGCAACCTTGTGAATGTATGCAAATACAGTGCTGGGTTATTTTTCTTTTGGCATAGGTTTCTGATAAAACTCCAGGTTGATTTTCTGCTTTTCAGATAACTTCTTTTTCTCTTTAGAAATACTTTGTTTTCTCAATTTAGTTAATAAACAAAATCTTTAGAAAGAGTGAAAACTGCTTTCAATACTAAGTCTCTTGGAGGAAAATATAATACATGGAGAAGCGGTTAACATAAGGGCAGTTTTTAGTGTCCCACGTGCAGACACTTCATAATTCATGTACCTGTTCCATGGAGACATTACATCATTTCTTAAAACATAAATGCATCCCTGACTGTCATGCAGTGTTGCTTTCAATATTGGAACTGAGCTGAATCCCACATTTGTACAAAGGAGAGACTGGAAATTTCAGTGAAACACGTGACAAAAAAAACTATGGGTAACACCTCAAAGTGTTTGTTCCAGTGTGTTAGTGGATGCAGGTAAGACACTGTCAATGGTCAAATTCAAACCCAATATATTTTATGATGAAATGACAGTGAAAATGGAGGAGTTAATAACCCTGTGCAGCATCATTCTGTAGGCTTTAAACAGAATCATAGACCTCTTCTACTGTGTCTGGAGATCTCTGCATTCACCCCCCTACCCTGCCAAAAAAACCCCAACCCAAAACCACAACCTCAAAAAACCCACCAAACTGAAACATCCCTAAGCAAAGCAATGACCCTAACAAGGAAGCGTTGACAAATGCTGAGTACTCTGAAAAGTGTCTTGGTGACATAAAGTGGTCTTGGATCCTCACTTCAGGAGATTCTGTCTTGCTACATTCATGATATTTTGTAATAAATGCAATGCTTAGAGAAATTAATAGATTTTTCTGCTTTCAATTGTCACTGGAATACTAGAAGGATTTCAGTATATGCTACTAAACTTAAAGTTACGTACTTAATCTTTTTCTAAATACCAGGTGGCTTGGTATACTTCAGAGGCTGGCATGCTTGCAAAGTGCAGTTATATAATCTGAAATTTTCCACCAGAAATTGACCAAGTCTGAGTTTAATCAAACAAGCACAGAAGTAACTACAACTGCCCTATTATTTTAGGCTATTTACTTCTTTGTCTTATATAACTGCTTAAGTTGTAAACTGTGGATTCTGTTTCCAGCAGTTTGAAATCGACAAGACTGAAGACCTTGCAGTTTAAATATGTAATGTCACGCTATATATGTGTGTGTATATATACATATAGAACAGTGTCACTTAGGATTGCTTTGTTTTTCAAGTCTTCAGTGTTTTCCTTTTCTCAGACTTTACATGTACACATCATCCCTATTTAATACAGTTGCAGCCATAGCACAGCTTTTTAATTCCATGTTTTCCTTAAATGACTTAATTATTCTGAGCTGAGCTTTTTTCTTTTTTCACAATGGATAGATATTATACCTGCTTTAAGTTTTGTTTTAATTTAGTTGAAAAGTAATTTGGAACTAGCCATACTGTGGAAAAAATGAAGTTATTGGCAACACAGCATCTGTTAATTACCACTGTTGGGCTCAGAGATCTTTACCTTCTCATTTTGATTGTGGTCGTGGAGGTGGTGTTTCTTGTTTGTTTGGATCTTGGATTAACAAAAAAAATCTGCCCCAGCAAACCAAAAACCAACCAACAAGAAATCAAAAAAGCCCCACAACCTCCCCACAATCCAAAACGAAGTACAGGGCTATGAAAACCTATTGATTTAAACAGCGAGAGCTGTTGCTGATAAATTCTGTCCCTGTGCATTACTTTCAATAATGCTTACGTTCTGTACAATGTGGTCAGACTATTTCTAAAAGCATTCCTAGAAGAGAGTGGTAAGGAGGAATCTCTTGCTCGTTTGTTTGTTGTTTAAATTTGTCTACATCTGTAAAACTGGTGTTTCAAAAAATGACTAGACAAAAATACCTAACCCATTTTGGTACTCTGTTAAACTCTAGTTGATCATGTCAGGCTAGCCTGGTTGTGTATGAACCTTTTTGTGTTTCATACAGTGTAGCATCGTATCAGCTTTTTAATATTTGAATTACTAAATTTTTCATGGAGAAGATCAGTGTAGTCTGGAAAGATAAAACAAAGGTATATGTGAAGGTGTGCTTATATTTATATATATAATGGAGGAAAATAAGCAACTCTTCTGTGAACAGGGACACTGAGGTTAAGAATATTCTCAGGTTTGTTTATATAGATTTGGGCAGTGTATGGCCTCAATCTGAACATATGAATGTTTCAAATCATTTAATGTTTATTATGTACACTCTGCTTGGCAAATTGAGACTTAAATCTCGGGGCCAGAGGAAGGGGAATTTACATCTGTGTATAAACTTGAGCTATTGCATCAGCACTTTTAAAAGAAATACATTAAAGGTTATAATTTCAGAGATGGTTTAAGTTACATGAAAACACTTGATTGCCAAGGCTAAATTTCTTAATTACACTTCATATTATCTTAATTCTTTGAATATAAAAATGTATCCTACTACTTTTCTAAAGAATATGCCCATGTGAATTGTGTGTTAAGTCTTTGTGTGCTTAAGTCTTAAAAGTCCTCCTATAATTTCATTCATTTCTAGAATGACACCCTCTTAATCTGTAACCGTATATAACCTCTGAAATTCCATAAAAACAATGTGGTGAATAATGGGAAGCAAATCTTTGTGCTGGAATTGCTTGTATGCTTGCCAGTACATATCTGTCCAGCTAATTTGTCGGTCTTTAAGCTTAAAAAAATTCTCCTTACTGTAAAAGGAGTTCATAGTTTGTGTTTTTGTAGATCCAATAATGCATCACAGGACTACCAAATACTTCAGGCTTTTTAATGAAGCAAGTACTGTAGCAGTAATTTATCATAGTTTTGGTCAACTTTTGTTCTTGACCTACTTTCATCTCTGTGTGATGTTTCTAGTTACCATAATTGTAGCTTCTGATGTTCTCACACAAAAAAAAAAACAAAACCAAAAAAAAACCCCACCCAAAAAACAAAAACAAAACCAAAAAAAACCACCCAAAACAGAACAAACAGAGTGGAAGAGGATGAACAGAAGATATAATCAACAAATATCCCTGCCTTAAATTCAGTGCTATGAATAGCCACTTAATTGGCTTAGATTTTTAAGCTTCGCTTAAAAAAAAGGGGAAAAAAAAACCCTTAATGGGGCATTTGGAGACCTGCAGTGGTTTATGGGGTCTTGTGAAAAAAGAGCTTCTAATCACTAAGGTGTTTTTAAAAATTGTGCCAACTGTCCTGCAGGGCTGTACCCTAACTCGATAGGAACTGAAAACATAGTATGTCCACTTCTGAACAAGCACAGCCTGTTTTCTGTCATCTTTAAACTAGGGATGCAAAGTGATGCGGTATAGAGAGCACCTGAGCCTCTGAAGTGCTTAGATGGTTAAGTGCTTAAAAACGAAAAGCAACTTTTGTATTGTGCATAATCAAGTTCTAATTTCTGTTGTCTTAGCATTGATTTTGGTGCGGATGAATGGAAGTACAGGTTCCAGTTGCCCAGTGTCACACTGCTTATTACAAAGAAAATAAGATGCTGCATACCAGCAGGAGCTCTGCCAGCAGCTCTGTCACTGGTGCCGATCTGAGGATTATTTTAGACTCTGGAAGGGCTGTTGGGTACCTTCCCTTGTTCATGTGGATCACTGCCTGTCCAGGGCAAGGGCAGTAGTCTCCTGTCACTAACTGGTCAAGTAAGGTGAGTGGAGGTGATGATATGATGGCTCTGTGCTGTAGGAACCTGTTCACTCGGGAGAGGAGCTCTCCACCTGGTTCCATGCAGGTCAGCAAAAAGGTGTTGCAAGATGAGCTTTTGGAGTTACTCCATGTGTCTTTCCCAGCTGTAAGTGATCCCAGAGCATCAGTTTGAGACAACTTCATACAACAGCAGTAGGTACAACAGGTTTTGATCGCCATACCCTTTGGACAACCTTATTCTGTGTGTTGCGAATAATGATAAAGCTGCACTCAGTTGTGCATTTTCCAAGTACTCTGAAAGGGAAGACTAGTAACTATTTTTGCTAGAAATGAAATCAGGGGAGACAGAACTGCACAGCTGCTAAACAGCACCATTGTGGTCTTATCTCCCCTGCCTGACTGCATGCTTGAGGGCTGTCCCTCTGCCTCCATAGCTACCTGCTAGGCAGCTCAGCCCTCCCGCCTGGCATGCCCTGGTGCCCAGCCCGCTGAAGGAGAGGGATTCAGCACTGTTGGCTGCTTGAGGCCTGTGCTCTTACGTCAGCAGAATTTTTGCTAAAGCTATTTATTTTTTGTTCCCAAGGTATAAAGTTGTAGGTCTGACTTTATACCAGTTAAGTAAAGGTTTTCTTAAAAATCTTGGCATTTAAATGCCTTTTCCTTGTTGGTGCCCATGACAACAGAACTGTTGGTTTGGGTATTCTGTGTCAACTCTGTATGTGTTGAGCAAAATGCCTTTGCAGCTTTTATTTGACCTTGCTAAAGACAAGAAAAAAGATTCATCCTGTTATGCAATTGTTGAGCTGATAATTGTGTATATAAGTAGAATTTTTTAAATTATGCTCGTATCTTAGAAGCACATGAATTTCACAACAGTGTTTCTGCGTACTGGAGGTAGTCATGTCAGGAGATAACGGATGCTCTGTAATGTTTCTTGAAAATGGTAACAAGATTTGAGATCAGGAAAAAATAATTTCTTATCTGCAGTTGCTTCATAAAACTTACGTCAGATCTGGTACATGATCTGGGAAATTGCAAGTTTTTTCTGTTCCTTAGAATGGCATTGAACCAATTTCTGTGCTTGATCTTTCTCTGCAAAACTAATGCTATTTTGCATTTCCCCATAGGTAAAAAAGGTTTAACTTGATCAATGGAGCATCTTACGTAGCTTTTAAAATCATGTACTTCAGGTGAAATAAAACTGAACACTTACATAACCTGAAATGCAAAATACCTTCAGTTTGGAAGTTCTTTATAAGATGGAGAAGTACTTGCTCAATTATTTTCTGCCTTTCTCTAATTATACTGGATTTTAATTTATGTCCTCTGAATTGCTTAAAGTTGATTTACCTGACTTGATCTTGCTCTGATGTAAATCAAATAGGCATTTTCAAAAGAAATAAGTTTGCAAAACTGCATTAATAGCCTGCATAGTCAGTGGTGATCATCAGAATATAGAAAATGCTGGTCCTATCAATCAGTTAAGTATTTTAGTCTCTGAGGCTTTAGAATGCAGGTCCTAGGGAGGCTGCAGTCATCTGCTTGTCATGCGAGATGTTATCTGCTTGTTAACTATTACGGCTCTAATACTTTTTTCCTTTTGAGAAGGGATTATTCATACTCTGTAGTATGTTTCAGAAGACAAGATAAACTCTTGGTGTGAAATGTCAGTTGAAGCCTGTAGTATGTTTTTGTTGCATGTACTTTTTCCTAGGTTTGGTTGGAGAAGTGTTCAGAAGGGGGAAGTGTCATGTTTCATGTTTTTTTAGTATAGTTCACTCCTGCTTCCATGTGTTTAAATTGTAATGATCCAGAAGGTTTCAGGGGATGTTGAGAAGTTCTTGATGACAGTCTAATACATCATTGTTTGCAAACATTTGACACTAGTATGAAAAACTAATTGCAAGCCTAGTTGAGGATGCTAATTTAAACATATCAGGTACGCATTAAGCATTGGTCAGTGAGTAGTAGTGATGTGTTAGGTTAGTAAACATGATTCAAATTTTTGTTTTGATTTGGAAAAGAAAAAGGCTTGAGTGGAGGAGGCTAGAACTCCAAAACAGCTTTCCAGAGCATGGAGAAACCAGCGTGCATGGCAGAAATCCGCTTAAGGATCTTGTCACAGTTTTTTTTAAAAAAGCAAAACCAAAACCACATCATATGCCCACCAGTATTACTGGGGAGAACACTACCCTGAAGGAATAATACCTAATGTGTGACATTTTGTAGCTGATAAAAAATGTTTATAGTCTTTCCAGTTTCGTAATACTGTATTTCTGTAGCTGCCATTCAAAGACCAAACTTCCTCAAAGAAAGCCAGTGCCTTATCTGATGCTCCAGGCTATGCTGCTGATGGATAGGAGGCAGGGCTGGCTGCTGCATTCCCCTCTTTGAACCTGTGCGCCTGTTGTAAACTGTCTAGAATTAGTGTGAGTATCATCCTGCCTCTGCAAATCTTTGTATTATAAATGAAATCTGACTTTTTTTTCAATTGCTTTGGTTTCAAACACTCTTTATTCTGTGTATTCTAAATATAGACTGAGCCTGTGCCAAAGACCAAGTGCAAACATACAAAACCATCATTGATATAAGGTCTCTTTAATTACTTCCTCTGGAAACTATAATTTGAATCATATGATTTTTCTGGAGTAGCAGTAGGAGGGAATATCTGAAAAATAACTATAACATGGTTTTCAGAATTGCAAGCTTTTCATCTGTACAAACTTCACTTTGTGTAAACTGTGCTAGTCATTTTATTTCTTGATTATTTGGCAAGACTGACATTTCCTGTAAAGCAAGTTGGACCTAAAGAGAACAAAATCCAGGGCATAAATACTGTTCTGGTGATTCCTTGGCTCCCGCCCCCGATTTTTTTTTAGCCGTTACAAAATAATTGTAACTACGGGCTCTGGTAACCTGTAGTTCTGTCTGTCTGGCAGCAGTTGAAGCTGCTGAGTTGGTGGTGTTTAACTAGTGAGAGTGATACAATCACTCTCTTTGGTTTGTTAACCAAAGCTAGCCCCTGGGGACTGTTGGCAACTTACGCTCCCCATATTACCTCCTGTAAAAAGGAAAGGCAAATGATCTCTGGTTAATGGTAGGAAAGCTGTGGGAAAGGAAAGAGTTGGGAATGAAGTGAAAGGCGGTGAGAGATATGGAGAGGAAATTAGAGGCTGATGAAGAGACTGAAGACAGTTGGAAAGAAGTAGAAGTGATCCAACAAAACACTGGCCGAAAACATGAGGTTAGAGTGGGAGTCTTAGAGAAATGAGGCCATTGAAAGAGCAGAATAATAATGAGTAAATGACAAAGACAGTATAAACATAGCGGGAAAACAGATGGGGTGGTGGAAAGAGGAAGATGTGGGGGAAGGACCGTGTGAAAATGTATATACCAAAAAGTGGAGAGGAGCATTCCAGCCCAGTGTTCATAGGTGTCTGATGTGTCTTGGAAAGGAGATTGGACACAATTCTGAAGTTTCTACTTGATGAATATGCTGGCAAAAAGTTGGTAAACACCACTGTATTCATCCAGATGTTAATTGCTGCCCTAGACCAATGATTAGATGTCTCATCTCCAGTGTCTTTGTTAGGCATTTAACAGATGCCTTGTCTTGCATCAAAACATATGTATTTAAAAGGCAAAACATTGATTTCTAGTCCATTGGAGTTGAAGATACTAGCACTTTCTGCTAAAAATCACAGAACAGAATAAGAGTGTGTGTGAGTAAAAATAGATTACAATAAAAAGGACTAAATTTGAGTGTGACTGTCATCCTGCTCATTAGATTTGTGTCCAGTGCAATGTCAATTAGTGTAAATGGCTTGGTTTTGCAATGCTGGAGATGACTGATAGCCAAGAAAGTAAGCTGAGAAAATATTGGGCTTCAAGAAAATGTAAGCTGTTTTGTGGGGCTTTCTTAAAATATTGCAATACCAAATAGTTCCTATCACGATTTTTTAACAACAAACCCGTGGAGTTATACTAAGCTATACGTGTGCAAAATACATTCCTGAGTCTATTTCTTGCCTCCCCTTTCTATTGCAATGGAGTGCAGTGAGAAGTTAACCTCACATTAGCTTTCCTGCCTGTGGGTACTGTCATGTGGAGAATTACAAATGTGGCTTGACTTCTTTATAGGCACACATTTGATCACTTCAAAGAAATCTGAACTTTCAGAGTGAGCATACACTTTCTGGGAGGGGAAAAAAACATGGAACGTAACTGTTTGGGTGCAATATTTGTTCTCTTCTTTTCTGCTTGCAGGAAATGTGCCTGAAACCCAACGAGGTCTGGTGATTTCTCTTCCTTAAAATGGTTGAAATGTAACATCTTCCCTTCTGCTAGGTGTTCTGATGTACTGTACTGGGAAGTGTTTTCATTGATCATTAATTGATGGATGCCACTGGCATCAAGTTGACAAAACACAATTTACACTGAAAACAAATGAGAGAAACAATGCAAAATTAGTCACAACTCAGTAATGGTAATTCAGAACAGGCTGCTTGGAGAAGATCAGATGCACAGTATTGGAGAAAGGGGTTTAAACATTGTTGTGTACCACAGACTAAACAGGCACTGGAGTGTGATGCTGTGTCCCAGAATAAAAAGCAAACTGGGACATATATTCAAGCTCATTGTTTGTAAATAAAATATGTATTTTGTGCAACTTAGTACTGCTGAGGTTTTACCTGTGGAATAATACAAGTTACCAGTGCTGGTCTTCAGAGTTTGGACAACCTGGAGAAAATTCAAGGGAAAGCAAAAGGTATTTGAAAACAAGAACTGTGAAGAAGTTTTTTTTTAAAAAAAAAAGTAATTTTGTACATAATGAAAAAAACAAATGAAGTCTATATGGGAATAAGAAAAAGACAATAGATATCAGTGTCTACTTAGGACATGATTAAAAGCAAACATTTATGTCACGGAGATTTCTCTTGGATTTTAGGGGTAAGGATAGCTAGTTATTGTAATGAGTTACACAGGATTTGGGTTCCCCACTAGTGAAGATTTTTCAGGACAAGCTACATAATTACCAACAGGGTTCTGGTATACTACATCCTGCCACTGAGGTGGCTTAAATGACTACCTGTAATAGTTCAGTCCTTCACTTCTGAGACTTTTTTTTTTAAAGAACTGATCCCAATTTAGATGCTTACTGAAGGATGCTGCAAGAAGGAATCCACGTAGAAGAGCCACGACAGCGCACATCAGTGCACTAGGGAGGGGAGCAGACTCTTGGATTCTGCAAGTGAAGATGGGGTTCGTTCCAGAGTGAGGGGAGTAAGAAGAAAAATAAACACCAAAAAATTGCTATAGAGAAGGCCATTTGTAGTATGAATTATTGGTAAAATGTAGGACAAAAGAGAGAATGAAGTCCGTAAGCTTCCCCCTCCCCCCCAATATACAATGACAAGCAGGGATATTGTTTTGCATATTTTTTTGCTTCTTCCTCTTTTTGTCATTTTAGTAAATAAAACTTGAACCACAGTCATCGCTGACTTCAGCAGCAGCTGAAAATTACTGTCTGGTAATTTATATTTGAGTGCCTAAGTTTAGGTTCCTAAATCTGTATCTGCAAGCAGTGTCCCCTACTGTTCTGTTCCCATCTGTTGGCAGGGAAAAGATGTGAACACAGAGCTGGAGTGAGAGTTGGTGCTGAGGGTGGGGCGGGAGGGGCATTCCTCACGGGTGATGCTCTGCAGAATATTTTGGCTTTTAAGTTTCTGCCACAGCCCCAGCCATGTGTAGTTGTATTATTTCACAACCTGTGTTCTGCCGTGAGCAATACCTAGTTGTGCTAGCGAATGACAGGGGACCCAGATTTGCCGTGTCTTTTGAACCAAAGCCGTTACGTGCAGCAGCACAGCCGTGCCTCCCTTGGCCTTTCATTGGCTTCGTAGGTGGAGAGAAGCTGGACGGGTTCAGAGTAAATGTTTGTGGTAGTGGTTATAAAGAGCCATATGACAGCTCTGCATGTCCATGCTTCACCAGCTGCTAAAGCAGAGGAGAAAAGCTGTAGGACAGGCAGTGCTCAGACTTGCACTGAGTTGAAAGGGCAGGCTCTGGAACTGCTGTGAGAGGATGGAGAGTGTGCCTTTTAAAGCTGCCATGCCTTTCATAAAGAAGGTGGGACTCCAGAGGGTTGGATGAGTAAATTGGGACTTCTGGGAGACAGGGTTTGTATTTATTTGTGTCATTGGAGAGTTTTGTTCTTCCTGCTATTAAAACTTTCTCCCCTTGCTTGCTGACCTTCTTGAGTTGCCACTGCCTTAATCACCCTGATGATACAGCTTTTTTCTTTTTCTTTTTCTTTTTCTTTTTCTTTTTTTTCTTTTTTTTTTTTGGGGGGGTGTGTGTGCAGGCTAAAGTTGTGCAGTGAGGTATGTAAAGGCATAGCTGCTTGTTAAAATGTTGGCATAATCCTATGCCCAGCATTGACATTTAGGAGTTAAACTGGCACGGTAGCATATGGGGAGTGCTGGGTCATTTTTCAGTTCCTTTCAAGCAGCATCTTTGTTTTCTAAGTCTTGTGTTTGAGGTAATTTTTGGAGTGACTTATGCTTGGTAGTAGTAGTAAACAAAAACAAATATTCGCAAGAATTCTTTTTAATTCTGGTTGAAATTTGTCAGAGTAAAATCAGTTGAAAGCAGCTTTTTGAATATTATGTAAATTCTTGATTGAATTATCAGTTTTTACATTTTTTTTTAAACTAGTGAGCTGGAATTTGACTTTGTGACTTTTCTACGCTTAATGGAAAACTTGTCTTCTCCCACAAATATTTAGACAGCTAAACTGTGGGGACAGTTTTCAGCTGTCTTATGTTGTTTGTCCACAGCTGTTGCTCTGCCTTTTCCTGGTTTAAATTGTTGGGACCTGACAGACTTGTAGGAGATGCTGGAAAGGGGCTGTAATTTTTTTGTTTTGTTTTGTTTTTACTGTAGAGAAACAATTGAAAACTAACACTGGGAAGTTTTTTACTTTAAACTTCAAATATGGAACTTGAAACAAAGATGACTTTCTTTGAGTTTCTCAGCAGCTCAGATGAAACACCACTGCCACTGTATTTCTAAGTGGACATATTCTCTACCTGAAGGCCCCAGTTTCCTATATCTCACTATCCTCTAGCCCAGTTTTTCTGTAATTTGCCAAGGTTGGCAATATTTGTGTATTTTGCAGTCTGAAATACATGCACGCACACAAAATAATCCAGTCTCTCTTTAGTGAGTATCTGCTTTCTTCAGGCTGAGATATAAAGCTGGAAAAATTCTCCCGTTTTCTGTGTTTATGATGTTTGATTTGTGAATATATATATTGAGGAAAAGAATCTTTGTAGTTTTAGTAGTTCTCCAAGTATTCACTGCTAAGCTAATGTTGCAGGTTTTTAACTATTGTTTATCTTAACACAACTTTGTAAATAGTAATTATTTTCTGTAATGTGATGCTAAGGCAATCGATACTTAATTGACTTAAAGATTTAAAGCAAGTCTCTTGCTGACAGTGTGTTTATTGTTTGGAATGCCAGATTAATTACAGCATGTATGGCAGTCGCTGTATTATGAGCTCCATCTGCTTTTTGTTAACTTTCTCTGTAAATGAGAAACTGTCGGTGCATACTGCTTCTCATATTCTGAAGAAAAATTCCCCAAACCCTATGATTGTGTACTTTAAAAATTAGAGAACCATTGTGTTTAGATCACAAGTTCGTTTATTTCTTTTGTTTCTGGAGGAACTGACCCAAGCATAGATGACTTCTCCCTGTTTTGCAATAAATAAATGAACAGAAGAGACTGTCCCAGGCCAATCGAAACTTGGCCTCAGGAGTTCATGTTGATTCTCTTCGATCTGAGCAGTTAGACACGCACAGATCCACAGCATCCCTGCTGCCAGCAGCTGGCAGCAAATACTTCATTTGCTGGAGCTATTTAAACAAGCCTCCAGATTGCTACCATTTCGGAAACCAAGATCAATTAATTCTCCCTGCTTTGTGTGCAGCATAGGTGACAACCAAGAAAGTTTTAAAAGCGAGTCACATTTGCTTGAGCCTTGTATCTTGTTTGCGTTAGCTTGTCGATTCTTCTGTGTTTGGGGTGTCTGCATGTGTGCCTATAGCAATGGTTCTACATAAAAATGTAAAATAATGAATTTTTGTTGGCTCCAAGAAAGGTACAGTACATTTACAGTCACGTTTCTGTGTGATTTAAGGAAACAAGTTCTAAGCAGCAAAGGAGCTAACAGATGGGCATGGTAGTTTAAGTAAATACACAGCAGCGTGATTTCAACTGTATTCATTCTTGAAAGAAGAGTGGGAACAAAGTTTTTGGGCTTTTTGATCACGGCTTGCTGTGCTTTCCGTAGAGAACAGCAATTTGCTTATACTTGAGCAGATAAGGGACAGCCAAAATAAGAACACAGTTGTATTGTGAGGGGAATTATCAAGCGGCTCAACATCCAGCAAGAGTGCTTGGCAGTAACTGTACTAAAACCAGAAATTTCAAGCCCTGGAATGTAGTTATATAAACTCTTTATCTTTGTAATTAAATTACTTGGGAATACAAATTTGTCACAATCTTTCAGCAAAAACTGGCATTAGCTGATGTATTGGGTTTGGATTTTTAGGAGCTTCAAGCCATTAGCAGATACCTTGCAATGTTCTCCATACTTTCACATGTAACTCCGAGACTGAAATAGTCTTCCACTTTATGATCCCTGTCCTTGTATTTAAACTCTATTTTGGGGCACACAAAAACCAATTTATAAAAATGACTGCTGAAATTCACATCACATAGATGCTTAACAGGCGATGAATTTTCTAGAGGTGAATTTTCTAGAGGTGAGTTTTGCTGTTGATTAAATACTGGAGAGACACATGGATGGGAGAAATGCAGAGAAAATTAATCTGAGAAAAGCTCAGGGGTGATTATTTGATTTAAAAGGCAGCACTTGACATTTTCGGGTTTTTCTTAAGCATATCACAAAGAAATTATTCTTACAGAGGAGCAATGGGAGTAGTGTGTTGTTTCCTAGTTATGAACGCCTCTCTGAGAAGAAAAGCAGAAGCTTTTCAGTGATCGGTGGTCTTCAGGAGATGAAGGTTCACTTCCTAGATCAGCTGCAAACTGCCTGTCATTCTGGAGAAAATAATTTAATATCTGTGAATAAGAATAACCTTTAAATGATATACAACTTTTATAGTGCCATATGAATATTACCATGCTAAAAGCCAAAGAATGGTTGAATATTATATGATTTAAATGTGTGATTCAGTATTGACATCAAAAATTGCGTATATGAAAGCATCCTAAAGTTTTCAACAGTCGTAAATAATTTCCACTAGATGAGTAATCTTTTTCTTGATCAGGTGCATAACAAATGGATTCAGAAGAAAGATGGAAACACTAATTCCCCTATCTGCCTATTTGCTTTATTTTCTTCTTGCAGACTACGGCCTGCACAGCAGTGATACATGGAAAAAGCTATTACATTGCCATGCTGGCTGTAAAAAAATATGCACCTTGTGCTCTTAAATCAAAAAAGAAATAATCTTGTTCAATGAATGACTAAAATTAGTTGATAACAACCATAGCAATTTCTGAGTTAAAATTAATATGCTTAATATTATTGGAACTTTAAAATATGTATTGATACCTAACATTTCAAATCTCAAACCCAAGATGTATTCACTGTGTTCGTTGCACTTCAGATCTTTACTTGGCAGCTGATGAAGTGCTTGATGTTGTACATTTATACCCCCTACGTTTGCGTTGGGGGGGAGTTTAGAGGTAATCTTCGAAAGGCAGATACACTCACAATGCATGATCTGACTATGTTAAGTTACTTGCAGTAACTTGAAATGAGAATAATTTTCATCTACTTCATGTAGCTGTTGCTACTTGGTTAGCTCTCAAGAAGACTGCACAGGTATTTCTTTATGGGACTTTTAATTTTTCTCTTTATTTAAAATAACAAAACCCCCCAAACAAAACAAAACAAAAACGCTGTTCACCTTGTTAATCCTCAGAACATGGTTAAAATAAGAGCCTCTAAAAATTTATTAAATACCCAGGAAAGGGAATCTTATGGAGAGAATCCATTTTACTCTGTAGAAGTGTGATACTAAAGCAGAGAACATAATGGAGTATTTGTAATCATAACAAAAAATACTACGTTTAGCTGTCTTTGGCTTTAGCCACCAGATGTCTGATGTCCTATCAAGAACTAGATGTTTCCGTCTTTCTGGTAACATTTAATTTCATACCAATTCTGAAGAGGACAGGTCTGTTCTTCCTGTTCACTCAGGTGTGTATAATGCACTCGTCTTTGCTGAAGGCTGGCTGCATCCTCCTGTTCCAACCACAGAATTAATGGCTATGTGAAAATCAGCTTACACAGTGGAATGCAGTCAGTCAAAGCAATAAGACATTGAAAGGTGCAGCAATAATCAGGAAGCATGAAGATGCAAAGTAACTGTAGTTGGATTTGGAAGAACTGCAAAGAAGGTTGAGCCTGAGGCATGCGTTTAGGTTCATGAGTCAGATGTTATGATGCTTTTTATTTAGAAAAACACAGCCACAATGACTTTTTTGCAAATGTGTGTGTAAGAAGCTAACATTATCTAGAGGCTTAGGCTCATATTCAAGGTTACAATTTTGATGCATATATGCAGTGAAGATATAATGGTGTTATTTTTGAGCAAACTCAAAAAAAGAAAGCATAGAGAGGGTGGAAGAAAGGACAGGTAGCCTGGGGACAATACAGAGAAACTGTCCGTGAAGCCAGAGATCAGATTAGCAAAGCTAAAGCCTTAATAGAATTAAATATGGCCAAGGACGTTAAGGGTAGCAGGAAGAAATTCTAGAGATATGTCAGCGATAAAAGGAGGACTAGGGAAAATGTAGGCCCCCTCTAGAAGAAAGCAGGAGACCTGGCGACCCAGGATATTGGGAAGGTTGAGGTACTTAACAAGTTCTTTGTCTCAGTCCTCACTGGCAAGAGCTCAGGCCATACTGCCTAACTTGCAGAAGGCAAAGGCAGCGATTGGGAGAAGGAAGAACTGCCAGCTGTAGGACAAGATCAGGTTCAAGACCATCTAAAGAACCTGAAGGTGCACAAGTTCATGGGACCTGATGAGATACATCCATGGGTCCTGAGGGAACTGGTGGATGAAGTTGCCAAACTACTGTCCATCATATTTGAGAAGTCGTGGCACTCTAATGAAGTTCCTGCAGACTGGAAAAGGGGAAACATAACCCCCATTTTTAAGAAAGAAAATAAGGAAGACCCAGGAAACTATGGGCCAGTCAGTCTCAGCTCTGGTCCTGGCAAGATCATGGACCAAATCTTCCTGGAATCTATGCTAAGGCACATGGAAAACAAGCAGGTGGTTGGTGACAACCAACACGGCTTTACCAAAGGAAAATCGTGCCTGAAGAATTTGGTGGCCTTCAATGACAGGGCTACAGCGCTGGTGGATGGAGGAAGGGCAACTGACATCACCTACCTAGACTTGTGCAAAGCCTTTGACACAGTCCCACATGACATCCTTGTCGCTAAATTGGAAGGACACGGATTTGACGGAAGGACCACTTGCTGGGTAAGGAATTGGCTAGACGGTCACACTCAAAGAGTTGTGGTCAACGGCTCAATGTCCAAGTGGAGACCGGTGACAAGTGGTGTTCTGCAGGGGTCGCTACTGGGACCAGTGTTGTTTAACATCTTTGTTGGGGACATGGACAGTGGGATGGAGTGTACCCTCAGCAGGTTTGCTGATGACACCAAGCTGTGTGCTGTGGTGGACACGCTGGAGGGAAGGGATGCCATCCAGAGGGACCTTGACAGGCTTGAGAGGTGGGCCTGTGCAGACCTCACAAAAATTAACAAGGGCAAGTGCAAGGTCCTGTATGTGGGTCGAGGCAATCCCAAGCAAAATACAGGCTAGATGGAGAATGGATAGAGAGCAGCCCTGAGGAGAAGGACTTGTGGGGGTATTGGTGGATGAGAAGCTCAACATGAGCGGGCAGTGTGCGCTTGCAGCCCAAAAAGCCAACCATGTCCTGGGCTGCATCAAGAGAACCATTAGCAGCAGGTCAAAGGAGGTGGTTCTCCCCCTCTACTCTGCTCTTGTGAGACCCCACCTGGAATAGTGTGTTCAGATATGGGGCCCCCAACATAAAAAAGACATGGACCTGTTGGAGAGAGTCCAGAGGAGAGCCACAAAATTAATCAGAGAGCTGGAGTACCTCCCCTATGAGGACAGGCTGAAAGAGTTGGGGTTGTTCAGCCTGGAGAAGAGAAGGCTCCGAGGAGACTTAATAGCAGCCTACCAGTACCTGAAAGGGTATAAGCTGAAAGAGGATAGATTTAGACTAGACATTAGGAATAAATTTTTCACTGTGGTGGTGGTGAGACACTGGAACAGCTTGCCCAGAGGAGCTGTGGATGCCCCATCCCTGGAGGTGTTCAAGGCCAGGCTGGATGAGGCTTTGAGCAACCTGGTCTAGTGGAGGGTGTCCCTGTCCGTGGCAGGGGGGTTGGAACTCGATCTTTAAGGTCCTTTCCAACTCAAACCGTTCTATGATTCTATGATTATTTTTGATGGGAATGTTGTAGGGGGTTTTTTTAGGTCCTCTATTAAGTTGATCTTATAATTCTATAGCTTTTTTTCTTCTCTGTTTATTTCCTTTCCCAGACATTGTGGTTCTGTGTTTGTGCTTTGAGATACAATGGTAAGAGACATTTAAGTAATGAACTGTGAATTGATTGGATCCGTGCTGAAAAAATAAGGCATAACAGACTTTGTGTCCTGCTGAGAGATTGCCTTGCTTTGGGTGGCTGCTTAGGCTAAAGGCTGAAGAACAACTGCCCAAGAAGTAGCTGAACTGCAGCATGGTGTGTGCCTTCTAGTGTTTGAATGTATTTTTAAAATGTCCCTAATGACCTTTTTTAGAAAAAGTTAAAAAAAAAAAAAGAATTTAAGCTAATTGGTCGTAAGAAACTGAAATTGTGTAACTGAAATGGAGTTCCTGGATAATGACAATTAATTCATTCTTATTTCTTCTTTTCAGGTTTTCTTCTTCTCCACCTTGGCATTCCCTTTCTCACTTCAAATCTGGTCACTTTTCTGTTTAAATTGCCGTACGTTCTGTTATGTCTTCCTTGTCTTACCTCTTTGCTTATGCTTTGAGAAGTCTTTTCAACTTTATTTCCTCTGTCACTGGGTCCGAAATCTGGTCATCAATAGTTTTTCTCCAAAAATAATAAGGTGTACAGGTAATCTATTTTTTTAAAGCTTATCTGATGTTTCTGGTTAACTTTCATTTAATTCTGCGCATTCTGAACATTAATTTTCAGTGTTCTGCTGGTATGTTTCAAGGCTGCTGAGAGAGCGGAATGTGGGATTCAGCTATGATTTGATGTCAGAGTGCACCTCATCTTATTTATTTTTGTTTGTAAGGCTATGTCAAACAGATATTTCATTTTAAGTAGCCATTTTATTTAAAGTATCCTGTTACAAGTTTTATAGTTTTCTTTTGAACTACACTATGAAATCTGTGAGAAACAAGATTATCTTCTGTACTCTACCTGATGTTGCGCAGCATTTTTTCAGGAGTGTGTGTGTGTCTAAGGTTGGCGTTGGTATTACCCAGTCTTTGCTTCACAGGTATCTCTGTGTGTGTGTCTGTGTATGTATATGTGTCTATACATGTATTTTTATAAATGGTGGTGAGAAGTAAGGAAGGGATAGTAGTCTTCACCGTCATACAGTTGTTACAGTGCTGGATTGAAAAACAACGCTCTAATGCTCCTCAGGCAACTACGTAACAGAAATCAAAATGTGAAAAAGAGCAAAAGGTTGCATGTAAATTGCTTTCTCTGGAGCTGTGGCAGAAGCAGCACAACATTTACTTTTTCTCAGCTTCCTTCACGTGCTCTTTTAAAGATCCCTTAGAGTTAGGTGCCAGTAAGGGGGAAGGAGTCTAAAAGGTCTAAGAGACAAAGAGTCTTAAATGTGTGCACACACAGGCAGTGGCTCTAGCTCTTCCCAAGGACGTTTTGTAATCCGCTCTTTGTCCACAACAAACAGATCCCCTAGAATGCCCAGAGCCTCAGGATATGTCTGCTCTGAAGACACTATTAATTGCTTGCAGCCCATGCTGAGTTTTATGATGCTTTGTGTAGGCTTGTGATCATGTCTGAGTTTGCTGGTTGAAGTCTTGTTTCGAGATGATGATGTAGCAGTCTAATTTAAACTAAAAAAAAAAAAACAAACCCCAAAACACGAAACAAAACCCCAAACCCAAAACAGAAAAACCAATGTTGTTGAGTGATATGTCTGAGGATACACGGGGAGTCTGCAGTAGGAAATGGCCCATTGCATTCTGCCTTAACAGGAGTAGCTTTTTTTCTTCTAGGCTCAGATACTGGAAGCTGAAGTAAGTGCACTGAGGTGTATTGGAGAGAGGATGAGAAGTCTTTTAAACTGATAAGCCAACAGCAATAAGTGCCTGTGTGACAAATTTTGTTTCTTATTTAATCAAGTTACTTTGCATATGCCCTTAATCATGAGCATTTGCTGCCTGCTTTTAGCCTTAATGATTCTTCTCAAGGGGAATAGATTGAGCCTATTCCAAGTCTGCCTTGGCTGTCATCAATCCATCTAGTTTGGTCAGTTAATATCCACTCTAACAACTGTACACACAGTGAAATAAATGGCTTCAATTCAGTTATCCCTTTTTCCATATTAATAGGAAATCCTACTTGACCTTTTTGATTAATTCACTTGTTTTATAGACCTATGTTTCATCCTGTTGTAGAGTGAATAGTGTACTTGCTCTTTCAGTTGAGAACATGCCAACTTATATGTGTTCATTTGGCTTTTTGTCTTTTTATTTTAACTTCTCATATAGCTTAGTGTGGTTTTGCTAGTAATAACTTGTCCTTAAAAATGCTAGGTCTCTTTTGTCTTTGTTTTTCTTTCAGTGGCTCAAGTTCAGTAATACTCATGGGCTACTGGGATCCTAGTCAGCTGCTGATTAAGAGTAACTGTCATCTGCCCTGGTGTTGCCCAGTTGTCTAGCTATTTTTAGAATAGTGGTATTTCTGTAACTTACCTCAAGTCTGTTCATCCTGTAAACAAGCTGGATGGATAGCTGTGGTCTGAAGAGCTTGCCCAGAATTTACATGTAATATCGGAATTGCAGGAGAGGCCTACACAATTAAATGTCTTAATTATCTGAAATATTTTTTGTTTGGCAAAAATTAGTGTAGATGCATTTGCACTGGCACAAACATTTTTGCTTGTAGAATTTTATTTTGTTTACTGAAGTGTTGCACATAATAGTAGCAAAAAAGCTGGAGGCTTGCTGGTGTAGCTGTGGACAAAGACTGAGGAGGTGGAAACTCTGCCAAAGTGTGGAATGAGGAATTTGAGGATAGGAGCAATAAAAGACCACTTGAATGCAGGAATTGGGAGAAATGAAAACTTGAGAAAAATTTCCGGCTATTTCTGTTGTGTAACTTTAGCTTTCTATTGTATGTAAATATTCCTCCATTCTTGTGAAGGGGGAAGAAAAGAATCTGTTAAAAGTAAATTTATATTTTCTGTTCTTGGGGAAAATGATACTGTCCATCAAAGCTGATTAAAATATAGATTATCATAAAAAGATTTTTTTTTTTATATTTTGCAAGACACTAATCGTGTTTTTTCTTGTGAGTCAAAATCTTTTCCAGTTTCTGATACTACACTTGTATTTAAAGCAGTAGAGCCTTGTGTGTTTTTAGCACACAGACTCCTTCTGAAGTCTTTTGTACTGTTTACAAAGAGTTTGTAAAGCTTTAGTGTCTCATTTCTTCATTCATGGTAGACATCTGTTCTTTGCTCTAACTCTGGTTTCATTAAAGTATGCTTCCAGTTGTATTCAAAAGCTTAAAAAAGGGGGGGGGAGAGATATTGGGATATTATTTTGGGGGGTTTTTTAGATATTTGGATATTTTTTTCCAGTGAAAACAGGTACCAAAACCTCAGGGTTGAAGTATGGCATAACATCTTGGTGATCTGCTCCAGTTATCACTTGGAGAAAAATGTCAGTGTTATGGCCCCAGTCGCGGCAAGAGCCATGTCTGTGGGAATGGGTTGGTCTTGTTCAATGGGTGGTCTCATTCCAGTTAACACTGTGTGCAGGTGCAGGGGTCAGTTGGGTCAGTCCAGATGCTGACTGGAGGATGACTTTATGCATATCTGTCCTGACAGAACTATACATATGTTACACCTGCTCTACTGTTACACCTGACAATCCTCTTGACACTTTTAAGAGCAAAGTATCTTGTTTAGGACTTTGTTGAGAATGCATTGCTACAGTTGCTCCCTGTAGGTACTTAAAAAATTAGAGTTTTATCTAACAGATATTTTTGCTTTAGTACTAAGTCAAGGTAGTAATTTCTTTCAGAATTAAAAAAGCCCTAACTGCTAGTCTGTGGAGTAAATAGTTGTACCTGGAAAATAGGGAAAAGCTTTATGTCCAACACTGTCTAATGTAAATAAAATAGCAAACAGACATCACTTGTCATATCCAAGCACTGAATGCCATAATACCATGTTTCTGGTGCCAAGAAGTAAAAATGTCTGAAACCATTTTTAATGTATTTGGCTCCTTATTGGTGGCAATGGCTTCAGAAAACATTTAGAAATCTTAGGTCAACTGTTTTAATTACTTCCTTGTATTGATGCATGAAGACCTTACATGGTCATTCTGTTCCTACTTGGATAGAAATCCTGAAAACAATTTCCAGTTACTGTCTAGTTTTGGACTTTTCTGCAAAATAGGTTGGATTAACCAGAAAGCTGACACTGAAGGTAAATGCTGATTCCATTAGGGACAGGTTTTTGCTAGTTAGCGGACAGTCATCTGAGGTCAAATGCAGCCGGATCTGCACTAGGCTTGCAAGAAGCTTGGGATAAACTCGCCCTTTGATTATTTCCTGATAAACCTGCCTGTGGTATAATGTTTAGAAACAAAAGCATAAAGTCTTTTACTTGGAAAATAAATAATTTAGTCAGCAAAAAAAGCAGGCAGCTTCTCTAGCTAATTTTTCTTAGAGATTGATGAAATGAGAGTATTTAGGGTTGGGCTCAGAAAAAAAGTTGGTATCATGATAGGTGATTTGATTAGCATATAGGGACCTTCACTAGAAGACACTATTGAACACTAAGGGTTCTTCGGTCTCAGGGTGGGGAGTTGGGGGGTAAGGGGAGGAAAAAAAGGTAGAAAACCCGGTTAACCTAAGCGTCAGAAATCTGTCATAAATCTGGGAGGCAGAAACTGATGAACCATTAGAGCAGCCAGTTTTTCACTTCTCCACATTTTCCAGATTATCCGCAGTGCAAGCAAGCGAATTGATTCCATAGAGAGATATATTTAAGAAATTTAAGGGTTTGTAATATACAAAAAATTGGATTAATGTGATCTAATTGCCTCTCTGAATTTTCATTCAATTCCTGAAGTGATCTATTTGCTCCTTGGTTCAGTATAATTTGTGTACCTTTTGGTTTTCCTCCCGATCATACATAATTTCAATGTACTTTCAACTCCTGCAAAACCAGTTCCAAGAATTCAAAATCTATTAATTGCAAGTAGCTCTTCTTGTGCAGAATTTTTATGTCGATATCCTGTTTAAATTGTGTTTCCTTGAAGGAAAGAGTGAGTCTCAAAGGAAGAATTCTGTTAACTTAAAAGCGAGTTGCTTCATATCCATTACCAACCACTGTGTCATTGAGAAGAATTCAAGTAAGGAAAGGGTACTTAAGACCAATTTTGAAATATTTCATGGCAAATTTTAGAATTGTCAGTAGTGTCAGTGGATTCTTTTTTGCTTTGTAGTTTCTTTGCTTTTTGTTTTTAAAGTGAGTAATTGAGCTTTTTTCCTCTAAAAAGAGCAAAAAAAGGTTAAATGTAGAAATACAGGATGTTTTGCTGAAGCTGTCAGTATCAAAAGAAAAGAGGAGTCGAGCTGAGATGACAAATAGAAAAAATAGGTATTCTAAAGTGTATTTTCACCCATGGCTAAACAAATAGTATTATGGTGTGGTAGCAATCTTCTTTGGTATTAATAGGATGCCAGGCTTAATTTCAGATATTTTTCATACTTGTAAGCAAATGTGTATTAAAATATGATGTTTACAAATATGTGAAAATCAGCCCCAAAGTGGTGGTGGTCTGGTTTTGTGTTTTTCCTGGTTGCTTCTAAAGAGCACTTGGAACATACATAGCATGCTAGAATCTGCTTCTGGGAATTTCTGCCTGCGCCATCCACTTCAAATATCATTCACAGCTTAAACACATTAGAACCACATGGCTTACTGTCAACTTAAAAAAAGAAAAGAAAAATTGCCCTTAAGACTATTTTGCCTTTTTTTTTTTCCACTTTGCTCCATTGTGAAAAGGCTGAAGCAGCAGATTTTTGGAGCTTCTGTAGATTCTGTGAGTGTAGTATGTTTTTGTGACTATGGTTTTTCCATTTTTAAAAATGAAATATATCTGTTTCTCAGAACTCAAATGCTGCATTTTTCTTGACTTTCATGAAACTTGGCAGTGAATCCTGTGTTCCTTCAGCATTTCTGTATCCCCAGCTGAATGTGCTCAGAACTTCCCAGTGGTAAAAACTAGAGAGTTTTTATTGTTGGAATGAAAAGAGTATCCAGGCATGGCTTAGTTTCAATTCTCAATTGAATACAACAGGTTTACAATCTGAAGTTGTACTATTTGGCATTTCTTTAGTAATAAAGTTATTTCAATCATTGAGATGATGGGAAAGGCAGATATGTTGAGTTACAGCTATGTTTTCTCCTGCTATTGGTTGTATTTTTACTTTTATATACCCTAAGATGTATGTATCTGACTAATATAATGAATTAGATTAATTCATTATCTAGAACAGGGTTCAGAATTTTTTTTTTTTGAGAACAGTTCATCCTACCACAGGACGAAAAGCACTGTTACACTGCAAAAGACCAAGAGGACTCAAGAACTAGGGAGAGAGAAGTAGGCATCACCTGCAAAATCATATTCTTGTTTCTAATGCTTAGAAATTTGTGTGTTAGTTGGGGATTTTTCTGTTCGTTTTAATTTAACTTATATTTAATGGTTTGACAGCAATTTTGCATTGTGGCACTTCATGCTTTTGAACACCAGATGGTGCTGCTGAACTACCTAATGTGTCATTTTCACATTTCTCTTATTAGCTGATACTTGACTTAGTTCTCAAGTCGGTTCTGTACTTTCTGACCGGGTGTGTATTCCAGGATGCAGAACTGTACCAGGTAGCTCAGTGCACCACCTTCTACTGTTTAAGGACAATGGACTGAAAATTATAACGTAAACTGAAGTGTGTTGTAGAATCAATATTTTAGATCTCACTGGGCAAAAACTGCCATTAGCCGGTGTTCCTCATGGGTATATAGCTTAGTAACAGATCTTAATTTATATACTTGACACTTAAGAGATTTGATAAATTAAAACATCATTTAAATTTTATTTGATAACTTCAATCAGAAAACTTCTGGTGGAGGTACCTTTAATGCCAGGTTAAAACTGCAAAGGGTGGTTCTAGAGACCAGTTAATATAATGAAGTGATTATGAGGGTGGGTTTGAGTCTGGTGGGGGTTTTTCCTAGACATTGTGTTAAGCTTGAGTAAGGCTGTCAAAAAACTTTTAAGTTGTCCTCTCTTAGTATTTGTTTGAGAAGACATGATGTCTTAGCTACATTGCAGACACCATTTATAATACTGTGATGTACATTTGGCATTTAATTTCTATTTATTTTAACTTGGTTATCATGTTTAATAAGCTCATCTGGTAATCCTAATCGTGGGGCTGAAGGGATGAAAGAATACATTTCGTTTTTAGCTGAATCCCAAAGGTTGGTGGTACAGTCTATTACTGAACTATAAATATTGGATTCAAATGTATGTAACAGGAAATTTTTGATAAATATTTTACTGTATTTTTCTTACAAGTCTTTACTTCTTTTATAGATCCCCATATTAAAGTCTCTGGAAAGAAGGAGAATGTTAAAGAAGCAAAAGAGAAAATTATGTCTGTCTTGGACACAAAAGTAAGAAAGAACTTTAGAATGACACGTAATTTTGTGGTGACATTGATCTCTTTAAATGGATGCATTTAAACAGAAGGTATTAGTGGATGCTCCAAAGCAAACTCCACAGTATATTCCTTCTAGATGTTGTTATTTGGTGTATATGCGCATATCTAAACATGCTACAATAAAAAAATACTTGCTTAAAGCACACTTTCCATATCTGAACTACATAGAAACAATATTTCCAACCCTATAGCTAAAAGCATGCATAGTTTGTTTATGGGATTGGGTTTTTTATTTTAAAATCTAAATAGAGCTTCACTGCAAGCAGTAGTTTTATGTAGCCACTTCAGCAAACCTAAAATTCTGTTTCTGTTTGAAATGCAATTTTAGGAGCATTTATGCAGTTCTATTTTGTAACTGTTACTGAGTTCTTATGCTCTGAAACATTAGGACCAGAATTTCTAGACATTCATCAAATTTTCACCCAGTAGCGAGTCTTTTGGGGCCATGTGTATGGTTTCTGCATAGTTGTACGCCAGCTTTTGGTTCTCTCAACAGATTTCCAAAGGGACCACTCCAGTGATAAACGCCATTTTTTAAATAAGTCTTAACAACGTTATTGTGGACTGTTAACAGTATAGCTTCAAGAACAGCTCTAGGTAGTGTTTGTGTATTTTAAAAGTTGATCTATCAGAAGAATTTGGTATATTTGTTAAAGGAGGAAAAAAAAACCAGTTATTTTAGGTCCCGTGGCTTTGATTTGCCAGAGTCTTCATCATATGGTCCTTTCAGATTAGACGGGTGTGTGACTGCATTGAATGAGCGCAGGATTGAAATGAATTAGATTGGATTGTAAAAGGACGTTTGAGACACAGTTGATAAAAGCTAGGGAATGTTTTAAAAGCCTTAGAATTTTTTTTAAAGATGTATCTTTGAGGTATTTATTTCCATATTATTTCCTCATTGAAAAGAAAATGTGACTGGTTTAGCACCTGACTGTGATTCATATTAAAAACTTGAGTAGAAGATAAGCTAGTTAAGCCATGGCAAAAGTACTTTGGAAATATGATTTTGAATGTCACTCTTGAAGTTACATTACTCTAAAATGCTCAGGTTCTGCTGTCAATAAATCTAATTGTGGGTACTTGATTTCCAGAGCAATCGGGTAACCTTGAAGATGGATGTTTCACATACAGAACATTCTCATGTGATAGGCAAAGGCGGCAATAATATTAAAAAGGTGATGGAGGAAACAGGATGCCATATCCATTTTCCAGACTCAAATAGAAATAATCAAGCAGAGAAAAGCAACCAAGTAAGTACTGTTTAATATTTAACTCATTTTTTCTGCAATTCCTGAGAGTATACAACATTTCTAAACTTCTTTCGTCAATTTGGGTTTTCTTGGGATGCTGAGTTCCTGTTTGGGGAAATAGATTTTTTTGTATTTGTACTCTGTGGAAAGCATGGAACTTCATAAGTGACCAGATCTTTAAAAACAGATGGAACCAATTTGTGATGGCTCGTGGATCATTTTAGTTCTTTTAAACTAAAATTGTTTTGAGCATACAGAAGTCAACAACTTAGTGTGAATGGTAGAGAAGCAGTATGAAAAGCACTGCTCTTGTAAATTTTTTTCCTGTTCAACACCTGACTTATTTAGCATATTGGTTAATTTATTGGTACTTTTGGCTTATGGTGTAACTTAGTTGAAAACTAAAATTGGTGGATAGCTAGCAAAACTGAATATCCTATTGTAGGACTTCAACTTCATTCGAATAAATCGTTAAACCTGAATTGTACATCTTTTCTGTGCTTGCTCATTACTGGAATGTTTACTTTCAAGTCTTTCATCACTGTATTTAGAATTCCTAGTGGCTACAGAGCAATTTCAAAACATTCAAAAAAAAAATCTACTGTTGCTGAATATTAGCATTGAGCACATATATACAGTGATACCATTATTTGGTCAAAATAACTGTATTGTTTGTATCAATTTTTTTCTAGTTACTTAAGTCAATGTAACTTAAGATGGTATAATATTCATAGTTTTTTTTTTTTAGCTAGTTTTAGTTTTCAGGTACTGTTTAGAGAACACTTAGAGTGTCACTGGGAGTGAAATAAGTGTTGATTTTTAAAATTTATTTTCAAAAAAAGAGAACACAGATAGCTGAATAACTTTTCCAGTGCCTCATTTGAAAATGTGATGCTATGTTTTCTATGCTCTTGCTCTTCCAGGTGTCTATTGCAGGACAGCCAGCTGGAGTGGAGTCTGCAAGAGTCAGAATTCGGGTAATAGTCTATTTCAGTATAGCGTTCCCTTGAAAATACCTGAAAGGAAAAAAAAATAATAGTTTTGAGAATGCTGTGGGGTTGTCTGGCCCTGTCTTATGACAGCAGAAATACAGGAACAAATGTGGGTATCCATATGAGTAAAATGCAAAGGGTATTATAAAAACAGCAATTCGCATTCTGGCCAAATTCTTAACTAGCCCAAGGTGGACCATGAACACAAAGTCTACAGTATAAGCAAGATTCAAAATATCCCATACTGTGTTTAAAATTGCATCTTAACTTACCCTCCTACAGATGGCCTGTGGAAGCTCGGGCATCGTGTGTTTATCTATGACTTAGGAAAGGCAACTGCTGTGTTTTTAATTTTACCCCTTTTTGTGTATAAGTTGTGTAAATAATGTGGTAGAATTCAGTTCTGTTCTCCACTCATAGCACTTCTCTATCTTTATCTTCTAGTTTTTATTTGTAAGTATATTCTGACATGGATAGTTACAAATCTAAGAATTTCTGAAAACTTTTTTTCAATTGTTGTGGTTAGGTATGTCACTTACACAGCCTTGGTTTTGACAGTCATGAAAGGAGCTGATGTTGACGTACCTTTGTAGCTGACTTCAGAGCTCAAATGAATTCATGATAGAAAAGAGACTTCTCTAGGAAGTTTTACAAATAATGACCTGTTCGTAGGTTTGCATGGATAAGTGTGGGGAATTACCTGGCTTTGTTGTTGCCTGTCAGTTTTGAAGACAAACAAACAGGCCTATGCAAAACAAAACACTCTTGTGTCCCTGGAAAAATCAGTGCCTTTTTCCAACTCAAGATAGTATAATATTTTTATCAATGAACCCTGGGCAGGGAATGTATTGTGTCAATCATCACTGACCAATACGTTATGATTCAGCAATAAAATTGTTGTAGTTTTGGTGAGTATGATTTTGATTTTCAATATTTGCTCTTCGGTGTTGTTGTAGGAGCTGCTTCCATTGGTACTCACATTTGAATTGCCTATTGCTGGGATTCTCCAACCAATCCCAGATCCTAATTCTCCCACAATTCAGCATATATCTCAGACATATAATATTTCAGTTTCCTTTAAACAACGCTCTCGAATGTATGGTGCTACAGTCATTGTCAGAGGATCACAAAATAACGCCAGTGCTGTGAAGGTAATGTGTCTTCTAAAGTAGGTTTCTGCATGTCATAAATACATTCCTAATATAGATACTTAAGAACTATATTAATGTTATATGCTGCCTCATCAGTACATGTTGTTATTGTATAATCAGCTTTGAAGCCTGAGGGTTTGGGGTTTTTTTTAAAACTTAACTGGTATAGGTGAGGTGTAAAAATATGTAGAAAATAGTTTTAAGTTTAGGATTTAGCGTTGTTTATGCTAAGATTTTAATCTGGTTTTAATCTCTTGCACACCTGTTCAGGTTTCCAGCAATTCTGGAACACATGCTAATCATACCCATCTTCTAATACAAAAACCCAAACCCACAAGAAAACCCAAACCAAACAAAAACAACCACAGAAAAAACCCAAACAAATAATAATTCTTCATACTTTGATCTTCTTAACCTGCACTCAAATATATAACCTTGAAAATTGCCAACAAATTGTCAACAGAACTGGTCTTGTGAAACCAGGATTGGGAGATGTGAATTTAACACTCAGGTAAAGGAACTGCCATGAGCTTATTTATCTTAATAAAATAAAGTTAGCTTTCCTTGTTAACAGCTGGCAGTGTGACAGATTGATGTGGTCATGGATGGGTGTACCTCAAGCCAGTAAGAACATCTTAGGCCAAAATTGAAAGACAAGTTTTGCAAGTATACCTACCTGAAAAAATATCGAGTTTCTTATTGCTCTGGGTGGGCACAGAAGGTCTATTGGAACCAAACCACTTGACATCATCTTACTGCCTTTTACAATGGCAATTAAATGCTACATTTGGTCATAAACCAGGAACAGTAGGTAGAGTTTAGTCCACCTGTTACCTTTGACAAATCAATCAGGCTTTTCAACAAAGCAGAATTTTCTTTATCTTGAATGTCGAATGCATGACAAGTAAGGAAGCAGTGTAAAGTGTTTTCTGTGCTTTTGAGAACTGTTTCACCGGTTTCTTGCATTTGCTCTGCAGGAAGGAACAGCCTTGCTTTTAGAACACCTAGCTGGGAGCCTGGCCTCTGCGATCCCTGTGAGCACACAACTAGACATTGCAGCACAGCATCATCTCTTTATGATGGGTCGAAATGGCAGTAACATCAAACATATCATGCAGAGGACTGGTGCTCAGATCCACTTCCCTGACCCTAGTAACCCACAGAAGAAATCCACTGTCTACCTCCAGGGCACAATTGAGTCTGTCTGTCTTGCCAGGCAATATCTCATGGTAAATACTTGCAGTGAAACTTGCTTGAAAAAAAAAATGCCAGATTATAGAATATATGCTCATTCTGCATATATTTATGGGTCACATGTAAGTTAGCCTTAGAGAGGAAGGATTACTACTCACATTGCATAAAACAGTTGAGTGCTCTAATTTTGTCAGTGTTTTGTGAGTGTTTGTACTTATCTATCTGTAGTTATCTATTATGTAATCTCTTGTGTCATAATATGAAAAATGGTCTTAATAATATAAATGCAACATAAGCAATTTAAATTTACAATAACAATATGCTTCTGAATAGAAGGCAGGTTTTTTGGAGGGTTTTATTGTTGTTGGGTGGTGGTTTGCTTGGGTTTTTTTTACCAGTCTGCCTTTTGCATGTTTGTCAGGTAAGTAGTTTTCTTTTGGTAGCACGTAGCAGAAATTTCTTAGTTCCTATGCAGACAAGTTTTCAAGGAAGCTGGGGAACTATAGGAAGTAAGTACTCGTTCTGCAGTCTTACATTCTTTCTAGTACCATAGCCTCAGTACTAGAAAGCTTTTTATAAAAAAATGGTCTGGTGAGGTATATTATTATTATTTGTACAGATTTTTGTTATATTGATCTTCAAGCTTCACAGGAACCTTTAGGCATTGTTGTAGCACTAGTGTTTGTACATGGACTTTTATGTATATGGATATTTACAAACCACATGTGAAAGAATTGGACTGAAATCCAATTAAAAGCTGGTATCAGGATAAACAATGATACCGCTAAATTCCATTGCACCGTGCCTTCTGATAAAGTGGGAAACAAAAACACGGTGCCTTTCTGTTTATACTGTTACATTCATGATTATTATATCCTAGGATAAATACCAAGAGATAGACTTATTCTGTGTATTTCCTTGGTGAAGTTTAAGTAGTACTTTTCTGGAGGTTCATGAAGTAGAAGGAAATGCAAGTGAGCTATCATATGAACATCGAAGTACACCTTTATTCTAGCAACTTGAACTGTGCAAGGGCCATTTTTTTAAAATATTGAAGTTTGATTTAATTCCAGACACATCAGTACAGCTTAGTATCCTGCATCACATCTACTATATCACCCTTTTAAGAACTGTACTGACCAGGAGACCTGGTCTGTTTCAACTTACAGGAGTTACATGTCCTGAAACTGTTGTTTCTGGTTTTGTAGATGAAACAAGTATTGAAAGCAAATTTTGCAGAGAAGGAATATATCCTTTTAAACAATAAGAATTTGAAGAGCTGAGGGAAGAAGTAACTAACCAAATAAAACCATACCTCTGTTTCCTAACTTTGTAAAACCAGTATTTTTCAGTTTCAGATAAACACTTAAAGAAGCCAGCCATGCCAATACCTACATTCAGATAGATAGCTCAGTCATTCTCAGCTTCTTTTGAAGTGTATTTCACTTGACTTGTTTTCTTCTTGGGCATTATTCAGTGGGATGAGATTTCTGTGTTGTGTAGTGATTGTCTGCAAGGTGCGACTGCATGCTGGCTGTCTCGCTGTCGTCAGCATTGTTGTTGCCTCCTGCCAGCTCCTCTGATTCAGTCAGAATAATAGCTGCTGCTGTTTTACAGCACAAGTGTCCTGTGGAACTGGAGAGGGGACTTAAAAATAGTGGTTTGATCTCTGCAGAGCTCCTAGAAATAACTGTGTAGAAATGTCTGGACGTCAATAGCAATAAAAGAAATACCGTAGTGTTTTTCTGAACTACTAAATTGTTGTGCTCTGTAATTCTCATAAGAAATGAAATGGGAGGCAGAGTTTACAGTATCACCAGAAAATGTAATGCAGTGCATAGATACCTTACAGTAGGACACATGTAATGTCTTGGTGCTATCTTGAAAAATTGCTTAGCAGTGTGTCTAAATGGAAACTTCAGTATAAACTAGTAACTAATGTCATTGAGAAGGGTATAAACTGTGAATGTACCTTATCTCTGACAAGCATTGCAAGTTACAGCTTCTAATCATCAGTATATTTCTTGCAGAAATCTATTCAACATGGTGGTTAAGATGATACTCAATGATGAGGGCAAATTGTACAGGGAAGAAAGAATACATAGAGATTTGAAATTAAATACTTATCTAAGCAAGAGGGGTTTGGAGTCTTGTTTAAAATGTTCTTATTCTGTATCATTCCCTCAGCCAAAACCCTTTGGTTTCAGCTGTATTTTGATTGACACAAAATTTTTTTGAGTATAATAATGAGGATGGTACTATATTTAATTACAGAAGACATTGACAACTTAATTTTGTTCACTCACCTGTCAAAAAACATTATTTGGTCTTTTCCTCTCTTATCATCATCATTTAGGTGCTTTAAACTTACAATAACAAAACAATAGGGCAAAAAAAAGAGCCTTTTAATATGTTTATAAAACCTGACATTTCAGCTTTGAAGGTTCTGGTTTTCTTGTTTTTCTTAATAACCTTTAGTTGCATTTTAATTCAGCAGGCTTTTGGTGAGACCTTCTGATGTTACTTTCTGGAACTCTTTTACAAAAAAATTTGAAAAATCCAAGTATGAAATGCTCTCAGCAATTGTTACCATAAATTCTTTGATTATTGATTTAAATGTTTTTAAATAGACTCTATTAATCGTAATTCTTTTCAGACAAGTGCACTTTGTAGAGTTAAGCTGTGTTGATCAGTCTTCCTCGAGTCAAAATATTTGAGATGCCTTGCTTTAATTTTTCTTAATTTAAAGTTGCTTTCATTTAGGTTTGGGAGGTACTGTGTAGCTATAGGTGGTACTGTTGAGAAGTGCTATTTAAATATAAAATGATACTGTACTAGTGATCTGAAGAATAAATACACCAGTTTGGTGCTTTTCATTTTGAAGTGAAAGCAGGAAACTGATGAAATAAGACCACTTACTTGAATGTGGTACTGTGGCTTTTTTCCTGATACATGTGGTACTATGTTTACTTTATTGTGAATCTAAATTCACAAAAAGTAGGATTGGTTTTTCACTGACTTTGTACCCTCTCTTTTTGTTATTTTATGAGAAGTAGCAATCTAGTAATTTCTAGATATCCTGTGACCATTGAGTTTTTTGTTGTTTCTTGGGTTTGTTTATCTTTTAGGGGCACTGTTTTTCTTTAAGTAAAGTTTTAGTGTTTCACGTGTTTCAGAGGTGTCATCCATATCACTGGGAAATACTTATCTAGCTGATCTAGGATGGGGGAAGAGAAAGGTAAACACTAAGACTTGCAGAGAAAGTTTTTCAAAGTTGTGTTTCTTTATTGCAAACATAGATTAACGTGAGCCATTTGAGTATGTGAGAGTGCTTCTATCAATTCCTGACAATATTTTGTTCTGAATTAATAGGTAGTAGTTGTTTCTAAATTTGACTCCTCCGGACTCCTCTAAGTCTGTGTAAATAGCTAATGTGAGGTGTGCATGTGCTAATTGGAATGTCAAATATATAACAAATCATTTCACCCTTTTACCACCAAACTATTTGTTCAGAATCCTGGGGCAGAAAGATACACCTGTATTCTTGCATACAAGTGTGGCTTTACTTAAAATTTCACCCTTGCTATTTTTTCTGGACTTACTGTATCATGAGGTACATGTGTTACAATATCTATATTTCAGTTTATTGCTAACTTTTTTCATAGGAAAAGGGTAGGTTATAAGTTTTATGAATTTTTGCATCTTGTCTTTTCAGGGTTGCCTTCCTCTTGTGCTCATGTTTGATATGAAGGAAGAAATTGAAGTAGAACCACAGTTTATAACGCAGCTAATGGAGCAGTTAGATGTCTTCATAAGCATTAAGCCAAAGCCAAAGCAACCAAGCAAGGTTGGTGAAAAGCTAATCTATTCTTTTTAGGCTTTCATGACAGCTTTTCAGAGTTGATAAGTTAACATGTCTGCTCCTCCTCCCTAATTTAATGGATCATAAATTTGTTAAATACATATATCTTTTCTGCTTGAAATATCAGTTTAAATGTTACAAAAGCTCTCCTTTATGGTAATTTGACTTTCATTAAATATTTGACAATGCAGAGATTAGCTTTGTATGGAATATACTGATACAACTTGTCTCCTCATAATTTATTTATTTTGTCTGGCTAGAACTACTCTTGATTTGTTTTTGAAGAAACTCATCTTAAACTGTAGTTCCCCCACATAACTTCAGAGTTCTTTAGCAATCAGAACAAAACAAAACAAAAAAACCCAACCCCAAAACCCAAATAATGTGACTGTGAGAAAAGTCTGACTGTGTTCTACACAAGATGTTGAAAAGAACCACAAGAAACAAAATTACAAAGTACTCCATATGGGTGATGTGTGTTTTGAAATATTCAGGCAAGTATGGATAGGAGACTCTGTTATCTGCATTTTTGTATATAATGCCATAACAGAGAAAGATTTTGAAATATTAAATGAGCATTCTATTGTGTCAGTAAGTAAGCTTCTCTGTGTGAACAGCTTTTTTGTCTGCTTCATAGCACTCTGATAGAAGACAAGATTTTAATTATTGATTCACTTCTCTAGATATTGGGGCACTTAAGATTTGGTATACCAAATAGTACCAAGGTACAATAATGATTATTTTTCTTTCTTTCATCATTCTCTGTGCCAAGCTCATACAAAATTCCTAAACTTGCCATCAAGGCCCCTGAACTTGAATATTTGCTAATGGACATTGTCTTACGCTGTCTCACACTGCTATGTTACTGATAACCATGAAGGAGTATTAAAAAGTTATATGTGTTGCAGATCCGTGTTATGTAGTTGTGTTACTCATTGGTCTTCCTTTTTTGTTGTGTTTTGTTTTCTTTCCATTCAGTCTGTGATTGTAAAAAGTGTTGAACGAAATGCCTTAAATATGTATGAGGCACGGAAATGTCTCTTGGGACTTGAAAGTAGTGGAGTCACCATAGCATCAAATCCCTCTACTGTCTCGTGCCCTGTTGGTCTGTCTTGTCCTGGTTTGGATATCTTGTCCTCAGCGGGACTAGGACTCACTGGGCTTGGTATGTGTTGTATTCTATATATGTCTTATATTTTTTAATAGATATATATTTATTTGAAACTTAGTTGACTTGTAGTAGAAGAAAGGAATGGATATGTGTTTTGCATAAGGAATTGTGTTAAAGTATTAGAGAATTCCAAAAGCATCTGGCCTTTCAAGGGCTTGTTGTTCTAAAACTTCCTCCAAGGCTTTCATAATCAGCTGCGTGACTCATCTCGGTAGAAAATAATCCAGAAGCTCGGAAACCACTCAGTTGAAAGTGAAAGGGAGGGAAATGCAGGTGAAGTAAGATATTGCTTTTTACAAGTTTCAGAAGAATCTTTTTAAGATAACATTTCTTTCTTTGTCAATATTGTCATGTCTCAAGCTGTCCTGAATTTGGGTAGGTGTTTAAGCCTGTCAACAGTACCGTGAAAGTTAACGTTACTAACACCACATTTTAGCCAGTTCTGGCTGTCTCTCACTGTAATTGAGAAATGCATGTGCTATTAGTTTAGACCTTTGTTAGCAGTGTGAAATTTATGACAGAAATATGTAAGCTTTCCATCCGAATGTAATTTTATAGAAGAAGCACATAGTCCAAACTGGAATTACCATTTTATTTTCAATCTCTGCAAATACCCTGTTATCAGAAACACAGAAAACCAAGCAGTCCGAGTTTAGTGACAACTCTTGACACTGATTCTTGAAACTTGGAGTTCTCATGTAACCACCATGCTCCCTTGCAACTTGCCATCCAGGAGTGTTGCATAGTTCCATGTCCCATGGGAGCACGTGGTTGTGCCATTTGATTGTGTTTTTTAATGCTGCTTGTGTTAATGTTCTTCTCATCTCTGCACTTTGGGGTTGTTTTTTTCACCTCTTCAGAGTATAGTGCTGAACTTGTGAATGCTCTTATATGAAGAGCTGGTTTGAAGGAATGCTTTGGGAATAAGCAATGCATTTAGGGGTTGGTTCACAGTCAGTATTGAAGATGCAAAAAGGAATTGAGTAGTTCTTAGTGTGGAAGTAGTGGTTCATTCACATGAGCTTCTGAGAAAAAGGTTATTATCTGAAATGAAAGTAAGGTTGTTAATTGCAGTTGCTTTCTTGTTTCTAAGTGATGTTTCTTTGAAACAAACTGTCAGACACAATAGAGGGGATACAAAGAGATGATGGGGCTGAGAAGCAGCTGGTGCAGACTCTTAGTTATTACAATAGTTGGAGCCTGGGAGAAGGACATAAAAGATGCTCCAATTCTTCTTGGATATATGTTTACCAGTTTAAGAACAAACATTCTTAATGTGCTTTGTGCACCAAATAAACAGCAGGTTTAATGGTAAAATTTGTTTGTAAAATGCACACTGGTGCAATTTAGTGGGATTTTGTTTGTTTAATTGGTACTTCTGTGAAAAATGTTTTTCTGTAAGTTCTAGCTGAATATTCACTTGCATAATTTTTTTGCAGGCCTTTTAGGTCCAACAGCCCTGTCAGTCAACACCTCAGCTGCGCCAAACTCTCTGTTGAATGCCCTTAATAGCTCTGTGAGTCCCTTGCAGAGTCCAAGTTCGGGCACACCTAGTCCCACGTTATGGGCAACATCTCTTGCTAACACAAATGCCACAGGTTGGTAGAATTTAAATGTGAAATAAATTAACTGCGCAACACTAAGTCATTAGAATGACAATCGAAAAGTCTGGAATCATTCATTCTTTAGAAGCTTAATAATTCTTAAATGTATCTTAACACAGATGAATAAATACCCAAATTTAAAGTTGTAACTTAATATAAACTTATAGCATGCTGTCACATGCAATGTTTTCATCTGTTTTGTATAGAAAACTGCTTAACCTACAAAGTAATCGTTAAATAAAGCGTTATGGTTTTGGCCTGCAATTCTAATGAAAACTTGTTCAGTGGTGTATCAAAGCTATGTAAAGATAGAGATTTATATAAAGTACTATAATGCCTGAGAAACTTAAATGAGAAACTTAATCAGAACATGACTGAATTTTGTTGCAGGTTTTTCTGCTGTTCCTCACCTAATGATACCATCTACTGCCCAAGCAACCTTAACTAGTATTCTGTTGTCTGGAGTACCTAATTATAGTCAAAACACTCCATCTCCACCACCAGGCTTGACTCCTGTTGAAATCCACGTTAACGGCATGCAATCAGAAAGTAAAAAAGGCTCACCTTCTTTAAATGGTCATGTAAAAGTAAGTGATATTATCTCTGGAGAACTAGATTCTGTTTGTAATAGACCTGTACTAAGAAAAGCTGAAAGAGAAAACTAGCTCTATTAGTAGATTCTGAAAGCTGCTAAGTTTAGAAATAGAGCAGTGGTATTGTCCAAATATGACTTAAAGATTAAAAAATGGAACATTCAAACAATTTGTTCTCCTATATCAGGAATGAATTTCTTGTTCTCCTGCACAAATAGAAAAGGGAAATTTTTTCAATACTTCCTTAAACATAACAATCACTTTAGTGATTTTTGACAATCATTTCAGACCTCAAATATCAAGTATGCTGCGCTGTCTGCCACATCACTAGGAGAAAATGTGTTGAGCACAAACCACAGTGATCCAGTAAGACAAACAAATACTCGTGGTGCCTCAGAACAAGTAGCTGCCAAGTCAAATAGTGCTGAAGGTAAGATTTTTGACATTTTATTCTTTTGTCTGGTAGTGTCTGTGCAGTTTATGTGCAGTTTATGAAACCAAAATGTAAATATATTGCCTGTGCATTGGTTTTGCAGCCATATTAAAGGAAAATATTACTGGATTTCCCAGATCCAATGTCAAAGTAAAATAGAAGTTGTAGTGTCTGAGCTGTACTGGTGATAGAAACACCTTAAGTCAACATAAATGTGCTTATAACATTTTATTTATTCCCTAACAGCAGAGGAAAATAACGTATTTAAATTTTAGTATGCTTTACAGCAGCTTAACTTCATTGCTTAAAACAACGTCTGCTGGTTTAAACAGTGTAGTTTTGCTTTTTAATAAAAGGACAGAATTAATGTGTTTGAGAAGGTTATTGCAGAAAATTTGTATGTAGATCAAACCTAGATGACACTGTCAAACAGAATTTATTTGTATGTTTTATAACATTTCAATTATGCTGCCTTTTAGAAGCTAAAGGAACTAATGAACTGTTCTCCTCATTCTTGGAGGGTAGGAAAGCCAGTTCCACTTCAAACTTGAGCAAATAGGTGTAAAGTCCTTGTTTCTCTTACAAATACTGATCAACAAGGAGATGCTCTTTTATTAAGGGTTGTGGTTATTTGAAATGCTGATCTGAATAAAAGGTATGTTGGCTAGTTGAGGTGATAATTTGTAAAAACACTTTCTAAAGTGCCTGCAAAAAACTTTTAGTCCAGCAAAAGTTATCTGAGCACTTGACAAGGTTTATTAAAACTGGATAGAAAATCAAATTTGTTCAAAATACTTAGTCAGTGCTGATTGTCTGTATTCAGAGTTAATATTACTAATATTACTTTATTTATTAGAAAGAAAATACTTAGTGTGTCTACTATATGTGTGAATACAACACCTTTTTTGAGCTTTTGAACTTACATTTCTGATGTCTTAACCTTGACTGCATTATTATCCCTGAAGACTAGAATAATTCTGTAAGGAGGAAGAGTAGGTTTTGTTCTGTAGTTGTCGTTCTTTCAGTACATTCACTGGAACATAGGAGGGTTTTTGTTTAAGTGTTCTCTTTGTTGGTCTTGTAGGTTGCAATGATGCTTTTGTAGAAGTGGGCATGCCGAGAAGTCCATCCCATTCAGCAAATACCAGTGATCTGAAGCAGATGATGAGCTCTTCCAAACAGGCCTGTGCTAAGAGACAAACAGTTGAATTACTGCAAGGCACCAAAAACTCTCACTTACAGTAAGTTAAATGAACAAATACAGATTAATGGAACTTTTGCTATGCAAAAATACTTAACATGTTTTTGTAGGTAGATGATGTGGTTCAGTCACAAAATACTCAGAGCTGATTTAAATTTGGCTTGATTTTTAATCACATTGGGCATTAATATACCCCCCAGTTTGTCTGATAATTGCAAACTTTGAATGGTTTTTGAACACACTCAGTATTTTTACTGGGTTTGAAGAAAATAAATGTGTTTCCTCTCCCACAAAAGAGTGGAGATTTTTTTCAGAGGAACTTTCATTACCTGTTTCTAAAGGATACATTTTTGCGCTTTCCTTTTTTTATTGATTGCTTTGAGAACAATTCCCAAGTGACAGCCTTTTTCCTTTTGTGTGTACCTGAGGCTGTTTTCTTCTTAGAAAAAAATATAATCAGGGCATAACAGCATGTTCTCAAACTCTTGTCTCAATGATTTTTTTTTAATTTGTTTTTTTAAATGAAGCAGTAGTGGGAAAGGCTCTTGTGAGTCATAACATGTCTTGGCAATGCAGGTATTATGCTTAATGCAATGTTTTGTCCCATCTACTTTAAGCAGTGTTTTCATTATTCATATTGGGAACTGTTTATCATCATTCTTTTGAGATGCATGTTTTCTTCTACCTCATTTATTTACCCTGTTAAAGCTATATGTAGTTTGTTCATTTCACTGTAATAGTTTAGAAATCCAAGGATTCCTGCTAACCAGACTCAGTTGTTTGTATGTCACTCAGTTGTTTGTATGTCTTGTTCTTTTTGTTGAGGATACAGAGCTCACAATTTCTTTAGGGCATTTTTCTAGGGCAGTCCACAGTATCTAAACCGTGGTTCACTTTGCTTTGAAGTAAGAGTTTATACGTGGCTGATTTTTTAAAAAGAAAAGATTACACTAGGAGGTGCTTTGGCACATGAGGCTGCAATTATTGAAGCTTTAAAAGCAAGTAGGATCCATGTTAGCTTTCTTAGTCCCCGTTATGGATCTCTGTATCCTGCTACTATCAGTCTGTTATAAATGCTGAGCTGCTGGCCTGATCAAGGCTAAAAGGTATGAAGTCACCCTGTGTAGGGATCATGTGTGAAAATTCCAGATCCAGCTCAAATCTGGATCTATAAACTATACCTCATACTTGGTAATACAGGAAGCAGGAATACATGCTTTGTTTCACTGTCAGAGAAGCAGGTAAAGGAGAGCTGAGACTTTTGAAATTTAAAAAAAAAAAAGGCAACTGAGATTTTGTGTACCGGTATTTCTTGAATTTTGCCACCAGACTTCTCAGGATAAAGCTCAGTTATCAAAATTGCATTAAATCTTCACTGCTCGTGAAAAAGAAAACTGGAGTTAATACTGACTTTGCTCCTGCAGTACTGCAGAGAGGCTGCTCTCGGATGCAGAGTTAGGTGCTTCTGAAAGTCCCATGGCTGATAAAAAGGCTCCTGGAAGTGAACGGGCAGCAGAGAGAGCAGCAGCAGCCCAGCAGAACTCTGAAAGAGCACGTCTAGCTACACAGCCATCATATGTAAATATGCAGGTAAGTTTCCCTGAATAAACCCGAATCTATCACAAAACTTGATAATTGCGAAGTGGAATTACCATGGAATGTGAAGGTGACTGTTGACTGACTTGCCATTACCATTTCAGTAAAAACATTTTCCAGCAAAGTCATTAATTCTTTCAGCTGAAAAGTGGGTTGTCAACCAAAAGTCTTGAAGACCAAAAAAGCCCTTATGCTTCTGTTGAATAAGAAAAATTTAAGTACAGAATAGATTGAGTGGCTGTATTAGTCTACACAAGCATAATTTGTGTGTTAAAAAAAATAAATTCTTCTATTGCTTTGAAAAGAGAGAATTATACCTACAGAAGACACTTTACAACTTCTCATAAGCAGTGTCAACAATTTTTTTTCTATAGCTTCAGGTTCATATACGGTGGGATTTACTGAAGTAACTACACTGGTTTTGCTTTAGAAATATGGATCTGTGCACACACTGCTTTTTTTTGTACTTTTCCTACTTGTTTAACTGCAGTCTACTACTATGCTATAAACTACTTCCATGTTATTTTAAATCTCCCCAAAGAGAGAGATCCCATTAGCTGTTTTTCAAGCAGTAGTAACAGTAGTTTTCAGTATAAATCTATCAGTGTGTGGGCATAACTGGACTGCATGGAGTAGTGGAACAAGAATAAGGTTAATATTTTGCAGCCCTTTCCCTTAATTACTCCTCTAGTTATTTCAAGTAGTGAATTTAATGCTTCAGGCTAAATACTGCGTTTTTTGTAGTTTTATGCATGTTTAGACTTGATAATCCATAATTCAAACAAGCATAACTTTTTTTAACTAGGGGAATTTAAATTTCGTCTTCCATTCTAATAGGTAGTGCATATAGAAGGGTTTTTTAAAAAAATCTCTCAAAACTTGAGTTCTTTTCCTTTCAGAAGATGACTGCATGGAGAACTAAACTTGAAATATTACTAAAAATAACTGTGGTGCTGAGATTTGCTAAGATATGTATTATATTATTTTGTACTGTTGGGGAGTGTTTTAAATGCTAAGAACAGATAATTAAGGAAGAAAAACTACATTTGAAAAAAATGTATTATTAAAAAAATTACTGAAAAATTCTGCCTAAACAGTTTGTAAATACAGCTGCTGCCTCAGGTGAATATCAGATAGTTATTTAAAATCCTTTTTATCTGTGTTTGAGTGAATGCATTAAGTAACTAAGTCTCTCACTGGACTACTGTCAAATTATTGTGCAGCTCTTCAGTTTTCTCCTAGATATATTCACTGGCCACTTTCAAAACCTTTCTTTTCACAAATAGCTGAGGGCTGGAATGACATTTAGTTAGAATGTCAATTAAGCTGTCTTCTGCATTTTTAATTTTCAGGCATTTGATTATGAACAGAAGAAGCTATTAGCAACCAAAGGTATGTGGATAAACAGTGACTTGTGAAAGTTTGTTAGTATATAGCTGAAAGAATTTTCTGAAGTTTCAGTTTTGTAATTTGATTTTTAATCAAACTTAAAGCTGATAGTGAAACATTTGTATATTAGTTTTCATGTTCCAAAAATTTCCTGGTACCAACATAGTATAAAATACAGTACAAACAACTTGGAGATGGGATACTCTGTGTGAGTACATCCATATGCAAATAATCCATGCTGTTTTCAGAAACCTCACAGCTTTAATACTTGATTTTATTTGGATGCAAATTAAACTTTAAGATGTTTGTCATATTGGCATACTTGCCCCTTATTTCAGGGATAAATTAAGTTACAAAATTGATAAGGGACTTAACCATGTGTTTGACCTTATTAAAAATAAACCAAATACCCCCCCACAAAAAAACCCAGAAACCCTTCTTTTTGAAAGAGATATGATTCTCTTGGCATCCTTGCAGCGCTATGGGGTTTTGCTATCTTTTGGCAGAGTAAACTGCCTTAAAGGAAGGGTAGGATTCAAGCTGTGTAGCAAGTGGAGGTGTTTAGAATTTACTGTTTGGTGGGTTGGAGTCTGTTAGCGTACATGGCTTCAGGGTTATCACCTCAGGACCTTTGCTAAGGTTGAGATTTACTAGTTTATCTCTGTATTTTTTCAGCTATGCTAAAGAAGCCAGTTGTAACAGAAGTGAGAACTCCAACAAATACATGGAGTGGTTTGGGGTTCTCTAAATCTATGCCTGCAGAAACTATCAAGGAACTAAGAAGAGCGAATCATGTATCATACAGGCCATCTATGACAACTACATACGAGGTATAAAAAAAACTATGCTGTGATGGAAATTTATTTCTAGTGAATGATACACTTGTTTCTCTTGAGAAATGTAGAACTTCTGTAAAAATAAGTCTTGCATATAAGTTTTTTAGTTTTCCTCTTAGGGTTCTAATTTTTTTTTAATTGTGAAAAATGATTCTTATGTAAATATTAAGGCATATGGAATACATTCAACCCAGCACAAAATTATATCCACTTCATAAATGTTACTCTAGCTTTATAGAAGTCTGCTCCTGAAAATATATTTGTTTAAAGAAACTTAAAACAATGTATGGGACCAAATGGCTCAATAGTTGTACACAAGTGCTAGAAATCCTGTAATCTAATTAAAGCAATGGGTATATAACAGATAAACTGTATAATGTGAATCACGGCATGGTGGAGCAGAATGTTAGAACAAGACAAAAGAATGTTTGCAAGCATTAAGGGCTGCTTTCTTTTCTTAACTGAGCCGCTTCAAAGAAAACATCTGAGTCGCAATCGAACCCCTGTTTCTGCCCTTTTTTTAATTCTTTTTTTATTTGTAGGGTTCGTCAATGTCTCTCTCGCGGTCCAGCAGTCGGGAGCACTTGGGAGGTGGCAGTGAATCTGATAACTGGAGAGACCGTAACGGACTTGGACCTGCAGCTCATAATGAATTTGTCTCCTCAATTGGCAGCCCCAAAAGGAAACAAAATAAATCAGGTTAATTTCTTAAGACCTGATTTTTTGAAAAAAATAATATTGATATCAATATTTATTTTATTAAAAGTATTTCCTGACATCATTAAGGATTTAAATTATTAGCACCTGTAAAGTAAACTTTTGCAGATTCAAAAGTGAAAGCATATACAAGATTGTGTAACACAGTATATGAAACATGGTCCAAAAGGAAGACTTTTCAGGAATTTTTTTGAATGTAAGACATGCTTGTTGAAAGATCTTTGCTCTCTTGGAAGGGGTTTTTCAAGGTAGACTGAAAACAGACCTATATAAAAGCTTATTTCTAGGCTACTATTGCTCTGCTCCATTACTGATGCAACAACAGCTAGGTCTTTATTGGGACGTTTGCTCACTGGTGGAGAAGTCATAATCTGTGCTGATATTGAATTTTAAAGCGTGGTTCTCTTTATGGTGATAAAATAACAGTGTCCATATGTTTGGCATGGCCTAGCACATGATTTTAAAAACGGGTTTCTGTGGATAAAGGCTGTAAATTTTGTAATTACTTTTTAAACAATGCTTAAAACTTAACAAATTAAAATGTCACCTCAGTTGAACTCTCATTTGAAACTTAATTTCATTGTTTTTTAATAATTTAATATGTGCCTTTCTGAAAGAGTGAAAAATGAAGGTAGAAAACAGTGGTCCATACTAACCAACTGTGTTATAGGGAGATAACTACTATGGCTGTTTGTAGTCTTTTTTTTGTTGCCTTTTTCTTTTAAGGGTGAATAAAACCCAAATCCCAGATTAACTACAAAGTACTCAGATGGTATAAATTGGACATCCTAGGAAAGTATAGCTTCAATTAGAGAAAACATTCATGGTTGGTATACTTGTAATTATTCATGATTTTCTGAAGCACAAGAAGCACATTAGTTCAGCTGTGAAAGGCTGTATACTGTATTCTGAGTATTCACAGAACAGATGAGATTAAAAGTTTATATTTGGAATCAAGCCCGTGATGTTTCAGAGCTAATTGGACAAAAATGGAAGCTCTAGGTTAATCAAAATAAATAAGGATTAAAAATGTATTTACATGTGCATTAGAAAAAAAAATAGAAACGTGAACACATTGGTGGTGGGGGTATGTCTGTTCCATCACAGCTGTAGCTTTCCCAGAGAATGAAATGTGTGGAGGAGGGACAAAAGAAACAGCTATGAGTTGGCTGGACAAATGTATTTATAGCTTAATGTATAGGTCCCGTAGTACTAAAATGTAAGTTGTCTTTGACACAGTTGTGTAGTAGTGTTAAATTTCTTCTTTGTTTTTGAGATAATGCTTCCTGATTGCACCAGTAAGTATTTCTTAATATTCAGTTTTCAGACCTTGTGGCACCTGACACGAGTGTAGGATCATGAATTTGTCTGGGTATTTTTAATGTTATCTTACTCTGATAGTGAAGAAATTGAGGCACCACCTTTTAAAGTCTGAAAAATCAACTTAGTTATTGCTTAATTTGTTAAACTTAATGTTCATATTTTTAACATTGAACAGTTTAGCATATTTTAAAACTCTTTTCCAAAATGGAGCTGAGGTTGATAGAAATCCTCCAGGCTCTGTAAATCCTATCTCAGATGTTTCTATCTAGTTGATGGTCAGAAAATAAGAAATGTAGCATAGCCAGTTGTGAAGAATAGCAGTTTTCACCTCCTGTTGGCATTCTGTAGTGGAGGCCATAGCATCTCTGGGGCAATCTTAATTTTACTCACATGGGAGGTATCCTTTACCTTCTGCAAGCCTCTTATACAGTCACAGTTAGTCTTTCCTGTGTCTGTAACAAGGGAAGGGAGCGCTCACAATGGCCCCATCTACACAAATGCCTGATGCACTCCCTGGGAGCTATCCTTTTCTTACACAGCATGAGGAAAAATAATTATTATAGTATGTGATTACATAATATCAGTATGCAGGCACAGAGGAAAGGGATTGCACTGCTAAATCAGCTTCCTTGGGTTTTTTAAGAACCTTGCCCTGGAAACTTTTTTTAAAGATATACCTTTTAGGAATGTAATTTAAAATTATACAGGGAGAGTATTTCCAGCTTTAGTCTCTTATAAAACTATTGCATTTATTTTTGTCTATACTGTACTAAAGTAATAGCCATATCATGTGGCTGTTAGGTAGGTTCTTTACGGGGAGTTACTCCAGCAATATTCACTGGAGAAAAGGGGAAAGGGCTTAAGAGGAAGAAAAGCAATGAGGTCTTGCAGCTCTTTCCCTTGTACAAGTTCCTGGCTTGTATCCATGTGACAGTTCATATAATATGATTTTATTCTTTATGTAGAAAACAAACACTGGAACTTAATTAATCAAAAAAATTGCTTTATGCTGTTCATTCTCAGACCACTGAGAGGCTGTTTTTGCTGAATAACAATGATTTAAATATTTTGTTAATTTAATGATCTAATGGAATACAATGTTGATATGACAGAAAATTGTGTACTTCTCTGACATGACTGAAAATGCTCTTCTTCCCTTTCAGCTGAACACTATCTGAGTAGCAGCAATTACATGGACTGCATTTCCTCGCTGACAGGAAGCAATGGCTGTAGCCTGAACAGTTTGTTTAAGGGATCTGATCTGCCTGAGCTGTTCAGCAAACTTGGTTTGGGCAAATACACAGATGTATTCCAGCAGCAAGAGGTTAGTGTTCCTTTGAAAGATACCTTTGTGTTTGCAGCATGTTTTCCAGCAGTAGTTGTTCTGTGTCTTGACTAAAGTCACTAAGAAATCTCACTTTGTGAGATATATGTATCATATATCTTACAGTTCCCAGATAGCCAGCCTGGACATGAGTACATTTTTTTGTCCTGCACTTTTAACTTCTGCTTAACAAAGAGTTAAACTGTGGGGTGGTTTTGGTTTGTTTTGGGGTTTTTTTTATTCAAGGAAGTTTAAACCTTGGCTCCTACTTGTAAACTAGGATGCTAACTAGAATTTAATAGCTTTTGGTCAACTTCATGTATAGGCTACGGAAATCCAGGCTGAATTCGGTAGCAAAGTCTTGTCTTGGCCTACGCTGGGCTCACGTCCATTCATCCCTCACCTCTTCCCCTGTGTGCCAGTGGACTTTCTTTGATCCACTCCCAGCAGGGAGATATGGCCAGTCATCTCTGGGAGCTTTCCATGTTCGCACCGACTAATCTCAGTTTAGTCTAAGTGGTAGTATTTCATTTCCATGGGATACTATAGAGTTAACTTGCTTGTCTACAAATTATTTATTCAGGTGACAGATTTAACTGTGTCACAAAAGTACAGTGAGTCCAGCTGCCAGACTTACTGGCTTAGACACAGAGCCTCTGAGCTTGTCCTAAAAGGACCATAGTTGTATCTTGGAATTAAGTGTCACACCACTGGAACTGGGCATACTAGGGAGCAAAACAGATGTCTTTGTGGGTGTGTCACTACCTCATGGTACAGGGGATGGACCAGAGTTGGATTTGGCATCTTCCTGTGTTCTGGGCCCATACGTCCACTTTGCATCGTTATCAGCGAGGTCTGCACCAGTCACTCATCTCAGATTTGCGCCTGCAATTTTTCTCGTGAAAGTGAACACAAAGGGGTTTTTTTGCACAGATCACTGTGTCATTAAGAGAACTATGCATGCAGTCATGAAGAACAAACTCCAAGAGGACTTTCCATTCATGTTGCACTGGTGTACCAATATTAGCTTCAGATTTGCTTCCACAAGAGGAAAACTGTGCGCACCAGGGGCACATTAAAGTGCGTACTACACTATTCCAAGGGTTGACGTGAGGCAAATTTGTACCTTCTCGTGTGCTCTAAGTTGCTCATGTATATGTGCTCTCAAATCCTCCTGAGTCCACCAAAGTGTTTTGCTGCTGTATGAGCCCAAGGGCTGCTGGATCTGACACGTTTCCTGCCAGCATTTCTTCTCTCTCTCTAATCATACTGCTGAAGTGCTGCAGGGGAATTATATTCCTGTGCAGTACTACATAGAAGTGTTTAGGAACTGGCTCCATGAGAGCTAATGAACTCTTTTTGGATTGCAAAGCGCTGGTAGGTGTGGGATAGACACCAACATGGGTTTGCGTTCCACCAGTCTGGAAGTGGCAAGATCAATCCTCAGTCTGAGCAAATAAATCCAGCTGTACCTCAATTAATTCTGTGTACAGTTCCTCAGGTTCATCTCCTCTGTATTCCCCTCCATGTTCCATAATACCCGTATTATCTAGTCATCAGTCCTTTCGTATTATCGTAGCCACTTGCTCTGCCTAAAAAGGAGAGAGAGCTGTGTTGGTTTCTAACACTAAAGATGGCTTCTCTTTGAGAGGTGGGTTTTTATAATCAGCAACCTCAAGAGTTGCTGATTAAGTGTGGTGAGCCAAGTGATTTGGCCAAAGTGAAAGCTAAAGAATTTTCCACTACATTTCTGTGAATTGCACTGGGAACAAAAAAACCCACAAACATACATGGTTGCACGTGCTTTGGAATGCTGTGAAATACTCAGTGCTTTAACTCAAATGCATCACCAATTGTTGAGGAATGCTCCTCTAACACACTATAGTCTGAAGCACCTACCTGTATCTATAAACACACATGCCTGGCTATTCCAAAGTACATTGTAGCAATTGTAGTACATAGACAGTCTCAAGAGTCACAAATAAATAAGATTAATTGGTCTCTATGCTTTTCTAAAACTGCTTGGTTTTTAGTTTCTCTTTGTCAGAAACAGAGTAGCAAATCGAGGAATGATGTGAAGAAGCTATTGGAAAGCAGTGATTGCTGTTTATATGCGAAGAATAGCTTGGCAGTCTAACCGTAAAATGCAGTAGGAAAAAAAAATTGTACATATATTCTAAACCGCATTTATGGCATAATAGTTTTGGGAAGAGACTTGTTTTGCATAATTTCCCCATTTCTTTTTACTCTAGATTGATCTGCAGACATTCCTTACTCTTACTGATCAAGACTTGAAAGAGTTGGGAATTACTACTTTTGGTGCCAGAAGAAAAATGCTGCTTGCAATCTCAGGTAAATAACACAGATTATAATCTGTTGATTCTAAGCATTGTTTGTATTTTTCTCACTTGTGTTGTATGTTTATAGTTGACAAAGGATCTTGGTAAGACTAAAAAGTAGGATTCTAGTACACAGAGGTCATGTTGGCTTGCCTCTTGTCAGAAGGCACTTAAACCCAGCCTTCGCAGAGCTTTCTCGTGACTGAATGAGATTTCAGTTGCATAGTTCTCTATCTACTCGTAAAGTTGGACCTTCGTAGAAAGTTTGTTTTACAGTAGATTGTGAACTTTATTTTGTACCCCAAAACTGTGGGTCCTATAATCTCTGGGATTACAGGCTCTGCAGAGTCTGAATGTCACTACAAACCCATTTTATTTGGTTTGGTTTTTTGCTTGTGGGCTGTTTCCCGCCCTTCCACCAGGCTAGGTGGTCCTGCAAAATGTGGAGGTTTTAAAAGAAACATGTGAGACTTATTTGGAATTTTTCCAACCCACTTTAGTTAAAAGGTTGTGTTGTACCCTGCATGCTGAAAGATGAAGGCCAAATATAATTTCTTACAATATGTTGTAGTATGTAATGCCTAACTAGATTTTTTCTAATTGTAATAAATACCATGAGATTTCATATTATGTAGGAGTGTTCCATCATCATTGTCTAGGCTACGAAACTGTTTCAGACGAAGAGTTCTCTTCAGATGCTTCGTTGTAACACTAGATCATTTTTCTCCCAATTGCATCTCTTCTGCTGATGCCACTAGTGAATGTTTTTAGGAATCGAAAATGACAGCATGAAGAGGGTAAAAATGCAATATACTTTGTTCAGTAGCAGTCATGAAAATCTGTGCAATCTTTCAGTGATTTGTATCTATCGTGGAGGTTGTTTACAAGAATAAAAATGTGAGGAAAAGAAAAACGTTTTGCATGAGCAATTGCTAATAGAAGCTTCATGTGCATGTTTGAAGGAGAGATGAACATCTTTTTTTCTAAAAGTCCTTACTAAAATATTGCTTCGATGTTGTGTTTAAAGTATGGAATTGTGCATTAAGAAATGATCAAGATGCTAATAAGCTTTTCTGTCACCTCAGGTTACATTGCATGATTGCACTGCAGCGGTACATTCTGTGTGCACGTGCCTTGAGGAAGGCTGTGGCCTTTGAGTATTGTAACAGAACCTTTCTAAAGCGTTTCAGCTATGTCAGTTTGATCTAAGTCAATATTGCAAAACATTGCCTACTCCACGCTGTACCAGTGCCAAGTAAGAATTGCACCAATAGGTGCCTGCATTCCAAGCAGCCTCTATGAGTCTTAATCTGGCACTCTTACCTTCCGGTTGAACTGTTAAATTGAACATGCACCTTGTAGACATTTTCAGTTCAAACTGGTGTATATAAAATGTTTTGTTTGCTTAAATAGAAGTTTTACTTTTGGTTTAGATCAAAATACTAAAATTAACTTCTGATTAAAGATTTCTTTGTGTGTGTGGCGTTTATAGAACTGAATAAAAACCGAAGAAAGCTCTTTGACCCATCAAACATACGTGCCTCATTCCTGGAAGGTGGGGCTAGTGGAAGACTGCCACGTCAGTATCATTCGGACATTGCTAGTGTCAGCGGTCGCTGGTAGCAGGAAGTTGTGGCTCAGAAAGTCAGCTGTAAAGATGGACATGGCAATCCTGTGGACAGCCTTCACTGCACACCACCCTCTGCACTTTGGGAGTTTGAGTGTCAAGGACCAAAGTATTTTGTCTGCACAACACTGTGCTAAAAAAAAGAGAAAACACATTTTGTCTGTTGTCTTTCAAAACACCAATGTGGGTTACGTTTTACTCATGTAGATTGAACATAATTTGCAATAATAATAATATAGGGTTCTTTGTTTAGTATTTTATTACCTATAACTATAATGTATGCACTGAATTTTTACTTTGTTGAATGAAGGAAGAATGAAGAATTGGGATGCCAGAGAGCATAGATTTTGGTTTTATCAAGGTGGATTTTTCTGGTACTGCTTAAAATAATTATTGAGGTCTTTCTGCACTTTACATGTTCTGATTTCTTGTCCTGTGGAAATTTCTCTTTCATTTCCATATCAATTTTTGTATTGGCACTAATCAAATTGTTTTCAGTTGTTTCTGCATAAAGTCACATCTCACTGTAATGGTACTAGAAACTGGTTCTTATGCAGATTTTCCCTTTTCTCTGTCTCGCCAATAGTTATCTGAAGAGAATGTTCCAGAATTGAGCCACTTGGTAGTGGACCAGTCCTGTTACACTCTCATTAAGCAGTCTAATGCTGCTTGCAATAGTACTCACTGTAACAAATGCAATGAAAGACCAAAATGGACCTTGCAATATTAACCCTTTGCAGACATCATATTTAACTGCTTCCTGTTACACTAAAACTGTTTTTAATGGTTGTCTGAAAGCAAAGGGCTATTTTTAGTACCCTGCCACTAAAGGACACTTATTTATATCAGACTTTTATTTTTAGATTCTATACACCTACAATACGTAACAGATTAAACTGATCTACTGCAGATTTATGGTAGAGAATGAAAGGCATTCATCAAACTAGAGCTCTGGGCTGTCAGTTTGATTAAACAGACAACTAATCTAATTTGACAAGACAGCACTGTTGCCATTTAATAAATGACATTACTTACATGACTATGCATGCAGCAATTAAGCGACCTACATAAAATAGGTGTGATAGCATCTGTTTTGTTCAATCTAGATTTGTAATTGTCGGCTGCAGAAGTGTTTAAAACTGGAGATGAACTATTTCTGAAACAAGTTATGGTCAACAGAAGGAGCCCATATTATAAGCAGCTGGAGCTAACTATTGCATTCTTATACTGTGAAAGTCCAAAGAATTTGGCAATATTATTCCTCTGTCTTTACAGACATCTTGTTATGGGTTTATGAAGGGTTCTGATATAATGAAGGAGTTCATAAAGTGCCTCTTTCTGCAATGCAATATGAACTTTCCAAGCATTAATTTGTCAAAAAGCATTCCTATAAGAAATATTGTGAATTACCTCTGCAGTAATGTAGTATTTATGTTCAGTGTACTAATCTTTTGAGATAGATATAAACCACTGTCAAATGCTCTTAACAGAAGGCATTAGATTAACATTTACATTAGTTAGTTTTTATGCAAAAATGGGTGAGAAATAGTTTTGACACTTTCCATGGATAATTCTTTCTTTTGAGGTGAAAATGCAAAAAAATGTATAGAGAAATTTGCACACATAAAGGGAATTTAAACAAACTCTTACTTGAGGGCATAGATGATCAAGCAATAATATGAAGTCTTGTTGCGGTTAGTAAAAAATAACTGCTCAGTACTTATTTCAGCTATATCGACTTAATGGTGTATAGCTGGGTGACTTCCCCTGTAGATCAAGTAACAGTTAGCTTCCTCTGGTTTTAAAATTGTTCTGCAGAGCCAAATGGAGAAAACTGCGTCTTGTATGCACACAGTTGTTCACATCAAAGTTACTGTGCTCAAATGCCAAAAGTCAATATTCACATATCTTTGGGATATTTGTGTGTATGTGTGTCACATGGGCAAGACTAACTTCACGGAAACCCTTGTGGAAGCCACAGCTTCTAATTCTGAAACTGTTTACACTTGTGCTTCCTTCTGAGCATGTAGATAGTTCCATTCACATGGACTACTTACGAGCTTAGAGATGAGCTGTCATTTAAGTGCTTGCATTTGCAAGACCAATGTTTGCAAATTAAATTGTATTCAGTCATATTAATTTTATAAAATATTTTTAATGAAATAGATATTCAGCAACATCTCATACAGCATTTTCTGCAACCCCTTCTTGCTTATTTTGCCTAAATTTAAAAGCATCAAAAGGCCTTTACACTCTCAGATTTTTAGTCTTTCTTAAGTACCTACTATGTATGTAGACAGTACTATACTCGGAAACTGATTTTATTACAGTATTTGGTTGATGTGGTCTTTTGCTGAACATGCTTATATAATCTACACCAAAGTGAAGAATTTCCCATTAACAACATTATTTTTCAATAGGGCTTCACACAAAAAAAGAACACACTGGAAGAAAAAATTCTCACTTATTGTGATTCCACAAAGGGAATATGACAGTACAGTGTACCGTATTGTTAGTGTTATATTATGCACAAATATTTGACTTGCTACATAAAATGTTAGTTTTAAATCTATGCCTTAATAGTGACCAGTTATCTGTAAATATAGAGCAGATACAGATTGTATTTTTGTGAGTTGTGTCCTTCTAGTGATTTTTTTAATAAAAGATGAAATTAAAACATGAAAAATGGGAATTTTCAAAACTAATCAATGTTGCATAAAATAAATTTATATAACTCCCTTGTATTCTGATTGGTTAATGAAGTTTTTTTTCTACATAGACCCAGTTCCGGGGATGCTTGCTTGTTAATAAAATGTAAAAAGCAGTATTTGACATAATTGCAACATGTTTCTTTCACATGCTAATCCTCCGTGTGTTTTACTGTTCTTTTTGTATCGCATACAATGTGTGTGTTTGGCATTTAAATGAGAAGGCTTTTTTGAGATACCACTCCTTAAAAATCAATATGAAAGGAGTTAGATTATTTTAGATTCATTTCATAGCAGGTCTTAATAGTTTGGCTTACCTGAGTTTTATTCTTTCTTTAGTCTTCCCATTTTAAAAGCTGTGTATGTTTTTGTCTGGTTAGCAGGACAGTTGTGTATGTTCTTTATACTGTCACTTCCAGTATAGAATGGAAAAAAGCCAATAGGGTTCTTTATTTGGGATGCTAGCCACCCAACCCGTCAAAATCTAGCGAGAGGCATAGCTTTCACACTGAGGTAATGTTACATCAATCTTGTTGGTTTGTTTGACATGTAGTGGTACAAGTTTAATATTACTTACCTCACTCAGTACCTTCAAGCGTTTCATTATTCCAGCCTAATGTCTTCGTTAACTGTTTTATACACACAGGTCTTCACTTAAATTACAGTATTCTTGGCTCGCTGACCTTTTAAAAATCTGTGAGTATTTTTTCTGAATACATACTGAGAACTGCAGATGTGGGAACAAGGCTGGGAAGGGGACAGATCAACAGACTCTCCTGTTGAGGACAACTGAAGGGCATGGTGTGAGTTCCAATTCACGAGGCATTGGCATAAACTCAGTGCAAATTGCACAGGCGCATGGACTTGCAAATTACACAGTGTTTCTGATGCCTGAGCAATAAGGAAGTACAAAGGCCTGAAACAAGATAGTTTCCTTTGTGGAGCATTTAATTGGGAATATTGCTTCTGATGGACCACCATGTGGCTTGAGGCAGCAGAGTGGTAAATTTGGTGTGGGACAGGAGGAATGGTGGTGGAGTGTCAGAGCTCGATGGCCGCTCTCCTGGTGCAAGCAATGTTCCCAGCAGCTGGCGTGGCAGGGCATGAACAGGATTGCTCCCTGAACAAAGAGGCTTCATGGTCCAGGTGCTCGTCGCCTCTCTCTGCTACCAGTCAGAAGAGCGAAACTGATGATTTCCAGTCTGAAGAGGGAGATGTCTACTAAGAAATGTTGCCAATAAACAAGAGAAGACAGATGGATTCTCCAAGCAGTGTAAAGGTTGACAGTGATGCATCTGTCCTTGCTGTTTGATCCCACTCCAGTCAAATGCTTGATGGAGACTTTTTCCAAAGCCCTGGAAAACATGGTTCCAAAAGGTATATGAGTACCACTGCAGGCTGGTCAGGAAGGGTGTGGTAGGCAAGGAGATTCAGAAGTTTGTGCTTGTACTGTGAAGTAAGCTAAGAAGTATTTGATTAGAGACAAGTCTAGACACTGCTGGAACTACCTTTTATCTTTGAAGAACTGGCTTGCTTTGTGTCACAGACGTGAAAAAAAGAAACGGTTGGCTTTCATTTGGAGTTGCTGGAAAGTTCTTGAGAGTTTGAGAAGATGGACTTATAGAAAACTTTACAATATGCATCATTGGTGTCTACGCTATTTTTGACAGCATCTCTGAAAATGGAGAACTGTAAGGATATGCAGGCAGCTAGGGAAAGTGTTTACAGGATGCTTGATGGGGTTAAAAGATAAATGAGCTCTTATTTTGAATCAGGAGTAGTTGTGAGTGGGGAATATATTATAACATGAAAAGCACACAAACTTGTGCTTTTGGTATAAAATTATTTTTCTTTTGGCTTGAGATACTATCTGGGGCATTTCTGTATCTGAAAACTGAATCCAGAAATTACAAGAGGCTTTTTGCAGGTGATAATTTGCCATTGTATTAAGGTTTCCTGTGCTACAGATGTACAGAAGGGTTTTTTTAATAATGATACTAATTTTAATATTTTACATGATATCATGAATCAATAAAGGAAATTTTATAAATCAAAATAAAGCAGGAGAGCAGTCATTTGCCAATTTTTAATATTGACATACCTATAAGGAGGAACTAATGATTAATTAAGATTATTTTTTTCATCTCTTTGAAAAAGGTATACGGTTAACAGACAAAGGTTTAACCAAGCTACTTACTACAATAAGATTTAATAGCAAAACAATGATAAGGAAAAGCAAAACCAATTAACTCATAACTTGTCATCAAAAAGCTAGTTTTCAGCCTTGAAGAAAAAAAAAAATTGTTGCAAACTCTCAAGTTGGTTTTGGTTTATTTGGTTTTTTTGTTTTGTTTTGTTTTGTTTTTTAAATAGTCCAGAAAATACTTTCTGAAATTTTTGGAACTATACCTAAGTATATTTACAGTGTATTTCTTTGTTATTCTCAGTACTGTTTCGAATATCTTGAGCTATAATTACAAGACGTATTCTATGGATTTCTTTTGACATTGAATGGAATCAGAGCAAATACGAGTTACGTTGGGAAACGAAGATGCTTGGTTACAAAGATGCAGAACCTTATGTGCTATTCAAAGCATCATCTAGTGTCAAGTTTCTCCACTCTTCTAAGGAGTAAGATTTGGGCAATATTTGCTCTGCTGGGAAATGCAGAATTATTCCAGACCTTTGATGAAAATATGAAGAAAAATGAATACATTGTGATAAAAATTACTTAGTTTGTGCCAAAACTATGTTGCAACTTTATGGAAACTAACAGATGGAAAAAGCAAAACATAAGAGAAAAATAAACTGTTTTATAATGAAGTAAAAATTTATCACTTCTAACAATGGGTGATGAGTGTTCTAAGAAATAATGTTGCCACTTATGTAATAACCGTAGGACCCTGAATTTATATGGATGTTGTTACATTTTTTTACCGTGATAAAAATCAGTTTGTCGTCTATGAAAGACAGATTTGAAGAGGCTTGAAATACACATGGCATTGTGGTATGGTTCCCAAAATTAAAACCATCCATGGAAAATGCAATTTCATGCTGGATATGAACCATATAGAAGTGGAAGAGACATAAGAATTTTTTGGGAAGGATAACATGAGACCTTCAGTAGACAGTAAATCTTGCTGTATGTTACATGTGAATGTCCTAAAAGAAAAGGAAGATGGAACCCAAGAATTAATCTGTTTTACAGCAAAAGAAAATTGAAGTTTATGTACAACAAAATATTGACAAACCCTTTAGCAGGAGCTTTTCCATTACACAGCAGAACAGCTTTTGGTTTCTCAAGAGTAAGCCTCTGTTTCCATGCCAAAGCTCACCTCAGTGTGAGGTTGCTATTGCGTGGTACCAAAATGATCCTACTGTGAAATAGCTGGGATGCAGCACGGGATACTTAGCAGTGACAGTTCAGTAGTAAAAATGCTGATTCTTTTCGTACTGAAATATTTTTTATTTTTTTTATGTAGTCCAGCATCTAGAAATCAGTACAAACAAAGCTAACATGTTTAGTGAGGCTAAATTGCTGACAGATCTGAATCTTGCTTGGAAACTGGATGGGAGACATCTGGCTAACTAATTCCTATGGGCCAAGAGAAATTTTTGTGCAGCTGTATTAAAATTGTCTTTGTCCCAGCAGTGTTTCTCCTTGCACCAAACGGTGACAATAGCCAGCAAGCTGGAATGCTGAAGGCATCTGTCACGTAGGAAGAGGCTCCTCCTGAGCATGCCTCCAGCACTGGTTTATCTTCCATCTTCACTGAAAGTGGTTGCAGATGCTCCACTGTTGATTCAGGGCTTTCTTTCCATTGTACTTCTGGACTCCAAATGCTAGAAAGGGCTAATTTTAAATTTTTACATGCAGTTTCATGAGCTTTTCGCTTGCACAAGCACAACATTCACTTCTTTTTGTAGGAGTGATTAATGTGGAGAGTATCCAGAACTGTTAGTGTGGATGAGAGCTTTGAAGGATTTTTTTGAAAGGATTTAAAAGTCATGCCTAGAAACTGGAAATAACTCTTCTGTCACTGCTGCCTTTCTTGGCTGCTGGTGGTGTCTGCTCACCTCTCTTAGATCATGGCTCTCCCATGCTTGGCTTTAGTTTCTGCTCTTTTCTGGTGAGCAGTCAAGTTTCAAACAAATACTATTGGGAAGTTTTGAAGCTTTTTAAATTTTCAGGCAGACTTGTTTCCTTTGCTTTTTGTGTTGGACTTAAAAACTATGGCAGTGAAGGTACAGATGCTAATGGTCATCACTAGCCAGTGTGAGGAATGAAATTTGTAAGCACAACATACACAGTACACTGTGATTACAAGCCAGTTTTGATGAGGGTATAACTTCTTCAGATTGAGTTCATGAAGAATAAGTAAAGGAAACATTCATTTACTTTTTTGGTTCATATTTTTTTTAATACATTCCTAGAAAGGAGCATCTGTCCTTTTGCATGGTGTTCTTATTACAGTTTAAAAGTGATTATACAAAGTGACTCTCCAGGCCACTTTCTGTGGCCAATAATAATACATAACTATTCATACACAGAAGGATTCTTTAGTGTCCACCCACTTTAACATTAACAACTGGAATACAGCAGCACATTTCTTCCTTGCTTCCCATCTGTCTGTAATGTTTCTGCTGAGGCCAATGCAGACATGTTCTTCAGTTGCATTTTAATATGTGATTATCCTCTGTGCTGGAGCTGCTGCAGAGACAAGATAATGAAGCTCTGAAAACAGAATCACTTATGATTTGGTTCCCAACACATATTCTTCCTGTGTAAACATGTCAGGAGGTATAAGAGAATTTCTGGACTGAACGGATGTGCTGGTCTGCTGAAAACTTTGAAGTCCAGTATTTTCAAGTCCTCTTTCTGTTTAATCATTCTGTGATGAATTTGTAAGTTTCAAGATGTTTTACATCTGGTTCTGTTTGTCAAATCCCTTTCAAGATTATACCATACATGATAAAACGGGCATTAAACACTACGTGAAAATGCATTGTCTTTTCAAGGCTATACTAGAAATTGAATATTGGAGAGGCTTTGCATCCTTGGTCTATTTTGGGTTTAATTGAAGTTTTATAGAATTTCACAATTTGTGTGTGTACATGAAATCCCCAAAGTGCTATGACAAAGAACCACTAAGACTCTGTCCCTTCCACCTCCCTTCCAAAAATGAGACAACAGTCAGTGTTTCATCTTAAAACATTTTTTAATCTAATTGAGATTTTCCAAGATCACAAAATTTGGCAGGAGAGAAATCAAGTTTTTATGGTTCCTGAAGGCAAATCATTTTCTGATAAATGTTCTGGGGTGTTTTCATTCAACATGGGAGGTGCGCAGAAATATCAAAAAGATGTTGAAAATTTTCTTGCTTGACCTCTAACTCTTCACCAGGTCAGCTTTTCCTTTTGCTTGAATCTAGTGAAATTGTTTTGTGTTTAAGCGCAGGAAAGAAATCCACAGTAGAGCAATACTTCCTTCCTCTGTGCATGCTGTGATCTTGCCTACATTTTTTGAAAACAACTTCTCCAGACATCTAGACCTGGTAATATGTTGTAAGAAATGTCTAGTTACTACATGTTCACCTACTCAGAAATGAAAATCTTCTGCTTCATGATGAACAGGCTCTAAATTTGTGTACTCAAGGGAACCAATTTATGCCCATGTTTCACGCTCAAGCATGAAAAGGCAGAACTCCAAGACAGTATAAATTTTCAGGTCTTCCTTTTCCCATAAAAGCTGTCTCTTGCTAACCTGCTTCTGTGAAAGCAGAGTTCTTTTAATTTTTGTTAAATGTAGTGGACTGCACCCTGTTAGGTAGTTATTTGTCAAAACAAATGTTATGGTCTATCTCCTGGCAGCTACTCAAGTCTGCATAAAAGTGAGTTCTACTCCACAGGGACCCATAACTGAAACCAATAGTGGCAAATTCTTACTTATGGTTTGTTTTCCTTTTACAGCATTCACAACTTTCCTAATGTAACATCTTAATGAAGAACTCTCTCAGCATGATTTTTTTCTTATTTACAAGGTATAATATTGCCATGTTATAGACAAAGTGAGGAGCTGGATAGTCACACATTAACATGAACAGCTATTAGGAAAACTGGATGAAAGTGTCCTTGTTTGACTTTTGGAAGAGCTGCTGCAACAGGTCTTGAAGAAACAGAAAACATTGCAAACTTTTGCTTGGCCGTTGTTTATTAACTGGAGTGGTAATGATTAATGATTAGAGGAGGAAGCCAAATGTGTGGTGCACTGTGCATTTTCAGGAACTTTATCTCAAGTGAAAATGGGCAAAGGGGGACCATCTGCTTGGAAGTAATGATTCACCTTTTAAGAAACTTCACCAAATCACTGCTTTAAAGAGAGACTGTGTTTATTTCATTTAGGTTTTTAATATCTCATCATTAAGTACTGAGCCTATTTTGGTAACTGTGGGTTCATAACTCTACTCAGAAAGTGTTTGAATGTTTTCAATTAACAACAACGCATCCCTCTCCCCTTTTCATTTTCAATGATTTGCCAGCCTCTAGCAGGTGTTGAATGGCCAATTTCCCTTCTAGGCAAAAAGTCTAACCTCACTTTAAGTCCAGATAAAGTCAGAGTCTTTTTCCACCCACTTCTTAAAGTTTGTCATATAAATTAAATTAAATCATACCTCAAATTTCCACAAAGAGATACTTAGGTTGCAATCAAGTCATGCTTTGATTTTTGTCCTTGCAAGTTAGCTAGGAGTTCCACATATCTTCTACTGAAGGTTTTTGGATCTCTGTAATCCATTCTCCCTCCTTTCGGTGTGCTGCTGTTTAGTTCTTCACCACCCCTCCTGCAGTGGGAGAACCAGCCATGGGCACACTAATACTGCAGAAGTAAAGGCAGTACTACTACAGCGGCAATACTCTAGCTTGACAGTGGCACAGCGATACTCAATGCTGTGTTCCCTTCCAGCTCTCAACTATTCTGAACATTGACCTTAACTCAAAACTGGAATATAGTCTCCTGTTGGTTTTTTTTTTTCCTCCATGATTTCAAATCTGAAATAAAAGCGGCGGTTTTTTTTTTTTTGTTTGATCAGGGCCCCGAGCACCTGCCTGCACAGGCAGAAGTGAAAACAGAGGCTGTTTTTTCAGAAGACATTCAGACAGCTCCGAGCGCAGCTTTGTTCTTTCCTTGTGTAGGTGTTGGAGCAGCTCTCCCCCAGCATCACTGGGGAGCTCCTGGCCAGCTGATTTACCTCCCCTTGCGCTGCTCGCCCTTCTCAGTGCTGCCAAATTGTCTGTCTGGCTCACAGTCCCATGCTGTATATCTCACAGGATGCTTCTACATAGAGGGCCTGTTACTGTACTCGGTATGAAGTGGCCAAGAGGCTCCCTGAGTCCCTGTGGTGGCTCAGCCCATGGGTAGAGATAATGACGAGGATGTCCCTTCCTGATTCCTTCCACAAGTGACACAGACTCAGGGAAAATGTATTTCATTCTTTGACAATTGAAATAGGTTTGGATGGTGAGGAGCAAAGACAAATTGACCCCTGCCTTGCCCTCCCTCCCTCGCTGCTGCCCCAGCCTTTCCCTGCCATTTTCCTCCCCTTGCCTCTGTGCCCCTGGGTGCCACCTGTGGGTCTGGGGGCTCAGCGGGGCCACCAGAACGGGCTGGAGCCGTCTGTGTCCCACCCGTGGCAGCCCCCGCCTCTCCTCACAGAGACCCCTCAGCACCTGTGCTGTTCCATGTCCCTCCTTGGTCCCTGTCCCTGGGGGGGTTTGGGAGCAGCCCCGGACAGCTCTGACAGGGAAGATGGTGCCACTGCAGCCTTCAGCCAAGCAGAGATGGCACCTTCAGTCCCCTCTCCCCCTTGCCTCGGTGCCTGCAGGTCAACGAGCCAAGGCCTGTTGTGGGGGTTTAACACGCAAAGGTAAGGATGTTCCAGCTGGGGGCAACCATTTGGGAGGGGTGGGTTTGGTGCACAGTGAGGCACACCTGGAGAAGCTGCTGTGGCCCAGCCCAGGTGGAGGCCATTGCAGGTGATGAGCTGCCCCTGGGTGCTGGTGGGACCATTGCTGATGACAAGCTGCCCCTAGAGCCTTTCCTTCTCCAGTGCTGGCCAGATCAGGGTGGAGTAGGGCTTCTCAGCCTTTTGGGATTGGGTTATTGAGTAGCATATGAAGGAGATGCTTTTGTTGACACAAGCTCCTGCCTGAGTTACCCTGGAAGGAGGAAGAGTAGCTGTGGGGAGCAGAGAGAAGTGAGGCAAGGCAGGAAAAGCTGTGCACCAGGAGTAAGTCCTGTCTTAAAATCCTATAGAAAAGCAAGTCAATTGTAAAGCTGCCTGTGGCGTAGGTACGTCTGGGCAGCGTGTTCCCTCTCTTTGCTGTCTGTTATACGTGTGATGGGGTGCTTCACAGCAGGGGCTTGAGTCTGCTGTGGTGGTAGGCGATGTGTTGCCCACATGCTGGGTTGTACTAAGAGCTTTTAGAGTCTGTCTGTGTCGCTGAGTATCGATGCTTGTATTTGGGCTACAGAAGGATTGTAAAGTATGCTTTAGTCTTCAAATGCTTGTTTTCCTTTGTTCTAAAATGCTTCTTTGTAGCTAGGCATATTTTGAATTGCATATGTAACATTATCCGGGGTTTTGGTTGTTGGGTGTGAGTGTAAATACTAATATTAAATCAAATAGTAGCACCCTGACGAAGGTCCCCTCCCCTGCTGCATACTCAATCTCCAGATCTGGGTGCTGCCTGGGCAGAGACAATGTGTTTTTCTGTATGACACTGCATGGTTTTTAAATTGCATTCCAGTGTGATAAGTTGTGTGATGAAATTAGGGCTTGGCTTTGGGAGAGAATCATGCGTCATTCACACAGGTCAAAAGTCATCTGAATCACATTTTTTTTAAAAAGTGTTTTTGTAAAAAATAAGTTTGGGGTAGACTGTTGAATGTATTTAGTTATTTAATATCCATACAAATCTGACCTTGCATCTTTATTCCTTAATCTGTGCCAATTTGTTATGTTTGTGTGAATGTAAGAGCAATTAAAAAGCAGTCATGATTCAAATTAATATTTTCAAACATCTGATAAAGGAATTGCTTTCCATTTAGAGTCACTGATATTTTTGTGAGGCATGGGAGTAAGGGCAATAGCAGATGGCAAAAATTTCCAGCAACAGGCAGTGTGACATCTTAGCAGAGCTTTCCCAACACTCCTGCTGTGGCAGCAGATGGAGAGATTGGCAAGTAGGGAGGATGTTACTTTTCCAGTGTGCACAGTGCTTTGAAAGACGGGCTTTGCTGGGTGAGACGGGGTTGGCAAAGCTGAGCACGCTACGGCAGTCAGGACAGAGGGAAGAGTAACAAATGCTAAGAAAGGCGATGTCAAAGACATAGTAAAAATGCAACAAAACTCCTAATGATGTTTTGAGGTTTTCCTTGCTTTTGACCTTTTACGACTTTTTCTAAGGCAAAATATCAGGATTTCAGCTTTTCATCAACCATGCACGCACATGCAGAGAAAGGCACTTCAGCATTTTGTCAACCTCTGCAAGACGTTTGGAAACTTCAAAACCTTTCTGTTGTTTCTGCGACAAAACAAATATCTGAGCACATTGTTCAGATAATTTACATCACCTGCGCTCCCTATCAGATGTGTTTAAAATAATCTTTCATTGTAATAAAAGATGAACACACCTTTCTTCAGCTACAACTTTTGTTTTTTCTTTTCTTTTTGTCTTTTTCTTTTCTTTTTTGCTAGCTCTTGCTGGTAAAAAATTAGTTTTATAAAAGCTTCTAGGTTAGTTCCTATTTTATGTTGTGCATTATCTACCCCATTATGTTTTCACTCAACCTATCCAAAATAATAAAACTTTACTATCTCTGTATAAGCAATTTCTGTAGAACTGTAGTTCTAGTGGTTAGATTAGTATATGAAAATCTTCACTTCTTGGGCTTCTGGTGTGACGGGGTTATTATTTTTAGGAGCTTTAAAATGATATCCTGATCTAGTTGAAGATGTCCCCACTCGTTGCAGTGGGGTTGGACTTGGATGATCTTTAAATGTCCCTTCCAACCTAAACCATTCTATGATATCCATAACAACTAAGGAGCACAAATTAAGACTCTTAAATAAATTAGTTTAATAATCGAGGTTTTTTAAAGGGTTGTTGATTGATTGTATTGCTGAATAATGAGTATGTTTAAAGGGAAACAGTATTTTTGTCTCTGCTTCTCAGGCTTTGCTATCAGCTTGTGGAAATAAAAGGTATTTCTTCAGGTAGCTGTGGGGCTGGCATGTAAAATAGATATGAATCTCCTAATGCAGCTGTAGAGAGGTGTGCTGGGACTTCATGGTTGCTCTGCTATGGTGCAGTGAGAAGCGTGTGTCCACTGTGTTGTTAGACATATACGAGAGGCTAAAGAGTTTCTGGGGTGTAAGGGGAACACGAGGACAGTTGCAGCTCAGATTTAGGTCAGAAGCAATAAAAAAAACCTCCCTCTGAGTGTCACTGACTAATCATTAAAGTGAAAGATTTTTCTTCCTTTGTGTGTAAAGTTACCGTAGGTTAAAATTGCACGCGGTAGGTTGTTAGCACAATATGCTTGCACCTAGCTGAAGCTTTGCCTGAAGACAGTGACCTGTGAATTGTGTTTTTAAAATCTGCCACTGAGCTTTGAGGTGCCCAGAGGCACTGTCTGGGCTCATCAAGAATTGTGAAGCAGTTGTATTTCATAAGAGTCTGAAGACTCTCCGAGTAACAGCCTCACAAAACAACATCGTTCTGGCTGAAATTATGAACTTCATTATGTCAATATAGCTACACATACTGAAGAATTTAAAGCATACTTTTACAAGATTACATAGAAACGTCACACTCTTACTGCCCTTATAACTAGTGAAGTCTGAGGAAGGTTTCCTAGTGCTCATTAAACTTCCTTCCATCCTCTGAATTCTGTAAACAGCGCTGACACACTTTGGCTAGTACTCTCTTACTTTTTCACCAAAGAGAATAAAATAAGTTAAATGTTTTTGCAGTTTAGACATCTCAATACTAAATAACTGTGTATTTTATATGGTTTGTGGAACTACAGTAACTTTCGCTTCCTTTCTTCTGTTTGAGCATATGATTTATGTAACTTCAGGAAGGCAGGTAGAAGACTTGAGATTAGGGAGGCAATGAGTAATGTTTTATTTCTGTGAATGTTGTATTGTATTCTAAACAACTTCAGCTTTTGGGGAGCTGTTTTTTGAGAAGTCACAGGGAGTTCATGTTCATGTTCAGAGTATATTTATCCCTGCTCTTCAGTGGTTAATATTGAATCAAATGTAGTACTGGAAATAGGAGATTTAGTGCATCTCCTGTTGTTTGCACAAAAGCTCAAGTGTTTTGGCAAAACCTGATTGCAGGAGTTAAGATGAGCATGTGTGGTTTTTGGGGGATTTTTATTTTTTAAAAACAGGTATTTTTTGCAAGCATCTGTGAATGTAGGATTTTAATGCAGGTTTCTACTATATGCTATTTTTTTCTTGTTTTAAATTAGGAGATTAGCTGATGGTTCATCTTTAGACATCCTGAAGTCGTACAAAGGAAGATCTTCCTGGTAATAAATGAGAAACATATTTGTGCTCCCCAAGCAAGGGAAAGAGGAGAGGTACAATTTTTATAACTGCAGTGCTGGACAAGTAAGTACTTCAGCTGTAAAAGAAAAAGAGACTTTGTAAAGCTCTGCTTGGTCAAAGCAGACAATGGCATACCTGGGAACGGCTGTGCTGGGGTAGGTCAAAGTCTGTCTGGTCCAGGACTGTGCTACCAAGACCCGTCAATATTGCCTAGGATTTCCTCTTTCATTTTGTTAGTTATGTTGAGAACATGGAAAAAGGGTCCACCATTTAATTTTCTAAAAGTCTTTTTTTTCCTGAGTGTGTGTGAGGGGTGCCGGCCTGGGGCAGCCCAACCCTTCCTGGGGTGTCCATCTTTCTCTGCCCACTTTGCACATTGGGGCAAATTTCCATTGTTGCTGCAACCTTGACGTAGCTTCTTCAAACTTGTGGTGCCTTTGGATTTTTGGGTTTGGGGCTTGTGATTTTTTTCCATGTTTAAAAGCGTTAGCCTCATTTCTTCATCTGCTGTCATGTTGCCTGAGTAAAATATATGGATGAATGGAGCAGTGAGACAGAGGGCAATGTTGTCCATGTGTTCCTATGTTGTCCACACAACAGGGGTGAAACAAACTCTTCAGTCGCTCAGGTCAGGCTCATTCCTTGGTTATATAGGTTGCAACACTCGCCCCGTAAGTGGTGGTCTCGTGGTACAATGCTGGGAAAATTGTTTCGTTTTGGTTTTTTTTAAGAACAATGTTGATTTTGTTATTAAACTCTACAAGTTTCCTTTCAAGTTCTCCAAGAAATCTCCAGAGCTCCCCCTTCCCAACCAACACTACCCTTGATTTGCAGTTGACGCCTGTGGGATGAAGTCATCAGGAGAAAGATCTTGTTTTCCTGGATCTGTTTTCCTACACAGCCTCATTGCTTTATTAATTTCACCAGAGTAGGCATGTGTTTTAGGTCTGATGACTCATATTATGTTAGGAAATCTTCCCACAGCACAGACCCTTCTAAACATCGTTTGTTGACTTACGGAAACAAGATCATTCCTGTTGCTCCATGCTGGCCTTTGGAAACGGGCTGACATTTGTGTGTGGCAGCCACATGCTCTGGGAGATGGGGACAGCTCAGTCACCTGCCTCTTTGCAGAGTTAAATGGAAAACAGCAACAACAAGATAAAAAGGCTATTGTCTGAGAGGGGCCTTTCTGCATTAAAACACATGGCAAGACAGCTATGACAAGGCATCACTTTTAATAAAAGAGGTGCTCTCATCCAGGAGGCTCCCAAGAGCCTCACACACAAGCTTTTAGGGGGCAGGCAGTGTGTCTGTATCTGTCAGCCTGCCTAAAAGAATCAGGGCAGGAGCGCCTGATTGAGAAACAAACAGGCACTGACTTCCTCTCATGCTAATCCCCATCCACCAAAAAAGAAGCAAAAAACTGAGGGGGAAGTATTTGGCATCTCCCAGAGGAATGCAATTATCCCAAATGTGGTGTGAGAGCACTTCACGATTGCACACTGGCACTTGCTCCCCACAGTTGCTGCCAGTTTCCCTCCCACGCTCACTCAGTCTCGGAGGTAATGTGAGTCTGGATGCCGGACAGTTAATCAACTGCAGGAAAATTAACGTTTTGGAGACTGTTCTTTGGTTGCGAGGTGCTTGCTGTTTAATAAAATGCAACATGCTGTCACGTATCGCGTACTTACACGCCCCTGCTGGCCGCCTGCTCTGTTGGCTTTTGGTTTTGGCTGGGGCTTAGCGTTTCTCGGTACTGAATTTCTCTCTTCTGTTGCCATTGCCCAGGGGAGGTTGGGCTGCACTGTGTGGTGGAAAGCAGCTGAAGTCTGGCCCCGACTGCCCTTGAGAAAGCAGCATCCTGTTGTTCCTGGGTACCTGCACTCAACTGGGAGAAACACTCACAAAGTGGAAATTGCATTTTGAACAGTCCTTGTGAGACTATTGTGGGGAGAGGATGATGAAGGGGAGGTGACAGGCCATCTGTTAAGGGGTGCATAAGTGTTTCTCATGGTGACTTTTGGGCAAATGAGAGGCTGCACAGCGTTTTGATAATGATGTCTATAAGCATGCAGCTGGGGAGCTACAATCCCCCCCACTATGGCAGATCCCCTCTCTTTGGAGGAGAAGCATTCTTGTGCAGTGTGGGGAGGCTTTCCGAAATGAGCCTGGTGGCAGAGGTGGGGTTGTTCTCATGAAGGCTCAGCTGTGGGACAAACACAGGCCAACCATGGTCTGGGGGTCTGCATGCAAATCTGGCACCTTCAGTTGTCCACACTGACTGTGGTCAGGACCCAGGCATGTGGAAGGCCAACTCACCCCTAAAAAGACCTTGAAGTCATTTTATTGCTATGATGAAATATATGAAAAATATTTGCCACGAAAAATTACTCAGTTGAGATGCATGTGAAGTGTTTTGCCATTTACTGCCTAGAGTCTGGGTTACAGTGTTGCTGTCTTCTACCAGTGACAGTGATTCCAGGAGTGGTATGCAAGTGATGTATGTAAATTCCGTGTCAGCAGTATGTGCTTTTGGGGCGTGTTTTTGCCCAGCTCAGTTTGCCAGATCCTACTCATCAATAAATGTGTACAACTGTTGTAATCTTTTTCCTTGAGCTTTGGCTTTGGTTCACTTTTTATCATTTAAATAAATGCATGGAATGTGATAAAGAATAGAACAATACATATCCTGTGATATAATATCCAAAAGAGACTGCAAACAATACACCCTGACTTTTAAGGAGGATTTTTCACGTTGGCTTTGCTCAGACAGAAATCTCCATTTCTTTACCTCTTTCTAAGTCATTTAAATACTTTATTTTTCAGCTCCATGACATTTGAAAAATGTAACAGTAACCTTGTTTGCTCATTTGCAGTTTCTTGCAGGGCTTGGCAACTCTGGCAGCCTTCCTTCTCTCGGGCACTGATCTCTGTGTTTCTAAAACATCCACAAATTCAGCATTGGAAATGTAATGAACTGAAACTGCTCTCATGAAAGACTTCATTTTTCTTTCCTCCTGGTATATGGAGTGATTTTAGGAACATAAAGAAAAAAGATTAATGTAGCATATCATTTCATTGACCTTCACTTTCAGAACAGTCCTTTTTGTGCACACTGCAGGAATGGCTGGAGAAGCTCTCACCAGTCCAAAAAACTGGTTGATGTTGAGCAGTTGGGACAGCATGCGTAGGAAGTTGTGCTGTGGGATTGTGCTCAAAGACCAGAAAATGAAGCTGCAGCTCAGAAAACAGTAGAGGCATGTGGCTGGAAGAGGTATGAGATTTTAGGCTTGTCCAGAAACAACTGAGGTAAGGTTTTAGAGGGACAATTTAGCAAAAGGAAATCACTCTCCTCCCACCCGTCACATGCAGGCAGGGATATGCAGGGAGGGGTGGCCAGACAGAGGCAGAAGAGGGGAGGATGTTTTGTACTGACACGGCAACAGCGTTGTCTGGAGAGCAGCAGAGACTTTGTCACTGTTTCAAAATAAACAGATGACTTTAAACACAGGAGAAAATACCGCAGGTCCTCAAGAAGACGTTCACTGCTGCCATCAGCAGAGCTGTGCTCTCTCACCACCGGATGAGCAAGGCTTTACCCCATCTTTAAATGAAGGCTGTAAAGAGAAACTCTGTTTTCTGGCATTGGTTTGCTGGCCAGGCAAGAGAGGAGCCTCTGAGGTCTGAGCTGCTTCCCATCTGGATCTGTTCAGCTGCCGGAGGCTGCTTGCCTTTCCAGACAAAAGCATCACGATGCCTCTGAGGAAGGACAGCACGTGACATCTCGCTCCTGTGTGCTAGAAGAAAAATCAGTATGAAGTCACTATAGTTACTTCCACCATTAAGGAACAAATGGAAAATATCAGCATGGGAAACATTTTAATTGTTAGGGTGTTAACTTTTTCTCACCAACAACACTGGTCCTGGCGTGTGTCAGCCCTTGTCTGACAAAAATACAGTCCCAATTCAATTTAAACTCTAATGCTTTTTTTTATTATTGTTAGGTACTTTTATATGTTAATATTTGTGCCTCTCTAAAGCCCTGTCAGTAAAGTAGATGCTACTGCAGCGAGCTGAGAGGCGGAAGATCTCAAGTGTGTTCCCATAAGCTCATCAGGGCTGCTTCTGCCTTGGGAAAACACTCTGTCGTGCTCCTCCTCATGGGTGCTGGTCTGTGACAGCTTCCCTAATGGTGGGTCCTGAGAAGATTTGCAGATGTTTCACCTTTCTCAAAGCAAAGCTCCTCACTCAGCCAGCCTGCTCCTCTGCTTATTGCAAAAATACAGATTTTGTACTGTGGCTCCCCTCTGCCTGAGCTATCCCCTCTCTCACTATTCTCCAGCAGACCAGGACTGTTAAATTATTGATTTTTTTTAACTAATTTTCAATTTCAAGGCTGCAGGCACAGCATTGCTTAGTATTGATTTCTGACAGCATCACCAAGGGTGTGCAAGGCATTGTGTTTGCAGGGCCAGCCCATCTGTGGAGGAGAGCTGAGCCCCTGTGCTGCAGAGCTGCACATCTCTCTTCCCCCAATCCCAAAGGAAAGCACAGGGGCAGAGGCTGATACCAGAGTGGAAGGGCAGCACCTGTTGAGTGGCTGCCAAAAACACGTACCGGTTTATCAGTGGAGATGTATTGGGCTCTGACTGCAGAAACTCAAGAGCTTCCATGATCTGAGAAAACCTATACCATTTCTCAGTCTATTCCAAGAAAAATACTCTGCTGCTCCCCGTCCACAGTTGGGGCTGGGTTTGTTCAGCACCTAAATAAAGACAAAGAAGAAGAGAATTGTTCTGCACATCATGAAACATGTTGTTTCTAAATAATTTGACCCCAAATCTTTTATGTCCTTCAATGGTCTGTTCTCCTTTAACCGTTATATCCCATCTAGCTACAACTGCAATCAAACTTTTAGTATTCGCCTGCCTGAATGATTTCTAATGGGGCTAGGACTTCTGTAACTAGGACTGATGCTCAGGCTGCAGTGCTATGTGCTCCTGCTGTCCATGTTTGAACTGGAGATAACTACAGCTTTGCAAAACATTTGTTCTAGATCTGAATATGAAATTTAGCATTGTAGAGTTTTTGCAGACTGTCAGGATACTTAGAGCACAACATTGATGCAGGATTTTACCTGGCTCAGAGTTTAGAAAATCTGGGTGTTCAACTCTGTGATCCGGCCAAAATGTTTTCAGCTCCAGTTGTATCCCAGGGCTATAGATGGAAGTTGTGACTCATGGATACAGCAGCAGCAAGGCCCATAACCTGTGGGCTTTTTAGCTTGCAGCAAGTAATAGAGGTGCAGGCAAGAGTTTGACAGTGGCTTTTGTGTCCCTAGCAAATACAAAGTTTTGGTCCTAGGATGATGATGTGGTAAAGCTGAGGTCACAAAGAAAAGATTTTTCCTGCTGCTCTCCTCTCCCTTCTTTCCTTGTGCCCTTCCTGTGTGCTGTCATAGCTGGTATTTTGCAGAAGTGCAAGGCGGAGTTTCTGTTGCAGGACCTGCATGTTTCACTAAGGCACAGAGGCTGCCAGGGTCCTCAGGGCTGCTGTTCACCTGGGAGCGGGACAAATCCTCCAGTGCTCTTTAAATCTCCTGGTGCAGTGGGTCCCCTTCCAGCATTTACAGCTTGAAGAAAGATTAAAAACTGGGACCTATTCAAGCATTTGTTCAAGTCCTTCCAGCAAAAGTAAATGTGTGCTTCTTTCCTTCTCACAGCCCTATTACAGCAATTCAGGCTCCCCATACAATAAAAGGCAAAATTAGTTCACCAAGTCCTGGGGAACACCCGTATGGAGATATATATATATATATATATATATATATATATATAAAAC
>WKFP01013612.1:100101-119398 GCA_011057875.1 Pterocles orientalis | reverse complement strand
AAGAGCTCTTTCTTTTTTTTTTTTTTTTTTTTTTTGGTGTTATAAGAGTTTTCTCATCCAAGTGAGCATTTCCATTCTATTATCATCCCTATCATAAGGTAAACCAAGAGGCAACAGAATGAAATTTGATGTAGTAAATAGAAGTGTTTAATAAGCTACCAAAAGTCTTTATATTAAAAAAACCCCAAAAACCAAAACCCAAAACAAACTATCCCCATTAAATCCAAGAGTGGCTTGATTTTTTTTTTTTCCCTCCCTTCAGCTCAGTCTGAGCTTCCCTGTGCCCATTCCCAAAACTGTTTTGTCAGTGCATGTTTGGAGAATGACAGATTGACTAAACCATTGATATGAAATTTCAGCAATCCTGTATGTACTGCTGTTTACAAAATTATTTTGAACTAATGAACATTGCAGAAATATGACTGGTGGTTTGTTTTTCGTATTAAGACTTCTCAAATTAGCATGCGTGCAAATTTATAGTTAATTTTGAAATTAAAACAAAACAAAACTTGGGAACTGGAGTACATAGAAGTTTTTCTCTGCTTAAAATCTCTACCAAGTATCTCTTTACTAGCTTCTGTCTGCATATGAGCTGGGAGTGAGCTCTAGCTAGGCAGATGTTTGCCTGAGGAGCAGTATCGTAAAAATTTTTGCATTTGCCTTTCAATCTGAGGCAGTTAGATAAACAGCTTGATTAACAGTGAATACTTGTTCCTTGCACAACCATTTTGAAGACGCTAAGGCCTATAAAGATACAGCAAGTTCTGAAAGGGTTTTTCGACCTATAGAATAAGGATGCGAGGAACTGTGTAAAGGCGAGTTATAGTGGTGCATTTTGTTGGAGTTGCATTTGCTGCAGGTGTGCCTGTGCTTTCTGTCCCAGTCCTGGCTGGCAGCAGCTCCCAAGGACACGGGCATTTACTAAGAGCTAAACGTACTTGCTTATAAAGCAAACATGCTTTGGAGGACCTGCATCCAATGTGGTATCACTGGGCAAGAGTCAGTGTAAGCTGTTGTGCTGGACCAAGTAGCGGTGGTGGTGTCTGTGAAATCTCAGAGCAACTATGAAGTTTGAGACATCTTCTTGCTTGAGATTTTAGTGAATTGTGTACAGCAGTAATGCTTTAATCTCATAACTTCTATAAACATTTGCTGTTAACAAAGAAAACATGTTGGTCTTGGTGGGAAACTTTCCACACTTCCAAAAATTATTTCAAGGATGGAACAGATTCCCATGTTATCAGCCGGGAGAGTTTTATTTTGTTGTCACTTAAAATATAGCTGAGAGTGCAAAACGCTGTTTCCATCAGGACATTATATGTATAGTGCATTTTCCTTTCTTTGAAATACTCTGCATAATTGAAATTACACAAATCTTTTTTTGTAAAAAGGAGAAAACAAAAACCTACTCTGCAAATAAAAACTTAGTATGAATATGGTACAAACTGCTTTTCACACAAGAAGATTTGTGGTCAATTTGTTTTTTATCCAGTTTACCCTGTATGTTGAGAAGCTTTCACAGATCAGACACCACGTTCCTGCATGCACTAAGAAATTGTATCCCTAGGATAAGGAATGAGCTATTTACAGATGTCTTAATAGCAGTTATTTCTCTGTTTAGATGAAATCCCATTAGAGGTATGTCTTTAAAACAAAAATTTCTGAACAATTTAAAAAGTTTTCTGATTTAAATACAGTATTTACAGCCCTAGAGAAAGTAGTGAGTGAAATTATCTTGTAATCAAAGCCAACCTTGCCAAGGTACACTTCCCTTAGTGGAGGGATTTGATGGCCACAGCCTCAGTGGCTGCCATGTCTCCAAGTGGAGGGGCCAGGGAGGCTGTGGTTGCCTGGAGGGAGGTGCTTTGGCTTTTCCCTCCCTACTGGCTGGGGCTATGGGTAGAAAACCACTCCAGGGGGTGAACTTGGCTTTTGTGATTGTCCCCTCTGGCTGCTGTGAAGATCTGGGCAGTTTTGCAGCCCAGGCAGTTTCTTCTTCAACTGTGAAGTGAAAATCCCCACTATAATGCTTGCACAGAGCAGAAGGGCTGCAGTGGTCCAAGTGCTAGTTTCCAGCCAAGGAACTGTCTGGGTGACAGATGGCAACTGATGGAAGTGTGGGGAAGGGGAAAGGGTGTGTTTCTGTGCTGATGGTGCACTGAATTCCTATCATGCTGCCAATGCACTGTGAATTGGGTATTGAAGGCTTTGGAGCGTAGGTTGGGAATGCAGAAGCTGTCGTTGAGAGCACATTTGTGCAACTTCCTTTACCCAGCAATAATCTTTGTGTTAATGTGCATTAAGTCTTCAAAGCTCAAATGGAGCATGAGCCAGTGCAAGACTCTCATAACCATAGAAAATAGATTTTAAAGTTAGGGGGAAAACATTGTGTAAATTTCCCATTTATCTGTTTCTTTATTTCCCCATTTTATTCAGGCTAGAAAATAAAGTCCCCAAATGCCAAAATATTTTTCCCCCTTCCTGTTTCTGCTGTGAGCCCAAAACAGAAGTTCTACTGCTCTGATAGGAAAACTGTTCTCATGGAGTTGCCAATCTGTACCCAGCTCAGGCGCTGACTTGGCTTTAGTTCAGCAATAAATCAGTTTCCAGATTTTTGGGACTGATACTAATAGCTGAGTTCACCCATTTGTTCTCCAGTTCTATGCCTTTTGGGCTGCAGTGAGTGTTCTTTGACAGACAGCTGAATATTGGCAACCTGACTGCAAGGTCGATGACAGCCGCGCGGTCTCAAACTCATAAATCCGTTTTTCAGAGATATGCATGCATGTGCTAGAGAAAGTGTGAGACCTTGGATACACAAATCAGTAAAATTCAGCAGTGTTAGCTGGCAACCCTGGACACACAAATCATTAAAACAATGCAACAGTAGCTAACCAGTTTCTGAGTTACTTGGCTATGGTGTCTGGGGTGTAATGCCATTAAAATACTTATAACTAACCAGGTGAAGCCCATCTTTCTTGTGTATGCTTACTCCAAAAGCTGTCCCACTTCCTAAAAACCTAAACTCCTCACCCTAGTGCTAGCTTTTCAACTAGGTATCCCCCTTTACTTCAGTGGGGTGTAATTTGCTCTCTGCTGTCACAGCCAGATGGTCTTTGCTGTTGCTGTTTTTGAAGATTGACAGAGTACCAGTTAGATTCCCTGTTTCACAGCCACATTAGTCTAGGCAATGTCCCACACAAACTTTGCTTCATTAGCTCTGCCATTTCAAGGTGTCTCTCTCATTTTCTGCAGCTCCTTCTGTATTTAACACTGTCTCTGCTTGAAAACAGAAGCTTCCTCCACCTCAGCATTTCAGGTCTCTTATGCTGAGTCAGAAGGACCTCACCTTGACCTGTCAAAGCTCTAGTAGATGCTAGGAGGACTCTGGTTTACAATTACACCTTGAGTCACCTTGACCTTGTTTTCAATTAGCTTTTCATGCTCACTCGTGAAGAATATGCCACATTGTCTGTTGAAAATCCACTTTTCTTGTGAGATTTTGGAAATTTTAATTCCAAATTGCCAAATAACCAGTTTTTCTCCTTCCTCACAGACAGCCCTCTGTCAAGGAGCCTACTAAGCAGGGAAGGGTTAACCTTAGACTCCTTAAAAATAATGATTTACTGCTGAAAAAAGTTCTGCTCCGATTTTCCTCTCTGCTGTTGCTATGCCAGCAGTTTCCTAGATCAGGGAGGATTCACCTATCTTTCTTTCATCTATCTTCGCTATCATCTAAGTGTTTTATTGTGTTTCCATTTCCATCTGTGAAAATGGTGCTGCTGAGGTGAAGGGGATATTTGCCCAGGCATATGGTGGAGGAAACAGAGAAGGGCTGGGTGTGCAGGTTGTGTTGATGGCTGCACCGTCACACCGAGGGTGCTCTTGCAGAGGCACTCGTGGTGAGATCAGCTGCAAACCCACGGCTAAGAAGTAAACGGGGATACCTAATTGAAAAGCTACCACTAGGGTGCAGAGTTTAGGTTTTTAGGAAATGGGAGAGCTTTTGGAGTAAGCGTACACAAGAAAGATGGGCTTCACCTGTTTAGTTATAATTATTCTAAAGGCATTATGCATCTCCAAGGCTTATATCCTTTTTTTTTTTTCAAACTGAAAAAGTGATTGTGCATGGAAGATTGCACAAATCTGCGTGACACATCACAAACAGACAAAATAATGCAAACCTTTTAATCCAGGAATAAAAATGGTTGAGTATAATAACATTTACAAAGGAATAATGAAGAATATTACAAGTAAATGACCCCTGATAAACAGAGCATATAAAACCTGACAAGAAACAAATGTAGACAAATTTTATACACAAATGCTGCAGATCACAGAATCACAGAATGTTAGGGGTTGGAAGGGACCTCGAAAGATCATCTAGCCCAATCCCCCTGCCGGAGCAGGAACACCTAGATCTAAACAAAAAACCCCAACTTCAGTCCATGAAAAGAAATGCCATGTTTAAACCAGAATATAGATATTAAAGATATGTCAAAAGCTTGGTAGAAGAAGTGGAATGCTGTAACAAAAAGAAACAAATAATACAGTGATGACAGCTCCCACCATGAGAAGTTCTACTTACGAAGCTATAAGTTTTTTAAGGTGTTGTCAAGAACAAAACAACCTACTTCATGAAGTGTCTTTGGATGTGTAGAAAAGTTATTGTAAATGCTTCAGCACATGTTCCTATAGATACTAAGCTTTTTTTAAGCTAAGAATGATTTTTTTAATGGATTAATAAACACAAATAGATGAAGTAGAAAAAGGAAGGAACAAATGGCCAGTCTTCACCTGGGAAGAAGGTCTCTACTGAGAATCCAGAAGAATCCACTGTTCAATGAACTCATAGCTATGTGAGAAAACAGGTGACTAATGAGTGATAAAATTTACTGAAGATGTAAAATATTTTTGGATTGTTCAAGCAGATGTTACTTGAGATTATTCAGGTGGTGGGAACCTGAATTCTTAGCAGCTAGATGAAAAAAGGGCAGGGACTTTGTATTGACAGAAACTGAATTTTAAGTTCAGTAGCAGTAGGAAACAGCTCAAACAGTGCTAACTGAGGGATGGGCTCCAAATGATCTACTGCCTTTTTAGGAAAGAGTTGGTAAGGTTGTTATGGAAAATTGTCTGAAAATGTCTGCTGCACCACTAATTAGTATATCCAACTAGTTTTACTCCCTGATGACCAGTAGGTAGGCTTTTCCTTATAAGGTGTCTCTTGTTTCAAGTAAAGGATCCTCCTGTTGCTTTCGTGTTATGTAATGGAGTGCATTATCCATCCCTTTCACTTCCCACTTCACATTTAATCCTCTGGCATTTGTGTGTGTGTGTGCATCCTATTTTAAAAAATGCTGTCTTGTTTTGGATCCAGCCTAGTTTCTAATGTAAAGGTTTTGCTCTGGATTTTCTCAAAAGCTTTCTGTTGGTACTTTCTTTTAATCAGTTTGTATAGTTTTCTTAGTCTTAGAAACTTTTGCTTCCTCTGCTTCAGAGGTTTACCTAATTCAGAGGATATCTAGCACTGGTTGGGATTTTATATAGCTGAGGTGATATGTAGTTTGCAAACTTTATGGTATTCATAATTTTTCTTAAAATAATTTTGCTTCGTTTTGTATGCACCAGTTGTCTGTAGTAGATGTTCGCAGCTTCTGTTTGCTCAGTTTTCTCTTGTCATCAGTAAGCTTGGATGCAGTTTGATAATTATACTTAATTAAGAAGTTATTTAGCAAGAACAGTAAAGCTATTTCATGAAATAATTTCTGAAGGATTAGGTTTTTATGAGCTTTCATTCAGAGGTTGACTGCATAGTGTTTAAAATGAACTTATTTTAAATAGTTATAAGAGAACTTTCTGATACAAAAACCTCTTGAAATCTCCCCTGTGACTTCCATCATTCATTTAACTAAAAATAAATTAGTTTTTGCAGTATTATAATATGGACATTAATATTTAAATTGTGTTTGGATTGCTGACCAGAGCAGAAGCTATAGCAGAGAAGTCTCTTGCATTCAACAAATTGAGAATTGTATAGGAAAATAATAAAAACATGGTAAATCTCCATCTTCCTTTTCTGAATCATTACACACAGTATGAAATTCACTCCTCCAACATTCAAGCTCACTTTTACTAACCCAGACGGCTGGGTGGGTGAAATTTATCTCCTCAAGGACCTGCTGTTGGGATTTGTGCCCAAGGGCAGCCAACCAGGTGCCTGGGAAGTGAGGCCCACCACAGTGCAGAGAGCGTGAGGGAGCAGATTGTTTGCTTTATAAAATTTAAGCAGCAAAATGAACTGTAAAACAGTTTTTCATTTTTTCAATGAAGGATCTGTCTGTATATAGAAATATTTGTATACAAATGTATCTCATACAGAAATATTGTAGAACATTCCTACTGCTGAGATACTCATTCAACAGATTTGATTCCTGCAAAATCCATCACCCTGGAAAAGTGATGGAACAACTTATTCTTGATGCTGGAAGATGGATAAGAGGGTCATTAGAGGCAGTGAACATGGCCCTTCACCAAGGGGAAGTCATGTTTGACCAACCTGATAGCCTTTTATGAGGACATTACCAGTTGGATAGATGATGGCAAAGCAGTAGATGTGGTCTATCTCGATTTCAGTAAAGCATTTGACACCGTCTCCCACAGTATCCTCACAGCTAAACTGAGGAAGTGCGATCTGGATGATCGGGTAGTGAGGTGGATTGTGAACTGGCTGGAGAAAAGAAGCCAGAGAGTTGTGGTGAATGGGATGGAGTCTAGTTGGAGGCCTGTATCTAGTGGAGTCCCCCAGGGTTCGGTATTGGGACCAGTGCTATTCAATATATTCATCAACGACTTGGATGAGGGAATAGAGTGCACCCTCAACATGTTTGCTGATGACATGAAACTGGGAGGGGTGGCTGACATGCCAGAAGGCTGTGCTTCCATTCAGCAAGACCTAGACAGGCTGGAGATTTGGGCGGGGAAAAGTTTAATGCAATTTAACAAGAGCAAGTGTAGAGTCTTGCATCTGGGCAAGAACAACTCCAGGTACCAGTGTAAGTTGAGTACTGAGCTGTTGGACAGTAATGTAGAGGAGGGGGACCTGGGGGTCCTGGTGGACAGCAGGATGACCATGAGCCAGCACTGTGCCCTTGTGGCCAAGAAGGCCAATGGCATCCTGGGGTGTATCAGAAGGGGTGTGGTCAGTAAGTCAAGAGAGGTTCTCCTCCCCCTCTACTCTGCCCTGGTGAGACCTCATCTGGAATGTTGTGTCCAGTTCTGGGCCGCTCAGTTCAAGAGGGACAGGGAACTGCTGGAGAGAGTCCAGCGCAGACCCACGAAGATGATGAAGGGAATGGAGCATCTCCCTTATGAGGAAAGGCTGAGGGAGCTGGGTCTCCTTATCTTGGAAAAGAGGAGACTGAGGGGTGACCTTATTAATGTTTATAAATATGTAAAGGGTGAGTGTCAGGAGGATGGAGCCAGGCTCTTCTCTGTGACATCCAGTGATAGGACAAGGGGCAATGGGTTCAAGCTGGAACATAGGAGGTTCCACTTGAATGTGAGAATAAGCTTCTTTACAGTGAGGGTGACAGAGCACTGGAACAGGCTGCCCAGAGAAGTTGTGGAGTCTCCTTCTCTGGAGACATTCAAAGCCCGCCTGGATGCGTTCCTGTGTGATCTGATCTAGGTGTTCCTGCTCTGGCAGGGGGATTGGACTAGATGATCTTTCGAGGTCCCTTCCAATCCCTAACATTCTGTGATACTGTGATTCTGTGGAATTTGTGTGCTCTGTTGACCACACAGATGCATTTGCTATTCTGTAGTGAGCTGATCCACATTTTAAAAACCCTCTGAGGATTTTTCAGTGGAGTTTCTTTTTATTAATGCCTTGCTGATAGTATATATGCTTTGCTGATAATATATGCAGGAAGATGGAAATGAGTCATTTATTGTTTTATTAGAAGAAGTCACTTAGGATTTATAAGATTATTCTTTTTTTCATCATAAGTGTAATAGCTGACCTTTAAGAGAATGGGTTTATTGTTCTGACAAAATATTGAAGTCCATTTTTTAATGAATTTTTTTTTCTAAGCTTCACATTCTGAAATGAGAAAATATAAACTAGTTCATTGCTCATTGTTACTTATGCTGCACCACTGGAGTCATAAACAAGAATTTAAGGAGAACAAAGATCAGTGGCTTGTTCTCTGTTCCTTTCTTCTTGCCCCCCATCCCCTCCAAGTCTGGTGCAATTATGAACGCAAATTGTAAATAAGATATTTTAGAAATCAGTGTTTCTTGATTCCATTGGAGCTCAACCAAAGTTTCAGATCTAGAACATAAATATGGAATTATCATCATGTGTTAATTGATTATTAGACCTAAGCTGAAGAACAGTTGCAACTGTAACAAATATTTACTTTAGTATCTTTTAAAATGAAGTTCCTTCTCAGAGTGTATAAATACTTCTGAGAATTGTGTTGGTTCAGTTGAATTACAGATGGCTCCTCAGAAAGATAAGCTCAATGCCCTGCAGGAATTTATTTTCCTTTAATTAAGAAAGTAATATATTGTCCTATTTTATCAGCCTCTGAAAATATCTCAAGAGTATCCTCTATTAAGTGAGAGCTAATCTCAGCTGATATCTCCTTTCTCTTTCTCCATCACTTAGATGGGAAGATTAATGTAATGTCTGGCTTTCAAATAGGAATCAAGTCATAGGATCTTAAACAGGATCAAATAGAAGAATTCAGACTTCAGTGACAACCAGTGCACCTTCCTCTACCTAGGATATGCCCAAATATTGCCCCCATTGCTAAAGAAAATGCCTTTCCCTGCATCTTTGTTGCACAAGCATCAGAGGGTCTTGCAGGTGGCGGGTCTGTAACCCATTGTGAAAATCCCTGTTTTCCCAAGCCTGGGCACGGATGAGCTTCCACACCTTGGTCTGTGTTTGTCACCTTCTTCCTCTCTGTGCTGTGTGCTGAACTGCAGTTTATTAAGAGAAAGGAACAGCTTTTTCTGCAAGGATATGATGATTGGCAATAAAGTTGTTCCTTAGAAAAAGCAGCTGGATATGAATGGAAATAGCTCCAGCATCAGAGGAAGCATCCTGCCATGTCCTCCCAAAGCTTAAACCAAAGGAGAACAAATGTGTCAGAAGGAATATAAAATTGTGTATAAGAAACCCACCCTCATCATGCTGCTTGTGGACTGTCCTGGGTTAAGCTGAGACAGAGTTAACTCTCTTCATAATAGCTAGCAAGAGGCTGTGTTTTCGATTTGTGCTCAGAAGAAAGCTGATAAGAAGTGATGTTTACCCGCTGCCAAGGACAGCAGACCGGCGAAGCTGGGAGAGAGCACAGCCCCAGTTACTAGCCCAGGATTTGATCTTAGGTTCAGGATTGAGACCAGAGTGGCCAATAATCTATTCCATAACACACACATCATGCCCAGTATATAGGTGAGGACCCTCCAGAAGATCAGCTCTTTTGGTTCCGGATCTCTTTTGCTCCAGGTTGTTTCACTCCAGGTGGTCGCTCTCCCAAGGCCTTTCACCCCCCTCCCCCCTAATCCTGGTCAGCTCTTGGTCTGGAACACTCGGACTGTTATCTCCGTTCCGTGAGTGCGGTCTCATGACTCTCCCTGCTCCGTGATCATTAGCGGGAACAGGCTGAGCCTTGGTCATCGGGTGGGGGGGTAGTATCACTGTGTATCACTCATTTGTATATTTGTACACACGAGTCCTTTTTTCCCTTTATCCCTTTAATTCTCTCCCCTGTCCTCGGGTGGGGGAGGGAATTGTGTGAGCGGGTGTGTGGTTTGGCCCCCAGCCAAGGGCTAACCCATCACATGGCAGCAGTGACAACCCTGATTCCCCCCCAACTCTCTTTCACCATTCATGACTTCAAGTTCTTCCACAGAGGTTTTCAGTCCCACTACAGTAGAGCTGTGGAGCTCCCTAGAGATTGAGAGCACTCCCTTTGCTCCTCGACTTTTCCTCACCCAAATTTTGGTGACTTAACATGAGTCATTTCTTACTTCCATTGGTGTAAATAAAGGGCTCAGCAACAAAAATGCCCATTTTAGCCCCCAAAGAAAGGCTCATAATGAACTGCTATGTACTTTGTACCGCTGGACTCTATTGATTTGCAGGAAGAACAAAGACGAGCCTGGGGGCAGAGGGAGAATATCACAAGAAAATATTTTATTTCCTGAATGCTCCCTCTCTCTGGTACCGATATAATATTTATCCTCTGTAAATGCAGAGTTTATCTGCATTAGGAGTTTATCTGTCTGGAGACTTTCACAGCCCATCTCATTTCAGGCTCCTGCTTAACCTAGCTTTTGTTTGTTTTACCTACCCAGAGGGACACCAATGCCACCATTTCTCTGGTGCTGCCCTTTCAATTTCGCTTAACTGTGTATATTTTTTACTTATATGTGTGTATATAAGTATGTATTAGTTTTGGATAAGCTAATGCAATTGTGAGAACTTTTTTTTTTTTTTGTATTGCCATTGGCAGAGTTTGAAACCATTTGAAATGCAGCTATGTTGGCTTGTGCTCTATAAGAAACAGGGGGAAGGAATCAGAGTCTGCCAAATGGAAAAGGATAAAACTGGTGTAATGATATGTTGCAATCACACTCCAAAACATACCACAGTAAATTACTGCTGTAACAACCTCCTTCCTGTTGTGAAAGGCTCCGGCTCAGGCTTTCTTGTGTCTCTCTTCTTGGCATTTCTCAAGAGAAAGGTATCTCTTTGACCCTTGGCACTGACTGACTGCTAAGCTTCTTAGACGACAAACTGAAAAGCAAGGATGGAGGCCAGGAGGGGCAGGTGCCTGATTTTGGGCTGGGTGATGCAACGGAGTGCAAGCTCTGACAGTCCATGGTGGCTGGCCCACAGCGTTGTGGGCAAGGTTTCATCTGGCATGTTGGTCTTGCTGTGTAGAGTCTTTTCCCCCTGCCATTTGCTTGCTTGAGGCTGGTATCAGTATTTGTAGGTCAGCTGAAGTTATCACAGCATTGCCTGCGCAGCCTAGCCTCTGGGATGCTCTGCCCTGTGCCTGTATCAGTGGTTTGGCCAGACTTGGTGGCCTAGGGGGATGGTTGCCCTCTGAGGTGGCCTGTGGGAAACAAGCTGTAGCTCCTGCTTTCATCCATCCCAGATGCATCTCTTCTCCACAGACGCTGCGCTGTGTTTGGCACACGGTCATGTTTTGTTAATGCTGAATGAGGGAGTGAAAAGGGAGAGAGCCAGAAAACCAAATTACTGTCCTGGTTTCAGAGTGATCCTCCTAAAGGGAGGGGAGAAGTTGACAACCTCAGTGTGGGAAAGTTTTCAGGCTGCTCTCAAAGTTGTTTATGTTCTGTGGGGAGAGTGGTTTGGGTCTCCTCAATCCAACTGCATGTTTGAGAGAGAATTATTGATCTGTATAGGGGAAGGAGGAAAGAAAGCCTCCTCTTTGAGGGGAAAGCAATGAGACCCTGGTGGTTTCAGAGGTGTAACGTGATGGCCCTTTGACAGCTCTTTCCAGAAAAGCATCATGCAAACTTCATCTGACAGCACTAAAACAGGAAAACACTGGGAGTGACTCAGAGCTGCCTTGTATTTAAAATGTGCAAACCACACAGTGTGATTCAGGCTGTCAGATCAGTGACCGTGGGTCATCTCTTCCCAGTGGTTTCACCTCCTGCTGGTAGGATGGATGATGAGTATTGAGGATGCCAGGAATTACAGAGACAAAATCTGGGTGTCCCTGAAAGCCAAGTGGAATAGAAACTCCCTTTTCTCAAGGCACTTTCCAGGCAAGCAAACAGTGGTGCTCCCAGCACCCTGCGATTGCGTGTGTGCTTAGCTGGGTGCTGCATCAGCTCATCCTGGGCTTTCCACAGCTGAGCCTGCTGTGCCATTTCCCCTGGATGTGAATGAACTACTCCTATTTTGTTTCCCTTATGTGGTGTTTGTACAATTAAATTTCCTTTAAAAAAAAAAAAAAGAAAAAACATTAGCTTCCTGTACTTGAAGTTCACCACCACATCCTTGCACTCCCTGAGTCCCCAACCTCTGCTGCTTCCAATAATAATACTAAAATCTGAAAAGTCTTGTTTTGTCCTCTTTACAGCTACAATAAAATGGATGTAGATTTAGCTGTGCTTTTCCCTTTAGATATCTGGCAGCGCTCCCTTTTTCTCTCTCTCCAAGTCCTCCCTGTGAGGAATGAGCACAGCTGATCAAGGGGATAAGGATCAGCTCAGGGGAGCATTTGCTGGCCAGGGAGATATTTTCTCTTTGATGCCCATTGCTCCCCACCTCTGATGTCTCATGCACGTTTCTCCAAGGCTGGAGTCATCTGAAGTCACAGGCCAGAAGCAGCTTCGCTCCCCTGGCTCTGCAGACCAGATCACCCCAAGGGGATTTTCTCTTGTTCAAGTTGCCAGTAAAATATTTTGCATGGCTTAAGTAGAGATATCAAACTATTTCCCAGCTATGGCCAGCTTGAACCAACGGCTGTTATGAAGAAAGGCTGTCTGTTACATTGATGTGAGTGGTCAAGAAAACCTCAAATAAAAACTCTGAATAGATAGGATCCAGTTGGCCAGTTTCTTCCTTTTTCTGGTGAGTTTAGCTAGAACTAGACTTTCTCTCGTAAAATGAAATCTGATATTTATGGAATTAAGTCGTTCTCTGTAAAGCTATCTGTTTTTTGTTTGTTTGTTTGTTGTTTTTTTTGTGAGCAGACCAAATGCTACACATAAAACGCATGGAACAGATAAGCTGCAATATGTTTTAAAGAAGTGGATTTTTTTTTAATATAACAGAAGTGGGTGTATCTCATTCTTCCATGCACTGGATGCTCTCTATGGAAAATTCATAAAACAAAATGGGAAATAAGAAACCATTTCTCTGCTGCTGATGTAAAATGACAGAGAGGGTGAAGTTTCTGAATTGTAACAGGTCAAGCAAAAATACCTCCCTGACTACTCTTTCCAAAAGAAAACTAAACAAGTCAGAAATCCTGCATACCAATGGGATCGGCTTGGGCAATTTGGTTCAGTTTTGCATCAAGGGAGTTTGGCTGTATTACTTGTGATATTAAATTATTTTGGCTATAAGTACCCTTAATCAGGAATGTTACAGAATATCCTTTTCAAACCATATTTGGGTTGTCACTCAAAGTGGAAAACAAAGGGAATGGAGTGTGGTTTGGGGTTAGACTGGACACGGATGGCATATCTCAGGAGTGGGGTTCAGTTTCAGCGCTGTGAGGACCAGGCATTGGGAAGAGGAGAGCAGCTGAAGGCAAGCAGGAGGCCAGGCTGGGGTCTTGCTGCTCAGGGATGCACTGCGAGGGGAATATCTCTGCTTCTCCCATAGTGCCAAAAGTCAGCTTCACTCCTTCATTGCTGCAAAGAAAACATGTTGGGAAGCACAGCAGGGGTGGCTGCTACCACCCTGTGTCTTTGTGCCAGGTAGGGAGCAAGGGAGGTGCCTGGGCACTGCTCCTCCCACATCGCCTTGGATGGGGGCTGCTTTTGCTCTTACCCCATCCTTTGTTCCTTGAAAACCTCTGAGAAGGCCGCTGATAGTGAAGGAGGAGAGAAAGGCCAGGCACTGCTGCTCCATTGCCCTGCATTGCTTTAATCCCGTCACAGCAAGGAGAATCATGGCAGTGAATGACCCGTGGAAACATGTAATTCATTGCAGCTGAAAACGGCCTCACCAAAGGGATTTAGTTTATTATTTCTGGTGTGTTTCTCCAATAACATTGGCTGTCAGGCCTGTATTCAGTGAATGAGGATTTGAGCTCTAGGAAGCTGTTCCATTGCTGTCACAGCTTATGGGTTGTCAGAGTTTCCAAGGTAATTCTGATATTTCAAGAGACCAGTTTCTTGATCATTTCAAAATGCACTGGGCTTAGTCCTGCGTCAGCCTTAAGGGAAACACTTGTTTATACATGCTTTTCTTTGGACCAGGCAGAGCAACTTTCCTTGTTTGTCTGCTTTTTTTTTTTTTTAAAGCCTTTTTGAGCAGGTCTGCAGCCTGCCATAGGGTGTATCTCTGTTCTTCCCTTGCTTGTTGCCTACTGCCAGGATGGGCAGAGTTGTGGATGGATGAGCACCCAGCTGGGAGATCTTCCTGCCGGATGCGACTCCCCTGTCAGCTGCAGGAGGAAAAACAGCGTTTTTGCTCTGCTGGACCACTAGATGGGGAAATTGTATTTACATGTTCAGGTTGCAAAATGGATCCTGGCAGCCAGGCTGGAGCTCTTGATAGTGATGAAGGATATCGAGCCTGTCATCTGCAAGAGGTGTGTGGTGATGACTCAGAATTTGTCCCCCTCTTCGGCAACAACACCACAGCTTCTCTGCAAGGAACCAGGCTCTGCTGAGCAACCCTGGGGCCCCGACATGTTTTTGGGGAGGTACTCTGCAAAACTGACCTTTATCAATGTCCCTTCCTTCGAAAGGTTTCTATGGAGTGGGGTAGCAGACGGGGTGCTCCCTGGGGTCAGTTGGTGCCTGCCCCGCCACCATCCCCTCTATGTACGCCACAGCTTCACATGGGAAACAGGGAGAGGACATAAATATTCCAACAAATTTCTGAGCAGGGGGTTGCCAAGGCCAGGAAGGTCACTGTGCACATGAGAGCTCACATCAGGTCCAAGGCAGAAACAGAAGGCAACGTGTGCTCAGGGCCTTACCTTGCTTTTGGTTATGGGGCAGGGTAATTCATAGGATGATCTTGAGAATATTTGGTAGGCAAGAGAATATTTCAAAGTTGGGGGTTAAAGATCTTTGCTCCAAACATGGTGAGTGTCAATTCTCAAGCATTAGTTAATTTTTGTTTAAAGCACACTTCTGGGATGCAGTGAACCCTTTCCCTTGTAAGAGAGCAGTAAGACTGGCTATAGCCCATTTTGGACTACCCAAAGCTGTAAGTCCACAAGGTGATTGGTGACTTGGTAATGCTACCTAAAAATGCAATAAAAAAAAAAAAAAAATTGAAAAGATGGTGTGCCAGTCACGGGGCTGATTTTCCTTGCTGCAGGATGTGATTGATGGGATCGCAGCTTGATGCAGTTAATTCAATAACAACTTTCTCTATGCAGTGCTACTTACAGAGCAGATGTGCCTTGTGCTAAGATGTGTGAAGTTTTTCAGACTTTCTACAGCTAATACAACCTTGGAAAGCAGGTTTAATTCTGTAAAGGTATTGCTGTACTGTTTTGGGGAGGATATGTAAAGTGGTGCCACTATTGCAGTGTGATAGAACCTATAAAACCGCAGACCTCTACCTGTGCAAGCAGGGAAATGAGCCATACCATGAGAAGTTACCGTCACGCTACCACGACGGAGTCCATGCAGCTATTTGTTCCCACCTCTCCCTCACAGTCTCCACGGGGGGCAGAGTCTGCATGAGGCCCAGGCCTCCTCCTCACTGCGCCACTGCCCCACTCACTGTGATGGGTCTTGTCATAGCTGATGGATGCTTTTGTGAAAGCTCAGTTACCCAAAACTGATTTCAGCTCAGAAAGAAGCCACAGGAATGTGTTTAAATAAACACACCTGCTTCTGTTTGGTGATTGAAGCTACCGTGCATACCCAAAAATATGGATGAGAGTTTATATCTTTTCAGATATCACGACCAAGCAACCAGAGAGCCAAATGTTTTTGCAGCAATTGTGTGCTTTTTTGCATATGCTTTATTAGAGAAATAATGACTTTGGGTTGGAGTTTGGAAGTCAGAGGTATTAAGGAGAGAAGATGCTTGTGAGCAGCAGTTGCAACCATCCTTTGATGATTTCAGTTAGCTCTTAAGGAAGACATCTCACATTTAACCAGATTTGCCACTAGGACTCTACACTTGATTAATTGAGGCAATTGTACAGGGTCCTTCACTTCGGCTAGGAGAAGTCTCTATTGTATACCACAGTGTGACTGGAGATGGATGATCTGTGAAGGTTTTCTCCTTCTGAGTTATAAAAATGCTTCCATAATAGAAACCTTAGGCCGAATTGGGAAAGTATGGGAGCAGCAATGCAGTGTGTACTGGGTGGAGCCAAGGTGCCCAGGTAGCAGCAAGTCTTTCCTGTGCCATGGAATTAAGGTAATAATTCTATTTCATGAAGTCATCTGCTTTTGTATCTTTATCCACAGATCTTAAAATGATTAATTCAGGTTATAAGTAGGATTATTTCCATCTTAAACATGAGGAAACAGTGAGCATGTGTGCATGCGTGCAGTAACAGAGCCTCTCCCTTCCAACCTGTGAATTGACTTCAAATGAAATAAATGCATATTCCCAGGACACTTCAGTGACAGGAGGAAAGTCAAAGCTTCTCCAGGGCATCTGCCCTGATTAAATGATTGAAAAATCTTCCAGAGTGTATTGAGTCTTCATCTCCTAACACGTGATAGTGTGGCATGGCAGGTTGCACCACTCAGTCCCTTAAAAGAAGCAGTGCTTTGGCTGAAAAATAGATGAACCTCAATATCCCCTGCTTTGATCTCTTAGAGTAGTTTTTTGGATTTCCTTCTGTCATGCTGGTGGGGTGACCGTGGTGTGGACTAGGAAAAGACAAGTAATGCATAATTGGCTGAGAGACTGGTGTTGAGACAGGAACTCTGGGTTCTTTGACCATGGGCTGGTTTACTCAGCCCCTGGCCTGTTGTCAAGGGATGGAACTTGTCTGTCTCACAGGGGGAAACAAATCCTAGCTCACGAGCTGGCAGGGCTCATTGAGAGAGATTTAAACTAGATTCGAAGCGGGATGGGGCTGTAACGGGGCTTGCACCAGTGGGGCATCACTCTAGTGTTGATAAAGACCGGGGGTCCTCCCACCCTCCTAGGGTGAAACTGGCACGCTCAGCTTGCTCCCTGAAATGCCTGCACACAAGTGCGTGCAGCATGGGGAATAAGCAAGAGGAGTTAGAAATCCATGCTCAGTCAGGAGATTATGACCTGGTGGCAATTCCAGAGACATGATGGGACAGCTCACATGACTGGAATGTAGCCATGGGTGGCTATACCCTTTTCAGGAAAGACAGGCCAGCAAGGCGAGGGGGGGAGTTGCTCTTTATGTGAAAGAACAACTTCAATGTATTGAGTACTGTCCAGAGGTGGGTGACGAGCGAGTTGAGAGTTTGTGGGTGAGAATTAAGGGACAGGCTGGCATGGGTGATGCTGTCGTGGGTGTCTGTTACAGGCCACCGGATCAGGACGAGGAAGTCGACGAGGCCTTCTACAGGCAGCTGGTAGCAGCCTCGCAGTCACAGGCCCTGGTTATCGCGGGGGATTTTAACTACCCTGATATTTGCTGGAAGGCCTGCTCAGCCAGCCATCCGCAGCCCAGGAGGTTTCTCCAGTGCATTGATGACGACTTCCTGATGCAAATGGTGGACAAGACGACTAGGAGAGGAGGGCTTCTAGATCTTACTGTCATGAATAAGGAGGTTCTGGTTGAAAATGTGAAGGTTGAGGGCAGCCTTGGTTGCAGTGACCATGAGGTGGTGGAGTTCAGGACCTCATGTGGCCGTAATAGAATCCTGAGCAGAATAGCAACGCTGGACTTCAGTAGGGCCAACTTCGGCCTTTTCAAGCAATTGCTAGGGGAAATCCCGTGGGACAGGGTTCTTGAAAGTAAAGAGGCCCAAGAAAGTTGGTTAGCATTCAAGGACTGCTTCTTCCAAGCTCGAGATTGGAGCATCCCAGTGGGTAGGAAGTCGAGGAAGGGTGCCAGGAGACCTGCATGGTTAAACAGGGATCTGCTGGGCAAACTCAAGTGTAAAAGGAGAGTCTACAGATCATGGAAGGAGAGGCTGGCCACTTGGGAGGAATATAAGAATGTTGTCAGAGAGTGTAGGGAGGCAACGAGGAAAGCTAAGGTCTTAGAATTAAACCTTGCTAGGGGGGGTCAACGACAATAGAAAGGGTTTCTTCAAATACATTGCAGATAAGGCTAACACCAGGGGCAATGTAGGCCCACTGATCAATGAGGAGGGTGCTCTGGTGACAGAAGATACAGAGAAGGCAGAGTTACTGAATGCCTTCTTTGTCTCTGTCTATACTGCCAGAGGCTGTCCTGAGGAGTCCCGTACCCCTGAAGCCCCAGAGGAAGGCAGGACAAAGGAGGAGTTTGCCTTGGTAGATGAAGACTGGGTTATGAGCGGTTAAGTAATCTGGACAGCCATAAATCCATGGGTCCTGATGGGATGCACCCGCGGGTGCTGAGGGAGATGGCAGAAGTCATTGCTAGGCCACTCTCCATCATCTTTGGTAAGTTGTGGGAAATGGGGGAGGTGCCTGACTTACCTCCATCCCTGGAAAGGTGATGGAACAACTTATTCTTGATGTTGTCTCTAGGCATATCAGGGATAAGAGGGTCATTAGAGGCAGTCAACATGGCTATTGACACTCACCCTTCACATATTTATAAACATTAATTAGGTCACCCCTCAGTCTCCTCTTTTTCAAGCTAAAGAGACCCAGCTCCCTCAGCCTTTCCTCATAAGGGAGATGCTCCATTCCCTTCATCATCTTCTGGGACATCGAGCTGTCCCAAAAGCAGAATGAAACTCAGCAGTGGGCAACTTTCAACTCTGGTAACTGGTCAGAGGGGAAAAAAAAAACCAACTGGGCCAATGTGTGGCATGCAAGTTAGGAAGGTGCTATTAGCAGTTTCTTTTATTAAGAATTAAACCGTTTTCAGGGTAACAAATGTATATTAAGTGACATCAAGTATCACTTGTATAAAATTATACTTTCCAAGGACCACTGAAGAATAGGTTTAGACTTTTTCTCTGAGATTCCAGCAAGATTTCTTTTTGATATCCCCAGCATTTTGTCTAAGGACACCTGCCCCATCAAGTTATCCTTTCAACCAGAGAAGGGGCTGGAAAGGGAAAACAGATGTCTGACTCATCCTCAACAAGATTATAAGAAAGCACAACAAGCAAACATAAGCTGTGTATTTTTTTTAATAATCTTTCTGTTACTGTTATAATTAATATGCTAATAATGTGCCCTGGGATCTTTAAGCCATGTTGACTGCCTCTGATGACCCTTCACCAAGGGGAAGTCATGTTTGACCAACCTGATAGCCTTTTATGAGGACATTACCAGGTGGATCGATGATGGTAAAGCAGTAGATGTGGTCTGTCTCGATTTCAGTAAAGCATTTGACACCGTCTCCCACAGTATCCTCACGGCTAAACTGAGGAAGTGCGAGCTGGATGATCGGGTAGTGAGATGGATTGTGAACTGGCTGGAGAAAAGAAGCCAGAG
>WKFP01013612.1:63520-100051 GCA_011057875.1 Pterocles orientalis | reverse complement strand
GGTTCAAGCTGGAACATAGGAGGTTCCACTTGAATGTGAGAAAAAACTTCTTTACAGTGAGGGTGACAGAGCACTGGAACAGGCTGCCCAGAGAGGTTGTGGAGTCTCCTTCTCTGGAGACATTCACAGCCCTCCTGGATGCGTTCCTGTGTGATCTGATTTAGGTGTTCCTGCTCTGGCAGGGGGATTGGACTAGATGATCTTTCGAGGTCCCTTCCAATCCCTAACATTCTGTGATTCTGTGAGTGAATGTGCTGTTGGTGGTGCTGGCAGCAGCAGCGCCGCAGGGGGCAGTAGCGCAGGGCTGGATCTCACAGGCTTTTGCAGCAGGCTGAAAAATGGAGCTGCTCTGGCATCCCAACAAGCCAGGCTCAGCTTCCAGTCACACCACCGTGATGGCACTGCGAAACACTTTCTTGCCTTCAAACTAGCTTCTACACTTGGTGATGTGCACAAGGTGTTTTCTGCACGCTTATTTTTCCAGACAAGCTACGGTTACTCTGTGTCCTAAACCATAAACAGCCCTTTTATGCACAGTTAATGATGTCCATCAGCTCTCCACTATGTCTGGTGGAGCTGAGGTTCAAAGATACTTCATCAAAATTATGTTTTAAAAATTAGTCCGTGAGCCAGCATAGGGAAATCTAGGAGGTGAGACATAATCACAGTCCAGCTTTTCCTGGACATTGACATGTGATAGAAATGTCATTGTTACAATGTTAGCTTGTATGTTATGCTCTTTGTCAAGAACCTATTTGTCTGTTACCTTGGTTTATTTATGGCTGCTCTTTGGCCACTGCAGGATCTATCACTGAGCTTTGCTGCTACTTCTCACCATCCTTTTGCAACCATTGGTTAAAGTAAAAAGCTGCAGACCTCACACTCCATGTAAAGGATCAGTACCTCGGCAGGATAGAGATAGGATACAGCTACTTATCCTTCTCATTTGGGTATATGGCTCATACAGGCTGGCTTTACAGACTGATTTCTGGAAAGAGGCATAAATACGTAACTGACAGTTTCTTCAGTTCCTCAGGGGCTTCCCAGAGCTCTCTGTCAGAGATCTCATTTTTAATGGAGGACCATCTGCTGCAAAAGCACACGGTTGTTAACAAATGCCTACCTGATGCTACTCCAAGCAACACCCAAGGTAGATGAAACAAATTAAGAAAATATGCCACCTGCTTTTCTATTTGTTTAGTTCATTGCATTTCACAACACATTGTGTATAGTCAGTTTTACTGATCCCCTGCGCAGTCTGTCAGATTTTAGTTTTGTGGCGTTTTCGTACATGTGTGGTGAGAGATAGCAGAGGAAACCATAAGGACTGTAAAATGACAAAATAAATTGCTGGAATGATGAAGTGTGTGCCTGAAGATATCTGAAAACTGAAAATGGCTAGATTTGTAGTAAACAGCAATGTACCTTCAAAATCCAAGTTGTCTTCAGTTTGCAAGTTTAAATTTACAGTTTCTTGCCATCTCCCTGTTGGTTAGGCTGCAATTCCCACTGCAGTTGGGAATGGTCCCCCTGTTGCTTTTCAGAGCCCTCTAATTACAACTAATTAATTAAAGGATCAATGTATTTCATTTGATTTCTGGAATGAGTTACCAAACTCACACCTTTGCTTTCAAACTTCTTGATATCTAGACAGTTTGTATAATTTGCATATTCAATTAAAAATTATTTGCTTCTTTGAATTTTGATACACAATGTGAGCTTCATTTAGCCGTCTACTCTTTCATAGCCAATGTTATCAGCAAAAGCCTTTTAATTGTTGAGATACGGTTGAATTCCTGGGAGTTAACATTTACAAAGCTAAGTACCAGAATATTGTGATCCTGCATATGACCATTCCTAAGCTCTGAGACTCCACTGCTCTCAAAATCTTACTATGTGTGGGGCAAAAACCATGCATCTTTATCTTGCCAACCTCTGTCAAGGTAACTACCAATGAAAGGTCAATATTTAAGCAGTGGGAATTGCCTGGGGTGCATTTCATGGCGCTATCCATAACAAGCAGTTCTATAGAATCATTTGGCCCAAAAATAAGAACAAGGGACCCAACTGTAAATAGTCAGGTTGAGATTACTTAATTTCACTATTAATTTCGGGTGCAGGATTTGTGACTGTCCCCTCAGTGAGAGAGAAGGGAAAGGGATGATCCTATTCACCTGGGGCAGCCCTTCTGTCCTCACTTCTTGCTAGGACAGCTGCCCTGGCTCGTCAAAGGCCTCCCTTTTCCTTCCCTCCCACGAAGAGCAGAGAGCTGAGCTGCTTGGCCTTGGGCAGCTTTATATTGGCAAAGGCAAAGCCTGCAGTTTCCTTTCAGCAGTAGGTAGTTTGGGCTCTTTCCCTCCCCACTTCGGGGAAAATTACAATTTAGCTACACAAGAGCATCTCAAAGTCATGCACTTAATGGTACCCACTCTCTTCTGAAGGAATCCTTTTTGCTCTCTCTGCCTAATTGAGTGGGCTGTCTCCCTACATAGCTGGTACAGCAAATGGCTAAGTGAAGATCTAGAAATCCCAACTGGGTGTTTACACAAGCCTTTCACTTTCTCTAGGCCCAGAGCTTGAATAAATAATAAATACATCTCTGCTGGTGTGTCTTTGCAGACCTACCCCAGACAAATGCCCACTTGTTCTGATGTAAAATGTCCCAAGTGTCATAGGCCAAAACTAAAACGTGTTGTTTTTTCTCTCTCGATCTCTTTTTTTCCTTTTTTTTTTTTTTTTTTTTTTTTTTTTTTTTTTTTTTTTTTTTTAATCTTCTTTCTGGCTTGGCTTTCAATTACATCAGCAATACACACAGCTGCAGGCTGAACAGGGACGCTCTATAGTCTGGTTGACACAACAGTGGTATTGCGTGGCACAGCCCAGAGGAGCAGTCAGATTTTCATGTCTCCCAAAATCTGCTACCTCATCATGACTCTCTACCTGCCAAGGGCCAGAGGGTGTGGGTTGGTGCTCTTGGGAGGGAATGTGGCCTACGCACTCCAGATATCCCATGGAGACTCTGTATTTCCAATTTCTTCTCTGCCATCACGCTGAGCATCACAGGTAACCTAAACTCTTACAGATTGTCTGCTCCCAGGGTTTTCTGACAGGTTTTTACGTGTCCTGTGATATCTTTGCTTATGTGATCAAAACACTTTCCCTTTTTGTACATGGTTCTCCCACTGTGCGCCCCAGACTGTGGGGTGACACTGCAGGGCAGCTTGTGCAGGCAGCTAAGCATGCTGTGCTGCATCCTAACCCTGCTATTAAACTCAGTCTCTTGGGGATTCAGTATAAGGTGGTTTGCAAACTGAGAACCTGCTCCACTTGATTCTTGTAATCGGAATACAAAGCTTCAGCAGTTTCGCTGCACAGAGAAGTGTATTGTTTATCTCTACCAAACGTTACGGAATCATCAGAGTTCTTGTGCTGCTCAATTAATTTGCACTGCATCCTCTGGATAGCTTTACTGAGCTGCGTTTGGAAAGAGCTCCAGGTGTGCCAGGCTGGGCCCAGCATTTCCTAGACCATGTACAGGTTTCCACAACGTTGCAGCCACTGGCTGTGTTTCCTGCAACCATATTTCTCCTGTCTTTCTGAACCTAGGCTTGAGTTAACTGTGCAGCCTCCAACTGCATGAGAAATACCTGCCATGCACAGTTTGGGAACCAGAAAAGCAGAGGAAAGTGCATACTTCCACAAGTGACTGGCGGCAGGCAGGAGCGAGGACTGGGGTGCTCGCCAGACGTGCGTGCCTGAATGCAGCCTCCAAGCACGTGAGCCCCTGGCAGGCAGTAACTGAACTGCCTATTTTTTAAATAATGTGGTCTTTTCCCTGTGCTGTCCTTAAAACCCATTTTGTAAAACTGAATGTAAAGAGCCTGTACGATTTACTGCCCAGTTTACTACAAAAACCACACAATTCATTAGAAGATTTAAGGGATAATGTCATACTAAAAAGCATACAGTTTGCAATGTAAACTAAACAACTTGTAGGGATGGTTAAATGTCAGTACATCATGGGAGCATTTAATAACCACAAGAGCCACTAATACCACATCTAGAAGGCAACATAAAGGAAAATATTGTGCTTTGGCTTGCAAGAATTTGAAAGGTCTGAACCACCGACACCAGTTTATCAGGTTGGCTCAGGAACAGAGTGAGGAAGTGGCTGGCTGAGGAGGCCCAGGGAAGCGAGTAATTATTCTTGGCCTTCATTTAGGGGAAAAAAAGGTACATCAGTGTCAGCTGACTGGCTAAGAGAGCTGTGGCACTCCATGTCCTGTCTTGTGTTTACCTGGCTTATTAAGCACTGAGGGGTGTGCAGCAGCTAATGGTGATTGTTCTGTAATGCCAGTGTTCCCAAAGAGTCAGCCTCGCAGCGTCTTAGAAAGGCAGTGTCACACAAGCAGCCAGTGGAGCCGGCGTATCTGCCTGTGCCACCAGGTGCCCTTTTCTGAAGGGAGCCACAGGCTCTCCAGAGACACAGCCCAGGCCTGTCCTGCTGTGCGGTGGGGAAAGCTGCACGTCTGGGATCTGGCTCCATGTGGCTCTGATCCTGCCCCTTGATGCGCTGGTGTAGGGAAAGCATTCCCTAAATGCTTTTGGGAACAACAAATTCCCATGGATGCAGACAACCACCCATTTGGTTTTCTAGTTTGTTGCTGCTTTTCCCTCCTCCCCTCCCAATTTCTCCCCCCCCCCCCAATCTTTCATTTTGTTTTCTTTCCTTCTGCCGTTGTTTTCTTCCCGTTCTGTGCTCGGGCAGGGAGCCTCTCATCTCCTCCCAGCTCATGTGCAGCCCCAGCAGCTGCTGCCACGAAGGACTGACCACTCTTTTGTTACCAATAATGCTATTGTTGCTGCCTGACTCTGGATATATTGCAGTCACTGTTTCAGTTTAAAACATTGCCTGTGGCCACAAAGAACTATGTCTTATGGAGACAAGGGCAGCCCTGCAGCAGCTTGGGAGAATGGGTCTGCACTGCATGCCTTCACCTCAGCATGGGAAACGGGTGCTGGGGCCGCCCTTCAATCCTGGATATGGCACTTGTGTGGTCAAAGTGTGACAAACCCCAGCGCCAACACGTGAAACAGTATAACAGGATTTTTCACCTTCTTCCCACCTGCACCCCGCTCTCCGTGGTATGTGTCAGTGAGGAGAAGAAGCAACTGAGCCATTTCCCTCTGGGACAGGAAGAACCTGCAACTCAGATGCTGCCACCTCCCCACCCCTTGCCCCCCACAGCCAGCAAAATTTCAAGGTACATTTCCTTTTGTGAGAGAGCAGCAAACCACAGGGACTTCCTCAGGAGAAAACTCTCCATCCAGGTTGTGAAATTCCTCACTTTTTCCAGCTGCCAGTAACACTTCTCCACTGCAGCAGTGATGTTATTACCCTGCACTTGGCACCTCCAAGGTAGAGCAAGCTGCTGCAAAGCTGTCCCTCTCCTCAGGTCTGAGGAAAATGGAGTCCCAGTCTGAGAGGGAAATGCAAGCTATTGGTTCATGTTTCAGTCTTCTTTTCCAGTGAACATTGCACAGCTGCAGGCCAGCACAATGCAGAGCAGAAGCAAACATGGACAGCTCTGCACACAACGGTGGCAACAGCAGAAGGGGCACAGGGAAGTCCCCATGGGGACAACAATGGGCAGGGAATACACATACTGCTTATGTATTCTTCAGGCTCCCTTACCTCTTAAGCATGGGAAAATGTAGCTCTGGGTGGGGGCCAGGCTGGACCAGGAAAATGCCAAAACCTCAGTGCAGAGGTAGAGGATGTTCAGACTCAATCTGCCTGTGCTTTTGCCAGGCACTGACTCAACACAGCTATTGAAATCCCTGCCAATATCTGCTGGCAGTGTCTTGGGCAGAAGCACAGAGGAAGGAACAGTCTTGCTATAAAAAGCAGCTTCTCTACCCTGCTGACTACAGACAGTGGGGCAGGTTCCCCTTTGCAGAGCCACAAGGTGCTGGATGTGCTGCTCTGCTGCTGCCAAGGAGCGGCTTCATAATCCATTCCCATCATCTTGAGAGTAAACCTGCCAGTTGCTCTGCTGTGCAGAGCCATGAGCCCAAAGGGTCTCAAGAAATGGAGAATTAAGGAAATTCCTGAAAATTTCACCACTGAGGAAAATAATGCATTCACCTGAGAAATGTGGTCGTTCAGTAATGGGTTACATGACCTCGTGCTGACGAGCCAATGGTTATTCTTTTAATCTGTCACTAGCATATGAGACATTTTAAAACCAAAACCAAACCCCTTCAGGACAAAATAGCCTTCGCTGCTCCATCAGGCAGTGAACAATGGCTGGTGCATCACCTGGGGGCTAGAAGTTGTTTGTGTCTCAGTGGATATTTCTGTCTGTGGATGGAAATAGAAGTGAGGAGACACTGAAGAGGAGAAAGCACTGGGAGGAGAAGAGATTGAATGGTTCAGGATGAAGATGCCACTAGCCACTGCATGATACTGTACAAAACAAGGCCATCTTTGTTTTCTGTCAATGAAGTGTGTTCAACTGCTCTATCTCTCGTCTATTTCTTTCCTTAGTAACACTGGTATTTCTGTTATTTTGGTTAGCCTGAAGACAATATCAGAATGAAACTTCAGCCTTTCTTGGAAATGGCTCGTTTAATCAAAGAGATTTACACAGAAGTACTGGTATAAAGATACACCTTCTGAACAGAACACTGGAGAGATGGAGATATGAGATAAACCTGTGTGTGTGTGTTCTTGAGTAAATTATTCTGATTTTGGTGCAAATACAGTGCTTAGGAGAAGTCCTGCCTGCTGCTAGGAAGTATAAACCATGCTCCATTTGAAACCAAACCAACACACACCCCCTGAAACAATGTTGCTTGTGTTTAATAACCGCTCAGTAGAATTGAGTGTTAGTTGAGTTAAACACTGATTCCCCTTTTTCTGTGTTTCACCATTCTTGCCAAACTGTACCCAGTAGCATGTGAGCACAAACCATGGCAAATCCCAGTCAGGGAGAACCTAAACTCTTAATTGTTTTGTTGTTTTGTTTTGGTTTGGTTTGGTTTGTTTTTAAGAAAAAAAATATCCTGATGATTTAGAGGTATTGATGGCAGAGATATGGCACGCAGCAATGTCCCTGGGCACAGATGGGTTTACTGGGTTGGCCACGGTCTGCATGCCCTGGGTCCCTGCCGGGTGCAGGAGCAGCTCCTTGGGCCTCTGTACAGCCCCATCAGTCGCAGGCAGGGGGTAGGTGTATTTGGTATGCTCCATTTGGTTTCACTGCATTGCTCTTGGGTCTGTGCTCTCTGTGCCGTGGACGTGCTGTGAAATGGATTTTTTAAGCTGTTTTCTGCTTTCTTTCATGTGGATAAACCCCGGGTTTGTAAGGTTGGCTTTCAGGATGTGTAAAGCTGCATCGATGGCAGCAAAGGCACCTCATGGACTGGGAGAAGTCTATGAGGGGAGTAAAGAGAAAGCTTGTTTGGTGTATGGGTGGGATGGTGTTGGAATAACACAGCGCTAATAACACCCTTCCTGTCTATCTGAGAGGTTTTGTCACCAAAAATACACAAATAAGGGCCTTTTCATGCAGAATTAATTTTGCTCTTCACAGACCAGTGGACACATCTTTTTAATGGAGTCAGAGACACACCTACACTAAGTGTGTTTACTTCTGTGTGTATATATATATATATTTTTTTTTTTTAAGTAGTCCGCAATGAAACAATGAAAGACTTCTGAAAACAATGAAACTTCTGAAAGATCCAAAAAATATCTTAAGTCTCCAGGAGAGCTGAACTATATTTAGAAACCACAGTGGGGCTGCCATTATGGTATGGGTTGTTTCTGCCACCAGTGCAGTGCTTAGGCAAGGTGCTGTGCTAAGGTGCAGCTAAGATTGTAAAGATGTCCTGGGTGTATGGACTGAAAGCCTGGTACACTCAAACTGTACGACCACAAATACTGCAGCCAGATGAACTAGGATTAAATTTATGAAAGTGAGGAACTCCAGATTTTCAAAATCCACATCTGAGTTACCTTCAACTCTAGGCTTTGCGAAATAACTTGCCTTTGTTCACTTAATGGAGGAAATAGTCTATGTAGTCTCCATTGATCTGGTTATTTTTACCATATCCCTTCAACACGTTTTTAGGATTTTATGTTGCCACATGGGGCTCTGGTATCTCAGACAACTCAGGTCATTTACAGCCTGTCCACACCTCTGGTTTCTCTAACCTGTGGGATACTCTGTGTCCTTGCCTGGTCCCTGGAAGTTCACAAAATGTCCCCAAGGATTATAAATATTCCTTTTTAGGGCAGTAGATTATACAAGTGACAAGTTATTGGAAAGATACGCATCTGGGATGAACAATGTGAAGTTTGTTTTCCTGAGATGGTCTGTGCTTCCTGACCAGGCAGCTCCAGGCAGTGACAAAGTTTGGAGCAAGCTGTTCTGTGTGTGTGTGTGTGTGTGTATGAGGCACTCTCTACTGTGAGAGGTTACCTGATGTTTGAAGATTTCCGTGAGCAATACTCAGCTTGTGGAAGTTTCCAAAATTCAGGACTGCTGCCATTCCCTAAATTATGCTGGAGGGTCAGCAGGCTGGAACTGACCCTCCTGTGGTTCACTCTTCTCACTGCAAATTCCTCCTGGCATGGAGAGAATCATACTGCCTGTAGAGGGAATTATCATATCATGAGATACAGAAGAATACGAATTGTTATCTAAATAAACTCACTGTATGCATGGAATCATCTGTTCTATGTAAACATTTTTCATGTCAGCAGATTATAGGTACTTCAGTTTGTGTGAAAGTCATGGTGCTCAAGCTGAAATCAGCTACCTTTATAAGCCTGTACAAGACAAAAATGAAGATTAAATGATCTATTTGAAAAGCTAGGGGAATTTCAATTACTCAGAAATCTGTCCAGAACACTGTGTCTTGCTATAGCTGCCCCTGCAGAAAATGCTACAGGAGTGTTGTTGCCCAAGAGTGGTCGGTGCCAGAACTGCACAAGTGCATTGTGGTGAATCATGGGCTCTGGCTCTGACTCAGCAATGCCGCAATGTGATGACGAGCCCCCACCTCCACCCTGTGCAACATCCTGATGCAAAAGCCTCAGTGCTCCTGTGATATGTGTCTGTGATTTGAAGTATGATATTACCAAATATTATGTGCAAAAAAATCAAGTTTCTTCCCTCACTTCTGTCCTGCTTAGGCTCTTATCCCAGGCTGACCAGCCTCTGAATACGAGTGCCTCATGGTCTAAATGCTGTATCACTTATTTGTCAGCAGTGATGGTCCTGTCTTTTTTTCAGGGAGAGAGGACACATGGGGTTTTTGTGAGAACAGATGTTTTGTTCCCAGACAGGTGAGGAGGAGCATGCCTGCAGGTGGAGAGGAACTGCTGGATCTGAGGTGGCTCTGGCTCTGCGGATCCCCAGTGGCTGCTGTGTTACACTGGTCAGGGGCAGTGTTCACCACAGCCTGCATCCAGGAGTTTGGGGCAGTAATGGGATGTTGCTACCTAAAAATTGACTCCATCCAATGCTCTCCCAGTAACTGAAAACTTTACATCAGTATCTTAGTAAAATAAGGTGTACTATTCTTTTTACCTGATTCAAGTTATAACATATAATTATAAAAAATATTGACAGCACATATGTCTAGACTGTGAGTTCCCAGTTCATCCCAGCAACAACAAAGCACTGTAGTGTGGCTGTAAGAGCCCCTGCACAGCTTTGAGGATGAGCACCAGTCTGACCTGCATGCTGCAGCTGTGCTCCAGCCTTGTGAGGGGCAAAATGCAGAGCGCCAGGGAAAACCAAAACAATCTCCAGCTATGTGGCTCTGAAGAGTTGAGGTCAGGGAGAGCATCTCCAGTGCCTGCCCTCTATTTTCACTAAAACAGATGAATTTTAGAGTAGGGGCTGACCTACATAACATGGGAAGCCTTGCCTCCAACTGTTCCTGGGAGATTAGCAGAGCGGGGTGGCAGTGGGGTGTAAAGGGGGAATAACATTTTTCACTTTCTTTTTTTCACTTCACTTGTTAGCTATTTAGAGTCCAACCTCATTAAATCCTTGCATTGCAATTCAGTGGCCTTTGAATGAATGGATTAATTCAGTGTTATTTTATTGCTTTCCTCCTGCACCCTGCAGCTGTGCAGTCTAAAGTTATCTTGTTTTCTCATTTATGAGTGTTGTAAAGGAAACTCCCTAGAGATGATGCAGTGTGCTGAACATGAAAGCCTCTGCTGGGCTTGATTGCTGTGAACAATCATCATAACAACTCCTCAAAGCTGCAGCTTGGGCCACACTTCATGGGGGATGTATTAACTATATGTTTCCCCCTTTTTTTTGCTGTTTCACCTGGGGATCTGCAAAACACCCGGAAAGGTGTAGAGCATCAAGAAAGCAGTATCGATTTATGAGGTTTGGGCTTTTTTTTTTTTTTTTGGTGTGGGACGACTGTGAATTACACCTTCCAGCAACAGTGTCAAAGCAGCTGTAGGTCCACAAAAATGATACGAAGAATTGGAATTTGTGCTCTTCATTGCCTTTATATAGGAAATACTGGATTTGGGGTTCTTTGTAAACAGAAATCTCTCACGCTGAGCACAGCAGGCTTCAGAAAAAAATATCTAGAATATCTCAGGCCATTTCCGCTCAGTGGAACAAGGAGGACTGCAGTAATGTGCACTGCATTTTAACAAAAGTCTCCCATCTACTTTGGCATAACATTTGAAAAGCCTTGCTGGATTTTGTCTTTCCTGATAGATAATGAAAGTTTGATTTGATTTTCGGGATCGACAGTTCAGAACGGTAGCTGGGAATGCTGTCTGTATTCTGCATGTCTATGAAACAGAAACATCCTTATCTTCTCTGGAAAAGGGATTGGAGGGTGATAAATCTTCTAGGAGCTGGTTATGTCTTTTGTTTTATACAGAAGTTTCCTTTTATTTTAGTTCAAACATCTCCTTTGATAAAACTGGGATAGCAACGCTCCCACTCTATTTTATTCCTGTAGAATTTTAATATTAATAATTTTATATCTGGAGATGTCGGACCTCTGTGCAAGACTGCCCACAGCCCTGGGAAGCAGGACAGCCAGCGTGAGCAGGTGAATCTCTGGTTTGTTTGGAGGAAACTGTAGGCAGGAGGGATCTCAGAGATGATCCAGAAGGCTTATTTTGGCTCCTGCTCTACAGGACCTTGGTGATACCTCATCTTCTCTGAGCACCTCTGCGGACACTATGGCCACACACACTGCACAGTCACAGGAAGGCTGAACTCTCTGCAACCTCACTGCTGAAAAACAGGAACGCTCTTGATGCTGCCATGAGCGCAAGGATGAGCTGCCTTTCCTCCAAACCAGCCCAGCCTCTGTTCTGGGCTGCTGAGTTCCTGGGCACACTGTGTTTAGACTGGGTGTCCACAGGTCCTGAGTTATATTGCCTTGTAGGAGTCACTCTTCTGTCCTATGGCTGATACCACTTTGGTAAGATGAAATCTGTTCTCTCGCCTTTTGCCAGCTACAGGTCCTTTGTGCAGCAGGAGGGACAGCCAAGAAGCTGTATCCCAGGAAGGCATGCTCATTTTCCAGGGGTAAACTGTAGCCTCAATCCAGATGTGCTTTTCTCCATTCTGTGTGTTTAATTTTCTGTTTGAAGTTGATGGTGCATCAGGGAAATGCTGACAGATAATGGTAGTTAAAAAGTTCCCAAAGACAATGTACTCAGGCTGTAAAATTTCTTAGACTACTGCCTCCCTCTGTAGGTAATTAGTAAACTGCTCACCAAGATTATTATCTAGTAACAGGTTTGAATAATTGAAAGTCCTTTATGCTGCTTTGGGGTTGGTACCTGATAGCCAGAAAACCACACATAGGTAAATGTGGAAAACAAATTACTCACCAGCACTCATGGGCCATAACTCCAGGTCTAACTATGTGTAGGCTGACTTAATGCCACTTTAAAGGGGAACTTGTTTATGAGGAGCTGGATGGTAGATCTGCAGTAGGGAATTAGACTGAATTTGTCCTATGCTTGTTAATTGAACCAGGCTGAGGTGCTTGCAGGGTCAGTGTGTTCAGACAACATCAGGGCTTGGTTTGCGCCTGTACTGCCCTGGCTGAAAGCTGGAGCTGCCTCTGTAAAAACCCAAAGGCTAGTGATTAATCATCTTCATCACTGGCAGCTGCTCCACTGTTGATGTCTGATCAGCAGAGAGGTGCTTCCAGGTTGGTTTCTGCTCAGTGCTGCAGCGTGACCAGAGCAGGGCAAGCTGGGGGTGGCTGCAGGCTCTCCCAGCAGGACCCAGGAAAGCTGGAGGCAGGCTGCTTGCGTGAGGCCATGCGCTCCCTGGGACACAGAGCTGTCAGCCCCCATTTCTGGTTATGCTGGCAGACTTGCTTTGTGCTAGCGCATTAACTCCTGTAGAAATCTTTCTTCCCCAGGGTAGAGAGAGCAACTATTTCTGCCAAAACTGTTTCTTTGCAATTAACTCCAAAGAGAAGGGTCTTTAGTGCAGAGATAAAACACCAGCAAGATGTTTGCTCCTTTCCCCTCAAAGTCCTTTATTTTCAGGAAGGATGTGGCTGTCATGTCATAATTAATTTCTGGAAAATTATCTGCATCATTAGATGGAGGTTATAGTAAGGGGACAGGTTTTTTGATCTTAAAATCTAAGAACATTCAAACACGCTTGGGCCATTTATAAATTATAAATTGTTGTAAAATATAAATCTTTGCGAAAAGGCTTAATGCAGCAATCATTAATACCAGCATTAGGTCAATGCACAAAACCCCATTAGTGCAGCAGTAGCTTTCTTGTTTAATCTTGCCATTCTCTCCTACAAACATTTTCATTTTATTTTCAGCCAGGAGCACTAACCTTGATATTCACAGACGTAAGTACTGTTACATAGGACTGGGAGGGATCTCTGGAGAGTCTTCAGTCCAACTCTAAAACAAGACCAAGTTTATCTGCTTCACCCCTGAGAAATATTTGTGTAACCTCTTCTTAAAACCTTCCAGAAAGAGTCCCCCAACCTCCAAATAAAATAATTGAGTGTCAGGCTCTGGACTGTACTCATTATTCCAACAGAGGCCGTACCAATATTAAAGAGAAAGGAATAATTGCCTGCCTTGTTAATGCAGCCCATGAAATCCGCCTCCTGTTCGTCTGCATTGCTTTGCAAACTCCTGTTCAGTTCAAGATGATTCCTAATGCTTTTCTACATATTGCTGCCTGACTAGTTATCACTGACGTTGTACTGCGTATTTCATTTTGTCTTTCTTGGTGTAGGGATTTGCATGTGATAGAACATTTTGAATCATCTCAGAGAGGAAAGATATAAACCAGAAATGAATATGGCTTTGAAAGTCAATGTAGTTTCTAATGTACAGTCAGTTACTCTGTCATTGCTGCTCCAATAACAGCAGAGAGATTTCATTTCCATTTGGTAGGTGTTATTATTTTGTTTCTAAAAAATATTAATAACTGCAATAGACACTCATCTTCAGTTAACCAGGAAGCTACTGATTTCCTGTTGTCCCCAGTATACATCTGAAGGTGAATATATTTCTATTCCAGACTATAGGAAATTTTGTGCATTTCTTGGTACAGTAATTTTGGGGTTTGTGGCATACAGGAAGTCAGTGAGACAGGGTTTAACAGTGTCTTCTCATTGACTACAATTAGGTAGGGTAGTTTTCTGTACCTGTTCTGACATAATTTTCCATTAATATAAAAACTTCAGCCCAATGATACATTGAAGTTTGTGATACCAATGTGGGGAGAGAAATTATGCCCAACATGTAGTACTACTTTAAATGTGGTTAGAAGAAATTTTCAGCACTTGAAGAAGCTATGTGAGATAGCTTAGGACTTGCTTGAATATCTTGATACATAATCTCCATGCATGGAGCTTTTGTTCTGTTTACGGATGTAAAAACACCCTGGGTATGCGCAGATGGTGGTGTTAACTTCAGCTTCAGACAGCTGCAGGGATTCTAAATAGGAATAGGATGGTTCACAATAATTTATCAACAGACTTGTTTTCAGTCCCCTGTTCTAGGCTGAAGAACTCCTTTGTGAAACAGCATAATGACCATCGGGCAGATGACTTTGACTCTCTCACTCTCAGGGGCACATGAATAAGACCTAATGAAAATAGCAGGGAGACAAAGAGCGATAGCTACTTCATGCTGATAGAAAAGATAGCTCTTTCTAACACTCCACATATCTGTAATAGTCCACATCTACAACACACTGGACAGGGCCAACAACTGTAAACAACATTATGAGAGGACAATGTGGGCTGTATGCATGTTTATTCCAGATAAATTAACACAGGCCTTTCTTCACTGCAGCAGAGAAAATAAAGCAATTCTGTGTCACTCTGCAAAAACCTGATTTTAAAAACGCAGTTTTAACCAAGAATGTTTGGAAATGAAATGTTAGTGGTGATGAGAGGCTGATATTCCACTGTCTTATCTTTCACAGTCATCCTTCTTGTTGCCTAGAAAGAGGGATGCTATCTAAATATCCTGCTCATGAGAAATGCAAAGGAATGTACAGAGATGTAGTTCAAGTCCAAATTTTTGGTTATGGTTATTTTTTGTTTCGTTTCTTCATAGCCTCTAGCAGAGATCTTTAATTCCCTGAAATGATGTTTGCTCTTTTGCTTAAAAAAAAGATGGTCTTTAACAATGCTTCCAAAGGTAAGACAAATAGAATGAGCAAATCCCTCCCTATCCAAATAAAGCATCTTTAAAATGCCACGTTTGGCCTCATAGCAGAACTCCAGCTGAATGCACCAAAATAAATGGGATGTTTGCCTGATAGGTCTCACTAGCTGCTAGTAGGACTAGACACAAAACACTCAGTATAAATTATAATATGTAGCTGCAAAACAGTTGAGTTTTACAAAGTACAGCTGTGATAGATGTGCAATACAATAATAGCCTATGCAATGTTAGCCTTAAAGAAAATCTTTACTGTATTATCATGAAAGTAATTTCCACACTTCCGCAAGTCTTGTTTTTATTTTTTCCATAGTTTTATCTCTGCACTTTCCAAACAACGATATATAATTAGTAGACATACTGGGAAAAGAAAGCCTGAAGATGGTAGCATTGGGGCTTGATGCTTTCACATCCCCTTCCAGCTTTTACTGCTGTGGCTGGGTACATTCCTCACAGGTGCCACATGATTGATTCACTTTAGGAGTAAATCCTGAGACCTGCAGCTTCTGCCCTGCACACCCACTCCACACTTGTCCCACAGATGGAAACACTGAAAAGCATTATTTAAGGTTTTTGAAAGCTATGGCTCTAATAATGCCCTTATACAAATAACTTGTAGAGTTACCCTGGAAAAATATGTGGTGCCCTCATCGCTCAGGTACACGAGAGAGGATCTGAAACTGCATCACATGTGAGCTAATAACTGAGATGTGGAGAGTATCATATGGGATAAGACCAGAAGGACTTTATTTGTTCAACCTAGGAAAGGCCAAGCAGATCTGTGACAACTTTCAATTAGATGAATCAGGGAAACACACACCACAGAAAATCTATTTTACTCCCCCCAAAAAGGGAGAATATGTATAAAGTAGTCACAAATCTAAAATGAAAATAAAATAATAATTTTCAAGCTTCACTAAAAAAAATTAAAATAGGTTTGGCAAATAATGAGTTTAAAATTAAGCATTTACCAGTGGTGGAATAAAGGGCATAACAGGACAAAACTTGATGGCTACTCTTTGTTTAGGAAAACTTAGACTTTTTTTTTTCTTTTAAATAATGGTAAGTACAGCAGTTCTTGTGTATTTGAAAAGCATTCACTGCTTACTGAGGAACCTTTTACACTCAAGGGACCAATCTGCGGCAGTACAGCCTTGGGTTATGTCACAGTTCACATTGACTAACAACCCTGCTACTCTTTGAAATATGTGGGAAAACTTCCACTGGCTGTACTTGCAGTAGCCCCTCGCTGTGAATTAAGCAACAGAACATCCATCCCTGTTGACTTTGCGTTTCACAAAGTGCTTGGAGCAGGCAAGCTTGCAAGGACTGCTGAACTGTGCCCACAACCTGGCAAGTAATTCATAAACAGTCCGTTAGGCTTTTTTTCCTGTTTATTGTGAATTGTCTGAGAACAGATGATTTTAATGAATTAATTCAGCCTTCAGAATTACTTCATAAACACATTTATACCAAAAAAATCCAGTCTGAAACATTTGCTTTGACTTTGTCTTGACTGTTCATCCCAATAAGATGAGCCCCCTCTCTGCTCCCTGGTTAGGATGGCCGGAGGACTAGGAAGTGATGCTGCAGTTTATAACCCAAAGGTAAAAGAGATGAATGTTGAAAGCATCATGGTATCCATTTCCAGCTTTTTGGGAAAGAGAGTCCTATAGCAAGTTGGCCTGACGCATTGCCAAAGCCTTGGTGTAAAGCCCGATTATGCACAGGTTGAAAAGCTGTAGTAGTTATACTAAAATCTTTTGAAAAAAAGCAGCCATGCAAGCAAGTGTATGCTATAGTTATCTATTGATATTGTCTTTTACACTACTGTATGTTTTAATTCAATTTCATTCAATTAATATATATTACTGTTGTTTCTAGCAAATATTTCAAAACTGAACTTCATTAAGTATGATTTTATTACCCTTACATCAAGTTCCTTTTTAATTTGACTGCCTTTCCATAACAGAGGAAGGAAAACTATTTGGCTTGCTATCTTCTAGCCATCCTCTGGAAATTAAACTAGTGTATTCTGAATAGATACTCTAGAAGTAAGTATTAGAAGTACACCTCTCAAATGATGATTGTCAGGTTGCCCAGGACCACACTACTAATTACTTTTCTTTTGTTATCAAAGCTGTATCTTTGAAAATTAAGTAGTGCATTTACAGATTTTTTTTTCCCCCAAACTATAACTAATGAAAAATACACCATAATTTGTGAAAGACTATTAGCGTGCAGGGAATTGACACCTTCCCCATGTCAGCAGAGTGCTCAGGACAATTATGCACCTGAGCGCTACTATAGCAGACGTGAGAAGCAACGGTGTGATGAGTAGCCTATTAAAAATACAGCTGATGCCATATGGATAATTCCCTTCCTATTTGTCACTAGTCACTGCAGGACTGGAGGTGCAGGAAATCCTTTGTAAAGTACCTCCTCCAGTGAGCTTGCCAGGATTGGGGTGGGTTGGTGTAAATCGTATTAAGTAAGCCTAGTTTACATCGACCACACCTAGACAGAGATAAAGACCTGAAGATGTGCAGCTCTGCACATCTCAACACCATCCCATGCTCCGCGCAGTGCCCTGTCTCATGCACCACTCTGAGCTCTCAGAAATCGCCAGGGTCTCACCAGCGCAGGGAGCAGCCCGGCAGCTGTGCGCTGGGCCAACAGTGCTCTGCCTGCTGCAAGAGCAGCCACACTAGCCTAGCAGCTCCTGGTCTTGCCACAGACGTGCTCCTAAAAGCTGGGCTGGTGAAAACACAATTATAACTCTAGAGCACAGTAAGATCTGCCCATTTCACTGTGTGAGTTGGGTATCATGCTTTTTACCACCGCAGTTAGGCTGGCAAAGGTAGGGGAGGGAGCAGGAACTCTCAAAGTGTCAGGATTAAGGGATAGTCCCTCTTTCTGTGCTTGGTCCTGGTGGAGTCTCAGCACAAGAATTGACTTGCATCTTGTAACAGCAAGTGCAGTGTTTGAGGAAACCTAGAGGGAAAAAAGTATTTTGTGCGTTATGTTCCTGATTTGTATAAAAACTACGGGGAGATAAGGGCCAAGCTGTAAAGAAAGCCTGGCGCTCCCCAGTGGTTAGGCTAGTCTTGGAAGATGTGGGACACCTTGCTCCAGTTGCTGCTTGACATTTTAGCTTAGCAGGACATCTTGACATCCAGGGCTCAGTAGGACCCTCGCTGCAGCTGCCCGGCTCCACATGCTCTCTCTGCTGAAAAACTGCCTACTGCAATGGGGTGTCCCCTGCACTCACCCCAAAGTACCAGATAATCTCACCGTCCTCAGAGCATGCACAGCAGGTGGCAGAGGCTGAGGCTGTGCAGCCTGGGAAGCCTCTGGATTGCAGTTCAACTGAAATAGATACATTTTAGTTCAGGGAACCAGCACTTATCTAATGATTACAGCTCACAAGCACATACTTTCTTTGCCATAATGAAGCTATGGATGCATGCTGTTTGATTTTAAGTATGGGAAAAGCAATTGATTCTGAAGCCTAAAACCATATTTCTGCAGAAATGAAGCACCTTTCCCATCGGGAGTTCTTCAAAAGGGCCTAATAGCATCATTACCCCAAAGTTACAGAACATTAGCTTTGTATATTTTTTTCAGAAATGAAGCAAAATTATATTAACATCTAATGCAATTAATTGATATAAATATGCCCCATGGCAATAAAAAAACCCAAAATAACTTCCTTAATGTAATGAATCAGTTCAGAAATTGTAAAGCAATAAATGTATCAGACTTTGAATTTTATAACACACACTGGAAAAAATGGTGCTGTTAGAGTCACAGTTCTAGAAGTGTTATATTTATTTCTCTGAGATAGCAACAGAAGAAGAGAAAACTCAACTACAAAGAGAATAAACTGAATATCGACGTTTCATGCCTGATAATTAACAAATCAATAACAATTCTATATGATATACCAGGCTTATCTGCTTTTGACGTTTCTAGGACCTGAACCTTCAGACTTTTGTGTAAACACAGGATTTTATTCATATGAGCATTATCGTTGTCAGGGAGACAGTCACTCGTCTACCATTGCCACATGGAGCATTTTAATCATCCCTTCTCCAGTCAGAATTCCTGCTTTTAAAATAGCAGAAAAAGGCTCCTTTCTCTCTTGCTTAGCATCTAGATATCGCTGTTAGACAAGTCCTGCATCAGGTCATGTGCGATGAAGGGAGAAAAGTCATTCTCAGAGAGAAAAGAGGCACCTATTATTAGTGTTCCCAAGACACACTGTTGTAAGACAAAAAAATTGATTTTTTTCATTCTTAATGTGTTCTGTGCCGATGTCTATTTCTGCTCTTAGCTTTTCACATTTGCTTGACTGTTTTATTTGTTGCTTTTTTTTATTAAAGGAATGACTATCTCACACAAAAAAAAAAAAAAAGAAAAAAGCTGACTGGTAGGAAGACTTTTCAGTGTCTTGTTGTTGAATTCAATAGAAACTGCCAAAGACCAGAATGCCACAGAATTGTGGAACCCTGACTGCTGCTCATGTGTTTTTAGTATTACTGAATAATTTATATTTTGAGGGAAAATATACAGTCTTTGTCAGGTTGTGTTTCTGTCTTCTCTATAAATTTAAATTTCTTGGTGTAACAGTATGGAACACAATAGGGATCATGCAATAATTTCAAACCCCATAATTTAATATTTGTGTCTGTCAATGCCAGAATAATTGCTTCTCCAAAGACTAGCATGATTCACCTGCAAGTTCAGCCTCTTACCCTGCCTGCTGACTCTCTAAGGGACCTGGGCTGTGATGCAGGCTTTGCGTAATGCAGGGCTAAATTAAAAACACAAAAAATACTCCAAAGTGGTTGGACTAGCGTGTCCATCTGCACTGTGTTAATGCTACAACTGTAGTATATCATAAAACTGCGCTGAGCCACCAGGTGACATCTTGCCCCTTTTCATGTGCATGTGCCTCAGGGGGCTGGCCCGCTTCAGAGGGCTGAGTGGGGATGTGACCACCCTGCATGGGCTGGGACAAGGATGTCCTAGCAAGAATTGTGTTATCAAAAGACAGGGGAGAGATGGTCTCTGTGTATTGATTTTAATGTCTTAATTCCTGCTAAGCCACAAAAGAGATATGAATCTTTTTTGTAAGTCAAAATAAATAACTAATGGGCTCCCAGTGAACTTAAATAGGAAATTCAAAGTTTATGTTGGTTTTTGCAGCTCGTTTGCCTAGTGACCTCAGCAAGTCAGATAGAACCTGCCTCCTAGTTCCACCTGTAAAGACCATTTACTATTTATCTTGTGGGAACCTAACAAGGGTTGTTTAGCTAATACTTGTGAAATGCTTTGAATGGGAAATGTGTTGGACAAGAGCTTGTTTCTTTTCTTGCTGAGCTTGTTTCTTTTCTTTCTGCTTTCTGAGGTACCTATAGCAAGTATTGCAGTGGTTTTCCAGAGCTACACAGTTAGAACAAACAACTAGTTTGTGAAGTAGTGTTTTACAGTTTGGAGTTTTTTTCCTTTTCTGCCCCAAGTTATTTGAAGAATTTCTCCAGGGACAGGGCATAGCAAGGAGAATTGAGAGTCTCGCAGGAAAACCTTACTGAAGCATCAAGGAAACTGAGATAAACCTTAGTATCAACATCAATATTTCTTTTTAACATTGTATTGGAAAGGAGGAATTCCAAGAATAAGTTATTTAATTTTTCTTTCAGAGGTGAATCTATGAGAAAATGGTTTATTGCCAGCAAAAACTATAAATTGTGTGATTTAAACTCATGTGCAAAGTTGCTCTGTAGACTGTACCAAAGAGAGAGACTTGGCTGAAATATTAAGCTGGATCTTGCGATGTTTCTGGCTGCACTGTGGATGGATCTTGCCCTCTGCAATCCACTGAGATCAGTTCTCCATATAAAATAAACATTTTTCTTTGTGTCCATTGTGTTTATCAGACTGTAAGGTTTTTGTGATGGAGACTCCCTTTTTGCTTGTTTGGATTTTAACAAAATAATCCTACTGCCCAATAATAAATGCTTATCTCTGCTCACCTACCTATGATGTGAAAAACTGGTGCCACAACTAATACCTCGTCATTGTTATAATCTGCTCAAGTGTATTAAAGGATTCATAACAGACGAAATTTTTTTTTCCTAGACAGTAGATTTCCTTTAAAATTAGAGTCAGAAAGAAAACCATTTGCATGTAACCAAAGCTGTTTACATTTTAGTTTAGATTTAATGAGCACATTTTTGGGGAAAACATATATAAGTAGGAGTAAGGACTGAGACTATACAAATAAAATGAATTTTTATCATTCTGTTAGGGAAGCATTTAAATGAAGAACAAGGAAAGATCTGATAAAGAATGAAAGCTTAATGTTCTATTTCAGGTGGAACAAAACATTCCAAATTACCTGACCAGGCAAACATCAGAACTGAAAGAAAAATTTTCACTCTGCTCTACTTCTTATTCTTCTATGTTAGCTTCTTCTAGAAGCAAAATTTTCTTCCTGTGGCACTCTGGCATAACTTTTATGCAGTATCCATTTTGATTAGCACCTCTGGGCAATCCTGTGCCCAGGTTCCGGGAGTAATTTATTGCTCAGGCAGCAAGAGAAGCCTATGCTGTTTGCAAATTGTACAGCTTTAGTTATCCTAAGTGTAATTCATCTCATTGTAAGGCAAAACTATCACAATACAGTTCTGAAACTAATAATATATTAAACAAAATGTCTTCCCAAGTGCATGCAATGGCATATGCCTTTGTAGGTTTAATAACAACTGAGCCTACTTTCAATAAAAAGCCACCAGAACTTTCTAAGCCAGTGGGAACCCACATACTGTGTAAAATGTAGAATGTCAATAAAATAAACTTGGTAGGACCATTAATTTCCATTCCAGTATAAAAAAAACCAGTTTTGCTGATTATGGAGGTCAGTAAGGAATTCTGAAGTCTCCAAACAATCTTTTTTTTTTTTTCTTGGCTGTTGGTTCAGAGTTAGTAAGAGCAGCAGACTGAGAAAGCAATTCTACCTGTACCTCATGGTGTAACCATATTTTACAGTGCACCCTAAGCACTACATCTTAAAGTCATGTTGTATCTTACCAGGCTAGATTCTCCTCCTACTTACACTGGCATAAACAGTTGTAGCTTAATTGAATTCAGTTGAATTGAATAATTGCTGTAAGAAGAAAGTAGATCTCCTTGAATTCACAGTCCAAATTAATGTTTTAAAAACAAACCCAGTACACTCAGAAGCTATGCAAAGCGCTGAATATTGTGAGTTCCTGTAGAAGTTCAAAAGACCTGCATTACATTTGTGACAAATCCTCATTTGGTGTACATTAATAACCTGCTAATCCAACTGCGTTTTTGTGTGATGTTCCATAAGCAATAGAGATGTATAAAGTTTAGAAATTAGACTAATTTGTTCATCTACCAACAGGATTCAGCCCCTTAATTCTTCTGAGAAGCACATTAGCCTATGCACTGCTGCAAGGGCTGCTTTTGGGAGTGCTTAAGGCATAAATCATGCAGCTGGTACCTGATCCTCCAGGTGACCCAGCTTTGGATATGGACTAGTTCATTGGTTCTGGGGAGACGTCTTGGAGTAAAACACTTCTCAGTGAAAGCTGGCAGGGCATGGTGACAGACACACAGCAAAAACCATGTACAAAAATGTACTGTCGATCAAATGGAAAAGTAGTAACAGGGAAATCTGTGTGCTGCAGCTAGAATCTTTCATTCAAAGTGCTTTAGAAATGGTAGTTCAGCCTCCTAGATTTGGAGCCTCCTTGTGGAGTGAGCAAATATGATCAGGTCAGAGACAGTTGCTGCTTGTTTAGGATCATACACTTAGTGGCAAAGTGGGGACTAGGAGTCGGAAACCCGAAGAACCTGAAAGGCTTGCAGATATTCTTGGTAATACAGCAATGAGTCCTCACGAGGGTTTGATTCTTGGTGATTATAAGAAATTTTGCTTGCAATTCTGTTTCCAAACTCAAGGTGTCCTGTTGAGATAGAGATACCGTGAAGAATTGTTATGCACAAAAATTATTGAGGGGGGAAAGTTAACTGGTATTTTACTAATCTAAAAAAAAAGAAAAAAAACCCACAGAAAACATTTCCAGTGCCATAGAGACATCTGAATTACTTTTTAATGTTCCTTTGAGGAGCATTATAGCCACTTTTGAAAGATGACCAAAGTCCAAAGTTTACCCTTAGTGAGGACCCACTACTCCTCCCTTACAGGCTCATATGAAACACTAAGAAGAGCCAGGTAGCTGGTAAGTCACTGAAGCTATCTGGTGTGCTATCACAGTGCACATCTATTTAGGGATGCTCCCCTAAAGAAAGCTTATCAATAGCCAGTGCATTCACTCTTAGCTGTTCTGCAATGGCAGCAGTATTCAAGACTCCGTCGCATGGTTGTTGCAAATCCTTTTGTGGGCTATACATACTATGCATGTAATCAGCTGCCATTCAAGTTTGTGCATATGATGTCCCCTGTGGAAATCAACAGATAAATTATTTACTGTGCAGGCAAGATGATACTTAATATGATGGTAGCTAAATACTGTAGTTACACTAAGTTCCCGTGAACAGGACATAACTTATTCATAGTCAAGAAGGGCAAGAACTCTTTCACAAGCTAGATTTTTGTTAGTCATTATGATTTTCCATGTGTTCTGTACTATAGGAAGTCCTCTTTGAAAAGAGAGCAGTAAATAATTTACCGTGCAGGGCGGATGATACTAAATGGTACAGCAGATCAACCACATAGCTACAGTGAACTCACATGAGCATGATGTGATGTTCACGAACCATTTACTTAGCCTGGCATCCATGCTAAGCTGGTGATCACTGGCAGCCCACCTATGTGTTTCAGCTGTGAAACAGAGCTGTCATCTGGAGAACAGGCACAGGTTAACCCTTTGAAATCTGCAGCACCTTCACATCTGCCCAATAAACAAGGTATTCTTGCTGCAAGTCTACAGGAGGTATCTAAGTCATTATGGTGTCTCTAGAGAGTGTTCTGCCTTTTTAATTTGTTGTCATCTGGGGCCAGAACCTGCCTGTGGTGGGCAGAGATTTAATCATCTCTCTGTAAGGTGATATATGTTCTTCTGAGTGATGGCTGCAGGATATGGTGCTCTCAGGGGTTTTTTGAGGTGGAATTGCACCCTGCAGCTCACATACAGCACACCGTGTACCTGCTATGGTCTGCCGTAGACGTGGATATAATGTGACATAGTGTTAACCAAAATTGCTCTTTAAAAAGAGAGAAGAAAGGGAAAAATACCAGGAAAGAAAGCAGATGACATCTTGAATACTGAAGTGAATTTAAGTGCTTATCCACTATAAAGTCATAATATCCATTTTGAACACCAAACTCTCTTTGGAGGGCAGGAAGGGCTTGCTATCAAAAAGGATTCTCCTTTGTTTTATAAAGAAGCATTTTGAGGTTTCTGGGATGATTACGGCGGTTCCTCCACTCTGTTCTAGGGCACTGGGAGCCTGGTTCAAGAAGGAAACCCTCCCTGCTGCAGCCCCTAAGCCTGTGCTTTTGTCCCTTAGTAGGGGAAGAGTATGAAATATCAGTGGTCACAAAGTTTTAAGTAATGAAACATGGAAGAAAATTCACTTTCCGCTTCCTCATGCTTCTCCTTAGAGTTCTTTATATGCTTGTCTCTGTCTTAAGGACTTTTGCAATTTCCTTCCTCCAACCTGTAGCGTGGTCATAGTCATTTTCTCTGAGGGGCGAGAGCTCCTGTCTCTCGTGCACAAATGCAAGCAGTGACGAGTGAGTGACTCGCTCTGAGCAACACAGCTTGTGACTATCTCTGGTGAATGGACAAACCTCCTTTCCTTCTGCAGCACTGCTGAGGAAAAGGACTTGTCATTGTCTTTAGAATTTAACATAGATATAGCACTCTATGATAGAGGAGCACAAGAAGTAGCGTGAATTCAAACTGGAGAATATTTACCTGCACAGAGTTAAAATCTGCTCATCCAATTCATTCATGTAAGCCTATATATAAATGTGTTTATTGAAGATAAATTAGCTATAATAGCTAATTATTCTGCATATTTTTATTAGCTATGTTAATTCCCTTAACTCACTCCACCACATTTCTCCCCTTCGCCTCAACTCTGTTTTGATCCTCTCAGTACTGGTCTGAATAAGTTTTGCATCATGACTGCTGTGTTAAGATGCTTTGCAGAAACAGCCCCGTGCTTACTCTTGCTTGTGCAGTATTTCTCTCTTACATCATGGAGGCTTTGTGTTTTGTTTTTACTTTACAGACCCTCTTGCAAATGCAGTGGGTTTTTGTTTTGACTTATTGCACCTTATGATTTCTGGAAGCAGATGTATTTGCTTGCTTGTCACCTACTTTTACACAGTAAAACTACCCCTTGATTAAAGCCTACACTGAAGCCCTGAGCCCAACCCTGTGTCTAGAGGGACTATGGAGTCCTTTCTAGGATGCAGAAGAAAGACATGTCTTGTTGAGTATTTGTAAGGGATGACGCCATTTCAGGTAGAATAGAAGACAATGTAAAACAATATTTGTTGAAGTCATGCTGCTCATTCACCTTTAGGTGACCCTGCATCTCAGCTGTGGGATGCCACCCCAGGTTGTGTCCATGTTTACAGTGTGGCTCTGTGCCTAGGATCTCTGTCTGTTTTCCCATGGAACTTAAAACTCCATTTTGGTTGTAAGGCTGCTCTTTGCCTCCCATTTCACTAAAGACATGCAGTATGGATCTATTGGCTAAGTGCTATACTGTCAAAATCTAATTGCTGTAACAGTGAGACCTAAACTGTGGCTCTCCTGGCAGATGACAGGCTGCTGGGGAGGAGGTCACCCTGGCAACGCTGCTTGCAGGTACCTGCTGAGGATGGCTGATGAGAGCTCATCAGATAGCTCACAGAGCATTGATGGGTTTTTGCAAAAGCAACTGTGGCTTTTGCTCTCTCAGGCTATTTTCAGCAGCTCAGTGTGAAATCCAGAGAGGCAAAGGAAATCCTGCTTTCCTTAAGACTGTCAGGCCCTCAGGGACTAGGAAGGGAGAGTTAGTGATAACCGTTACTTTTCCAAAGAGTATTATTGCTGTGATGACCTGTCACTTTAGTCGTTTGGTAAAAGCCCTGGAATATTCAAAATGCCATGAGAAGTATTTTAGCCCACAGCCATTACAAATTTTCTGCAGATTTAGCTAGAAACCAAAATCACCCTGCTGTGGGAAGAGGGTATTAAAGCATAGTGGGAGTCTGAGTCTCAGCTGGGACACAGCTGCCTGGGATGCAGCCACCCAGCACCCTATGGCAGTTTCATAAGTGGCTGACATGAAATGCTCAGCCAGTGTCACTGTAACAGCATATGCAAGTCTCCTGGGCTTTCTGCTCAATACCTGGACAGTCTGGCCTTTATGAGCTGTAGTTTAGAATATTATAAATGTATTTCAGAATTTTTGTTTTTATTTTCTGCTTTTTTTATAGCCACATAGGTCTTGTCTCACATTTTTGTAAGTAGGGCATGAGGTTTCTGATGTCCTTTGCTTGGGAAAGAAGTCTATTTCATAGCCACAACTATTTTCTAATTAGGTAAATTTTCTAATTAGGTAAATTTTACCCTTTTCATCACTGTTTGACCCTTCCATAGCACAAAACTGTTAACCACAATAATTCCCTCAAGGATGTTAGACAGTCTTTCAGCAAATATGAGCTTCAAGCTATTTCTCTAGAAATAGTTAAACCAACTCAGACCGTCAGCATCAGAACAGGGCATCTGCATACTGCTATTTCACCTTCAGCTTCAGAGCAGAGGCTACAGATGGCCCTGCATGACACTTTAAGGAAAATCCATGCTCTGGAGCAGAGCCCTTCTCCTCCTTCAGATCTTTTTTGTTGAGAATCGGCCACTCTTTCAAGTGTGCTCTTTACAATAAGACTGCAATTAGAAAAGGTTGGTTGGGGTGTCAATTCATGTTGGCAAAACGTTCCCATAAAAACAAAACAAAACAAAAACCAGGAAAACAAACCATCAGTCCTGTGCCTGTCATGTGCATGTCCCATCTGCTGCCCAAGTGAACAGGTCAAGTGAGGAGAGGACAGAGCTGGAGGTAAATTTTCACACATACAGTGTCACCTGTGCTTAGCTGGCAGATGCAGGTGGGCATCTCTTGCTGTTCGCCTGTTCTGAAAATGTCCCTGTGAGATCTAAAATCTCTTGCTGTGTTAAATTTACAAAACTCTCTGTTAATGTTACCCCTAAATGCTTGAATGGAATTAAGCTTCAGTTTCTCAGGTTGTTATCTGTCCGTAGAAATGCAGCTTGAGGGATAATTTTCCAACACTTGAGACAAAACCTACTGGCTTGATTCTAACATATTTTGAAGCAAAATGAGTGGTACTAACAGCTCTGATCTATCTAGTCCTTCATTTAAACACCCTCAGACATGAACTTTGATACGTAGATTATGAATGACAAGTGCCATGTTTTAATGCATTTGCAAGGTACAACTAAGGAATGTCTGGGTAAATTGGAAGTTACTGAATGCCTAAAAAGCATGAGCAGATGAATGAAAAAAGGGGTTTTTTTTATAAGATCAAAACCAATATATGCCAGAGGCTTTCTGACTTCACTGAGGAAATACATTTTCATCAAGTAGTGATTTGCCACATCTCCTCATAAAACACTAGGCTTTTAGTCTGATTTTAGTCAGACCTGCAGCAGCAAAATATTTACGACATTGACATTAGGAAGGGTGTGGTCCAGTATTTAAACAGTAAACAGGAACATACTATTGATGATACCTCTATAATTATTCCTCAGAAAATTTACAATGGCATAGCTTTCAGTAGTTGAATATTTATCTAGACAAGGCTATGCACAGACCCCAGCAGAATGATTCTCTTCTGTCACGACAGAAAAGAAAATAAATTATTATGTGCAGAGTGGGAAAGTTCCAAAGCAGGCACAAAGTCCTGCAACAATTTAAATTGAGAGCACTGTTTGGCAGGCTCCAGTTTTCACCAAAAAAAATGAGCTAGTGAGTTAGAACAATTAGTAGCTGTGTGAGGATGTTCTCATCTTTTCATGAATCTCTGATAACTGCTGTTTCTCCCCAAGACCTCATTAAAGCCTTGCAGATTTGGAGTTAGGAAGAAATCAGTTTTTTGGACTGGAGTCTTTGCAAACATGTGCCAGATGACTGGCTGATCACACCCCACTAAAACAAGTTGTAGTTCACAGAGAGAGTTAACAGAACAGAGCAGGGGGGTACTACCAGCATGCTGCTGAGAACTCCTGAGAGGGGATGTAAGGGGACAGAAGAGCAGTGATGCTGAGGGACAAGGCATTTACCAAAACATTGTTGAGAGATGTGCAGAAGGTGTTTCCTTTCCCTTGTGGGTGCAGTGCAAATTTATTTGTGTTACTAGCATAGTTTTTTTTTTTACTGTAGTGTAACCAGAGGTCTTTTCAGAAAGTCCTTTTCTGCTGTGCATCAGGAACTAGCCTGCAATCAGGAGTTTGTTCCTGTTCCTTGCAGTCAGTACTGGTTTGTCATGTCTGCAGCTTGTGAGAGGAAATCAGCCTTTTCTGGTCGTGGTAATTCTTCAGACAGCATGAGGGCTGGAGGAGGTGGGGTTTCAAGACGCCCTGCCTAAAGTTTGTCATGTCAGCTGAAAGTGTCCAGTTCAATTTGAAAATCCAAGGGTGAAAAATTTCTGCAGCAGCCAAAAGTAACAACAGGCCTTGAAAATAACTCGTGTAGCCTGTTGTTTCAGAGTGATTATAGGCCATAGAGAATAGTTCAACTGGTCACTTACCTCAAAAAGGAAACATAGTTTGAGTACTGCCAATTACAGCACAGAAATTTCATCTCAGTTTTTGATCAAAGCATATATTAAAAGAAAAAAAAAGAAGCATGTATTTCACCTTATATCTTCTCTCTGGCTAATACATAAACAAGGTTTGGGAAAACTGGAGGTTTAAATTTGGATCGGATGTCTCTCTGCTCCAGCACATGTATTTTGCTGAACTCCATTTCTCCGATCTTCCAATTTGTTACTTTGGCATGAGTGCTTCACATTTTTATTCTACCTTTCTGTTCTGAATTATGGTTTCCCAGCTAAAATGCAGACAGCACAGTAGGGTGAAAAATACACAGGAGCCTCTTTGCTGCAGCTTTCTGTGGCGTACATGAGTAGAAAACTTGATTTACTTGACCAAGCATGCAGTTGTTTGTTGATATCCTTTCTTCATGATTCCTGGTCTAGGGCAAAGTGCTGATACAGTGGTTTCTGACCCAATGTCTAGGATACTTCCCATGATACTCCCATAGCTTACTTCTTCGCCGGTGTACTTTGTTTAAACATGTTTTAAGTAATACCATTTTAATTCTTGCTTGCTTCCTTTGGCAGTGTTTGCTTCAAACCTTCTCCTGCAGGCAGCATCATAAATCTTGCATAAGGTGCCTGTACCTTTCTTGTCATGGCTTTTAATGAGTTCAGCAAGTCTGCAGTCACAGTCACTGGTCTTGTTGTGTTCACTCACTGCTTTTTCTGCTTCATTGCAGATGCTGGTTCCTGTTCATTGTTAGCTACAATAAAACGTCTTTATTATCTGTCCGCTATAATGTTTTTATTATGGGAGTTCCACTCTTTCTTCACCTTTTTTTTTCCATTTTATGCTGCCAATCTAACCACTGGCAATGATCCCACAGCTTGGCTTGATGACATCCATCCTTGTCTGAAAGGCTGACGGGAGCTCTCTGATTGTATCAGGTGTTCTGAAATAATTTCCCAGTTGATGCAATTTCAGGAAAAACAAGCAATGCTCAGCATGGCTTGCGTGTGCCCTTAGTACCTGTCTCACCTGAAAAGAAGGTCATTTTCTGTGCATATTTTTTCTTCTTTATGGACAAACGTGCTTTCAAACACAAAAGCACCCCCAATCCTTCACTGTACTCACCAGGCAGCAGTGTATCAAAGCACTCACCAATTTTCACTAAACATCCTTCTTGTCTGGTGTTCATTGCATTCCTGAGTTATGGGGCTGGGGTGCATTTGCAGGAAAGCTGTACTTTTGACAGTCATTAACTAGTCATCATAGGCTGGCAGTTGACAGTGTAAAGAAGCTGTGAATGCAGTACCTCTGAGATGCAAAACTGTTTTCTCCGGAGTGGTTTCTGTTCTCCCATGCTGACCTTGGGAGCACAGGCTGTTCTCCTGGCCTCTTGCTGAAGAAGAGGAGAAAATGGTTCTCAAAGCAGAGTTACAGACCTATGCGTTACCACACCACTACATACATGGTCATCAAAATACTCCTGCATGTTAGCGGTGAGCCCCTGGCAACTGCCATCATGGTACCAGGAAAAGTATAGGGAAGTTGTTGATTTTAGCAATTGATTGGGATTGCCAAGGCTATAGTTTTTAATAGGCCCATTTTGTTTGTCAGGGCTGTAGCACTTAGGTGAGGTAAATCTTGTATTCCTTTCCCTCTTCAATCTCATGTTTATCAGATCTCTCCATGCACTGTGTCATTTGGCACTGAGAATAAAAGAAGGCAATTACGGGCAAAAATTACACAGCTAATAGGTAGTAAAGCATGTTGTCTCCTGATCTTACCTTTATGTGGTGATGAGCCTCCTTCTCCTCTTACATTAGCTCTTCTCTGCTGTCACTGCTTTCTTTGATAAGCTTCCAGATTAACCTTCTTGAAAATTCAGTTTTCTTGTGTTGTATGTAAAGCTATAGCAACACGTTTATACAATCTGTCAGTTGAAACAAGGAATAAAAATAGAAATAGTCACACAATGTGTTAGTTAGTCATTCATAAAACAAAGTACACAGCTCTGCACATAGGGACGGCATATTAAGAGAGAAATTCCTTGGACTAAAGGATTCTGGCTTAGCAGTTTTCCAGTTGAATTTCCTTTGTGAAAAAAGCACTGAGCCCAGGCGGGTGGGAGAGCTGCAGGAGCACAGTGGGCTGCTGGACTGGCCAGACAGGGGTGTGCTGGGGCCACTGCAGCTATCCTCCCAGCTTCAGCTTGTGCTGTGAATTTTGTCTTTATCCGAACTGCATAAACAACCAGGACATCCAGTTCTAGCTGCTGTAATTGACACACCTGTAGGTTTCCTTCAGAAGAAACAATTAAATTCCACTATAATCTAATAGGACTTTAAAACTAACGTAAGCAGCTTATTTTTTTTCTTCTATGACAGTGCTTCTAAGTCATACAGATTTCACAGATAGGATTTTAAGCCATAAAGAACGCAGCAATCTGTACTAAGGTAACTGGAACTATTTAACTCACCAAGTTTATCAAAAGCCTTTAGTCTGTACAGAATTCAGATAATATTTAGGGAAGGGAATTGATCCGAATTAGTTTTCTGATGATACGTGCATTTGTCAACTGGAATATTATAAAGACCCTTGCCTGTATTATTTAAATTGGCAAATGAGAACAGATTAGTTCTGATTCAAATGCATCACTGCAAAGTTTATCAGAACCTTTTATGGGCCATAAATAAATTGGGAGAACGTGACACAGGATTTCCTAAGTCCCCCTCCAAAATGTGGTGAAAAAGAATCAAGACTATGTGAGAAGGTCACTTTGAACTCAAACATCAGAATTCTTAGGCACCTGAAGTGGAGCATTAATAAAGCTCTTAATTGTAAAGCCAAATTTCCTAATTAAAAATTCCTTGCTCTTTATACACAGTAGCTGCATTTTGAGCCTAATTTATGAGGAAGGGAGACAGTTGGTGAGTTAGAAATCGGCGTTTACACAGAAGCTGGTGATCGTGGCCTGATTACATGAATAACGGACAGAAAGAAGACCAGTTCCACCACTGTTGTCTATGGTGGCTGATTCTCAAGGTCTGCTTTGTCAGAGATGAAGAAAAATAAGGACAAATATGACACGTGTGTGTATGTGTGTACACACATACAGAAAAATATCAAAGAAATCTCAAAGATCTCTAAGATATTTCTAGATGGTTAAAATGCCAATATTCCTTGGTAAGTTGAAAATACTGTTTTGGCTAAAAACATATCCTCCTTTAGGAGAAAACAAAGAAATTAGAAATACAGAAAATAAAAAGTGGAGAGAAGTTTTGAAATGCAGAAGAGGAGCGGAAAAGATCAAGAATATCACCATCATTCTGCAAGAGCAGGGAATTTGCTTTGTAACTTTTCCAAAAATTGGAATGGTTCACATTTTGTAGCAAAAGGCAAGAAAATCTTAGCAAAAAAGTTCCTGACAGAGAAAACTGAAGGGTGGGAGTGTAAGTAGTGTAGTCAGACAAACCTGATTTCAGCCTCTGAGGTACATTTACTTTTTGACTGAGATGTATATTTTTATCACTTAGCATTGCTAGATCACACTTGTAAAGTGCACTTCAGTGAATGATAAACAGGCTAAATGGTAGGTGCAGTTTCTCAGTAATGTCAGAGTAGGTATTTAAAATGGCATAACACAGTGATTGGTGGAATATTAAATAACAGGACGAGCAGGGTATCAGAGATATCCAAGCTGCTTGGTAAACTGATTAACTGACTCATTGGAAGAATACACCTCTATGAATAAGGTTTGCCAGCAACATGGGTGGAAAGGGGCACTGTGCCTAATGCTGAATATGACAGGCAACTAAGACAATATTCCGTGTGTGACTCAGAATATGTATTCAGCATTGGAAAAAAAAGTCCACAAATAGCTAAAGGAGGCATAACAAATAGGAAAAACGGGGTGAACTATTTTGTATACCTTTGGTAAAGGGAAGATGATCTGATCGCGGCTTTAAAAAAGTGGTAAAGAAAAAAAAAAGCATCAGCTCAGAAAGAGTAGAGTGGTAACAACTCCCAAACTGATCTGAGGGCTAGAGATAATGCCTTCCATGGAGTGGCTTAAGGAGCTCAATCTGTTTAGTTTACCAGGAAGAGGCTTGAGGGGTGACTTGGTTACCACATATAAATACTTTAATGGGTTCTAATGGGCTCTTGAATCTACTGCAGAAATGCATGAGAAGGATCATCAGCTGGAAGCTGCAGCCAGATGAATGTAAATAGTAAGACAGGAATGTTTAAGTGACAGTGATTTACAATTGGAACAGGATATCAAAGAAAGTTATATATTCTGCTGAAGTATCCAGTTCCTTACTGGCTGCCTTTCAGCGTACTATGCTTTAGTCCGACAAAAAGTCACTGGATTCAGTTCTGGAGGCTTTAATAAGCAAGTCTGGCTACAAGATCTGCTTGTTTTCCTTCTGGCTCTATATTAATCTTTGTAGAATACATACATTTGTGTGTTGAGTAAAGAACGCTAGAAACTTCACCATTTGGGTGTAATGATGAACTCCAGCACATTCTGTTACTGCACAATAGGCTGAACGGGCTGAAATATGGTTTTATTTTGTGGGGAAAAAAAAATGTTGTAAAGTTAGAAAATTCTCTGAAGCTTTGTTTAAAGATGCTTTTGATAAATTTCTTCTTCTCCTCAAAGCTCTGGTAAAAAATGGGGTATCTTCTGACAATGTATAATTAGATTTTTTTTTAGAAGTATTTTCAAAGCAAAGAAACCAAGGAGGATTTTGAGTGATACATTAGAGGATCTTAGATAGCTCCTGATGCACATGTGCCATATGGCAAAAGATATTTGTGGTATACCAGTGCTCACATTTCAGTTTTGGAATTTGTGTCTTCTGAAAGGCCTTCCACTTTCAACTCCAAAGCCAGGTTACCAGAGTCACGCGTGCTTTTGCAGACCAGCTGCACTACATTAGCAGTACCGTAGGTTTTCCAGAGTTTCAGTTCTGACCACAATAAACTATCCATTGCACTGAGACTATTTTTATAGTTCCAGAACCTTTCACTAACTGCTGCAGAAACTGGCAAGGCAAGCAATAATTAATGAGAATTGTGATAAATTTCTGTGTCAGTATTTTAAAATAGGTGGTCTCCAAAAATGTGCTACATTTTACATAAATCACACAGGGTGCAGGCAGGTTGGAAGTTACAGCTTGCCACGGGCTGGGAGCTCTCTAGTGGTGCTTGCTGTTTCTCAGAAATGTTATAGCACTGCAGTGTGTAGGCTTCACATCACAGTAAATGCTAACTTCTGCTACGTACACTGTGAAAAGAGAATGCCTGCCACTATGTACACACTGAAAAATTATTCATCTGAACCTGCAACACTGAGTTAAAAGGCTCCATATTATTGCCCTGAGTTAGTTCACTATAAAGTGTATTTGCCAAAGCACATGTGTGAATGTGGGGAGAGAGTCCACAAGCTGAAGCTGATGCACAAATGAATTTTGGTTTTGTTCATGACCTCTCTTTTTGTAAACCAGACATATACTAATTTGCCAACCATTCATCTCATCCAAATTTGAAGCCAAAATCTGCCCCCAGATGGGAACATGCAAATGCCGTTCCTGGATAAATCAGTGTCAGAGATGCATGTGCTTAAAGGCTGAAATGCATCTTTTCTGAACAGGCTTGGGGTGAGCTTCTAAAATTTGTTAGTGTTGCATTGCAAGGCTCACTTTGATAGATGGTGTTAGTGTGATTGTGAAGCACAGTACTGAATTTGCTAAGACTGATTGGGGTATTTAAATAAATGAGAATGAGCGTACAACTTTATGGTGTTTGAACATTACCCAGAATCTTCCAGTTAATACAATCAATGGATAATTGTTAGCTTGTGCATGAAAATATACGTTAAAGCAATTATAAGACAGTAAAGTAAATGTATACAGAGGTTCCAGGAAAAATCTTGCAATGATATCTTGCTCTGCAGAACAGAGATTCATAGCAAAACTGTGTAGCAAAGTGATCTATTTAATTTACTCATTTACAAGTACTTCTTTAAAAAAGCAATCAAACAAACTGAATATGACTAGAATCAAAACAAATGCTAAAAGGGCGAATATTTCTATGGGCTTCAAGTCAGAATTTTAGCTGTGATGGGGCCAAAATGAACACAATCCAAAATCCAGAAGTCTCTGATTGTATTTAGACAATAGTTTTAAACAAAATAATCTGATCAATTTACTGTATAAAAAACCACAGGGTATATCAGTGCCAACGCTTTATGCCTGAAGAGACAGCATGCTTTCAAAGCACTAAATAATGGTGAGTTTTTCCAAAACAACCTAATAGTGAAAATGAGGACACAGAACTGCCCCTTTGCAGGCGGAGGAAGGAACTCAGCGGTATTTACGATGAATTGACCACAGCTGAACTCTAGAAACCGAACAGCTATAGCTGTGCTTCTGAATGCAGAAAATGGCTGTGTGTGTGCATTAGGCACCTCCTGTAGGCAGTCAAGCCTTTAGATGAAAGATTTTGAGGACAAGGTAGAGTTCCTTAGTTCTTCCCATGCATGATCTTTTTTTTTTTTTTTTTTTTTTTTTTTTTTTGGAACATACCCAAGAAGTTCAGTCCAAGCTAATAAAATCTGATAATCTTGAAAACTTCATTTTTTAGTAAATGGTTGTTTCACCTTAATATTTCTGGCTGGTTTTCCTACACAGAGCACCCAATCCAATGGCCCCAAGTATTGTCTTTGGCACCATGCCCCATGTGAAAGGTCTGGATGAACTGACATTTGTGTTGCCAAGCGAGACTTTGGCTTGAAGAGCAGCAGGTCCTTCAGAACGGTTTCCAGTGACAACTAAGGGCAGCTTCCCAGACACCGGGAGTTTTCTGAGTAACAGAAGGACTAAAAAATGTTTAGAGGGACAAACTTTTAGGCTCTGATCTACGTAACCATCATAGTAGAAAGTTCATGTGTTGCATCGCATCCAATCTGTAGCAGGGCATCTTATTTTGCTAGCCAAGTGTGATATCAAATAGAACTTAAAAAAAAAAAAGAAAAAGACCTTAAGCCCTGGCTCAGAAAACAGGTAGGAAGTTGCTTCAACTTGGCCCTAGCTAGGAGAGCACTTAAGTGTGTTCCTAACCTTAAGCATGTACTTGAACCTACTTAAACTGGACCTAAGCAGGCCCTTGAAAGTGCTTATGTGCTTTCCAGAGCTCAGTTCATTGCTGTCCAAAAGGTCCCTATGGAAGTTGTTGTCTCCTTGGGTAAAGAGAATGAGCCTAGTGCACAGTTTCCAGAAATGCAAAAACTATAATTAAACAAAATGACAATAATTGGATTTATCTCATCTAAATACACTTTGGTGTGAAATCTCCCATCTGTATATGGGTGAAAGGATTTCTTTCATCTTTGCATAAAAAACAAGAAGCTAAAAAAGTGAGAAAGTATAAATGTATCTTTCAGCTGCAAGTGTTGGACTGAGTTGGCAGTTCTTCTGCAGCTGAAAAGATGTTGGATATTATTATATTGCAGTGTACACATTAGTAGAATATTATACAAAAACAGTACTCGCTGTTCTCCATTAAATAGAGGTATATATGCATTTAAATAGGCACATCATGACTTAGGTTTATTGCACCAATATTTTATTTATTTATTGCAAGCTTATTTTTACTGCTGACAAATATTTTCTGTGTAGTTTGAAATTCAAAAGAAATAGTCACAAACAGTCATTAATGTTTAAAGTCACAGGTTATTATTTAGTGTAGTGCTAGTTATATTATACATTATGCATTAAATACTTTTCGGTGGTACACTTATTAAATACAAATTGAGGCAAACCAATCCCTCAGTGGGAACCAACCTGCCAAATAGCTATTTTCTTTTTACTTTCAATCTGACATACAAATGAAGATCTTCTGGATTTCAAAGCTGGTGCTGTTTCTTCCCCCCCCCCCCCTCCCTCT
>WKFP01013612.1:27959-53511 GCA_011057875.1 Pterocles orientalis | reverse complement strand
GGATCTATGGCAGCACAGTATGTGGTATTTGTTTTTTAACCAGCTCTTTGTCAGTTTCAACTAATTATCAACACCACAAGATAAATTAGCTTTTCATTTTAAATTATTTTTAAATATCTAGAAACAGCATGCTATATTCAAGTCCAGTAAGCAACCATGTTATCAAACCCTTGAAAGCACGTATGTTTAGATTAATTATTTTTGCAGGGCACTAACTTATCTCATTGTGTTCAAGTGGAGATCTCTACATACTACAAACTTGAAGAAAACATAAAGTAAATGTGTCCTATGCCAATATAGTTGCTTAATCATCTTCCTGGAATTACTCTGGTTTTGTACTGAACGATGTTTGGCTCTACAGATTCACTGCGTGTTACAGCAGATTGACTGCAGACAAAACAGAAAATATGTGTGCTAAAATTTGGTACAGAAATCAATAAATCATGTGTCCCTTTAAATATAATGAAAGTAAAGGCTCATTGATCTACATCAACTCTGATTAGAGTTGCATGGTATTCTCTTTTGAAAAAAAAAACAGAACAGCTGCTGATGAGTGAATTGTAGGCATCGAATATTACATAGCTTGCTCCCATTGCAGTCAGGCAGAGGAGCCAAAACAAGTAGTGAGCCATAGGACTTTACCAGCTTCTATAAAATGGTGTCTGTTTGAAAGCTGCGGTTTTACAGTGTATTTTCTACAGCTCAAGTGTTCACTACAATTTTCACTGGTAAGAAAGAGGGAAAAAAAAGGAGCTAATCCCATCTCTGAGCTGAAGAAATATTGACATACTTTGCAGTTTATTTAAGGTTTTGATTTTAGGGAAACTTGCTCAGCACACAATAACAAGGCCTATGCTGCCAACATCTGAGGTGAAGTAAAACTCTTCGCAAGATAACATCTATCTTCACTTTCCTGTGACACGTAATTTTTAAAATCAGGTATCGAAATGCTTCCAACACTTACATACTCTAATTTGCTGAAATGTGCTGCTCTTTTTGCCTGGGGATGCTAGCTGTACCTGCCCTCTGCAGCCTTCCTTCAGCCTGCCCTGTGCAGGAGAGGCAGCGTAGGTAAGGCAGCTTCCTCCAGCTCAAAAGCTTGTCAAGTGCCAGGATATCTGCAAGGAAGAAAGTCCCAAATCCTCTTTGGCTTCTTTCACAGCTTGTTAATTCGTACTTCAGTTTTATTTGGGTCTTTGGCTTGAACATGATATATATCCAGATTGTCTGGGTTGGGAACACTTTATCATCAAAACTTGCTAGTGCTGCAGTGCTATTTTGCCCTTGACTGTAGGCTTCTATGTGATTGTCTTCCCAGGGCTTGTGCAAGGTGATGTTTTCCAAAGTCATGTCACAAAGACTGTGGAGCAGAGAGAAGCCAGCTGTCAAACCTATAGGGCATGTAACATACCTCATGTGAGAAGGGTCTCTGGAGCTGGGGATGCAGTGTGCAAGCCCTCTCTGTGGGCTCAGTGCATGCTTACTAGGGAAATTCTGCAGTTTGCTGTATCCCAGAGTCTGCAAATGCATACATGCATTTTCTCCTCAAAATGGCTATCTTGTATTTAAGACAAGGATAGGGAACACTTTCAAAGAATAAACAAAATCCTGGTGAGAAAAAGGGGGAAGTCAGCGGCTGAGCAGCATTTTTCTCTCTCTTAATTTGCTCTTTCTTGTGAAGTAACAAATCTTAGGTAGAGAAGTGAGTGCTGCTCTGCGCTTTACAAGTATGCTGAGGTAGCAAAGTCCAGCACTACACACAGGACCATAACACAGATACCAGGAGCATCCCATCAACTATTTTACCATTGCCTGTTCTTGTTATTACCGGCATTCCTCAAAAATGGAAGACTGTACCTCTTTCTTCAGACCAAACTTCTCCAAATTTATTTTAAGACTTTATGCAGAGAACATTGAACAAGTCTGTGAGACTTGTGGGTAGAAATCAGGCAAATAGTAAAGCAGATCTGACTACAAGTTCAGAAACTCCCACACCCTTTCCTTTAGAAAAGTTACCGGAACCAAGCATCTCTCTTGAGTATATTACCTGGCTCTGAAGAAGGTTAAGTGTCGCTTTCCTCTAGCATTGGGTAAAGAAAGTTACTGCAATAAACTCAGCCTCCCCCTACTTCAACTGTGTGTTTTTCCTCTGGACTTTATCTCACCCCGTCTCTTGCAGTAAATTGAGAGAAACAGACTAATTACCATCACCTGTAATACCTTCAATGCTAGGGCCCTGCCAAGGGCCTTAGACTCTCTCTTAACCCTGGTCTGTCAGATAAATTCTTACTGTGCTAAATCGTTAGGCAGTACCATAGCTCAGGACACAATAAGTGCTGCTTTGGGTTATCTGTGGTGCCACCAGTGCATCTTGGTCTTGTTGCTTCCAGTGGAAGCTCTAATTTCATGTAATACATTATCAAAGAATATCAAGTCATCCTTTATACACAAGCTTTTCACAAGTTAGACCTGTATGTTTTCGAAAACAGGAGCAAAAGGCTCATTTCCATGCCATGCCCCAGCAAAACTGCTCTCCTGACACAGTGCAGGACTACTGATAAGCATTTGTAAGGATGAAAACGTACATTGGCATATTTTATTGGGTTATTTGGAGCTTGAAATGGAGGAGCACGCATGAAAGTGGGACACCAGTGGCTAATGCATCTGACTGACATTTATACAGTGTAAGGCTTTGTGATTTACTTTAGGTGGGTCTCTTCTCTGTCCCTGAGAGTAGCTGGGGAACGCTGTACTGTTCATTCACCATGTCTTCAGATTTTTCTCATAATCATCTAAGAAATGTGGGCAAATCAATTAATAAAAACTGCACTTTGGAAACAGTATGTCTTCTTTCCCTTATCAGAGGGAATTCTGTGTGCTATACCTCCAAAAACACTAGAAAAATCTGTGCTTTTTAATGTCACCCATTCTTTGAGTTTATTATTGAATTATTTTTTACACTGATTAAGAAATACTGGCGGCTCATAAAAGATTAAGAATCCATACGGATCACTTATCCAAGCTCAAATCTTGTACACAATTAAAACATTCCTGCAATTATAGATACAGTTTGAAATTCAAATGGATTAAGAGAAAAGCTCCTTAAGGAGATTGTCACTAGTTAGATATTTATTGTATGTACATTGAACACACATGCTTACAGACAGATATGTATTATGTGATAATGTAGTTTGCTTTATCAATCACAGGTGGATTTTGGAAAGTCCCCAGTTCCAAACTATCAGAAAATTACACAGGACCTCTCCCTCTGCTGCAGATAAGATCTGTGTTTTGGGCTTGTTTTTGAAAAGTCACAGATGCTACGTTTCATGTCTAATAGTCTTCAGAGCAGCGCCTCTGAGTTAAGAGGTGGAATGCTACTGAAATTCAACAGGAACTGGGCAGCTAGCTCTTTCAGACCCCTTGGAAAATCCCTGTCAAAACATGGAGGAGTAAGACAGCTTCGAAACAGATTAAAAACTTACTTGGAACAACTTTTATGAACATCTGAATGTGAAGTGTTTTTACAGCTCTTCCTGTTGCAACTGTCCCCTCTCATTCAGTGCTAAATGCATCCTCCGCACTGTGGAGAAAGATGCTGTGCTGCTGTGCTTTAAATGCCATTATATTTTAATGTACAGAAAAGAGTTTCTTTTTTCTTTCTTTGGCCCGGGATTGAAACTGACTTCTCTTGAGCTTTGAGGCAGAGTTAGTTTTTGAGAGAAGGTCTGTATTTTAATGTAGAGAGCAGACTGGAAATGCCAGCTGTCAACCTGTTCAACAATATAAAACTTCAAGAGTAAGTCCCGAGACAGAATGGTTACTGGCCAGAGAGCAGAACAGTAATTAAAGGTGTTTAATAGGTCCATTTATCAAATAGCTCTGTGGTTTATCACATAGTTGTGCAGTTTATCACAGGAATATTACTTCCAGGCATTCCTGGCTATATGTAAAAATATGTCCTCTAGCCCTCGCTTTTTTTTTCCCGCTCGAATATAATCTTTTATGGGAACAGCAAAATCCGTAGAAGTCAGAGAACAAAACTGAATATTATTTCCAAAATACCAACGATACACAGAATGCTGTCATGGAAACCTTCCTTACAGAGCCCTTGGCATAACTGGCAATCATCCTACACTACGCTGTGGAAGTATTCATCTGTCTCCACACCAGACTATGTCGTCTATAAATTTTAATCACAATAAAAATACAGATTTTCCTGGCATGATACTGCTTTTACTGGACAAATGGTGCAGCCTGCTTTTCATGCCTGAGTATCTGGCTATACATTGCAAAGCTGTGTGGGATCAGATAGACTTTGTTTCCTTAAGAACACTGGAATTTCCTCTTTCCTCTGAAACCCATGTTAATATCAAAAGCTACTATGGTTTCATAAACATTTTCTAGCTTGCTCGTGACTTAGGATAACGTCCCACCAAAATCAACATTTCATTACTACTCACAGGTGGTTTTGTTTATCCTTCACAATATCTTTGTGGTTATTAATTATACTTCCTGAAGTAATTTGTCTTCTTCCAGATCATAAACACAAACGTGGTACCAAATTTGCAGACAATAAGTCAAGCATCAATTTCTTGTCTTTATTGAGTATAGGCAGATTAACCCACTGCAAAGATACAACACAACAGTGATATTTAGACTGAGTGCAAGGGGTAGGAGAACCAGAATTTTTTGTATTTAAATGAAAGATGAGATGAAGTTTTGCATAACAAAAAAGTTTATATTGTGTCAGATTCATTTCCAAGCCACATGCCTCAGAGAAAATCCAAATTCTTGAATAAGAGCACAAAGCTATTCAGATAGGTAAGCTACAAGAACACGGGTATCAGCTTCCTTTGGGCTTGGTATATTTAAGTGAAGGGTACAGTATGTTCAGGCATGTGTCACAGTATGGTTTTAGTTACACCTTCAATTTTCAGATGGAACAGAAAGGCTGAATCAGGGCATTTGGAATTTATTACAGGGAGGAAAGAGGGAAATCACTGATCTTTTCTTAGTTTGGATTTAGATTGTTCCCAGTAACTGATTCTTACAATACATAAGTGAAATTTTTTCTGTGCATTTCAGTGCAGGTGGTTCAATGCCTAAAAGGCATTGTTGAATATTTAAATAGATTGCACTTATCAGAATATATGTTAAAAACAAATCCCCAAAATCTCAAAATTTACATGATGGAAATATAGTGATTCATAAGTGATAGCTATCATAAACACAATAAGAGAAAAATAGAAAGGTAAGTGCTTCTCTATGCTCACATAGGCACTGGCATTAACCTCTGTGCCCCTTACAGAAATTTTATCTTCTGAAACAGTCCCAGGAAACACTGCAAGTCATTGTAACCGAAAACATTATTAAGATTGTCCATTACTGTAGGTCTACTGCTGAATAAAAAGACAAAAGAATGCCTAATATCTCCTTGCTCATGCTACATGTTTGCAATCAAGTGTTAGAAATGAAGTAATAGAAATTACACAGTTCTTTGTAGGACTTTCCTAGTTCTCACTGCACAGTAAATAAAATTACAAGAAAATAATCAGATGGGATACACAAAAATTACAATCAAATAAGATCTTGGGACAAATAAGGAGCTGCCAGAAGTTCACTCCCTGTAAGCTGGGCTCCAAAGAACAAAGAGCTCAGCACAGGAGATAATGGGCTTGGAAAATCTCACAGAAATAAATTAATGGTGCTTGTAGCACTGCGTGGCATCAGCTTTGTTCTGTGGCCTCTTATAAAAGATTGTCACAGTGCCACAGGAGGCACGGGGAGGGAGATGGCGCCTGTGCATTCTGGAGTAGTGGGGAACACAATAAAGACTAATAGTCACTTTAGTTTTTGGTCTGACATAGCACTTGTGACTCTGCCTCTTCCCCTGTCTGCCAGATCTGTTTTTCAGGTGAGTAAATACTGCTAAGTTTCATGCCAAAGATGTTAGCGGATAAGTTTCCCGTTTGTTTCTGTACAAGCTGAACTAAGTAAATCTTGAAAAAAATAAAACTTTTAATTTACTTTCAGCTTGAATAGACATATTTGCTGTGTTGCTTACTCCCCAGCAAAAAAAAAAAAAAAAGTTTCAGTTCCTCAGCTTGAAAGATCTCTCTATACTGACTCACCACTGATCCAAATTCTCAACTTCTGTTTTAGTTATGTTGTGATAGTTGCAACAAAATGAGATTTTTTTTAAAAAATGAGTTTTCCCTGACAGGTTTTGGGAGGCTTTCCTTATTGTATCAGAAAGAATATTCATCCTGCTTGACTTAAAGCTGTAAACGGGGTGTATTGGGAAAGAAAGTTTCTTTCTCAGATCTTTTTCTCCCCTAAAAAAAGAGATCCCAAATAAGAGTTTCTGACTTTCTATTCAATATTTAAATTGCTCACAAGTTCCAGTAATTTTCGGAAGAGGTCTTCTGCCTTGTGTTTTCATTTCCTCCCTTTTAATAGGAAACTCCTTGTGTCTGAAAGTGAAGAAAAGCACACTTCATTAGGTCTGCAATAGTTTACAACTCAGAAGTGTAGATTGATTAGCAAGTACTCTGCAATAGCTCCTATAAAGGAGAGCTTTAAAAAAGTGGGTTTTAAACTATTCTTACAGTTTCTAGTGCTTTTTATACAGTCTACACTTGCTGTGTACACTATTCTTTGATTCTGCTCTGTTCCTGGAGGGGAATGAATCAGAATATTCTGAATGCCTTATGTAACGGATTTAGAGAACTTTTTTGTTTGTATCTTTGTTTGAATTTCTTGGACGGAATTAATTAATGGCAAAGTATAAAGGCCAACTTTGATATCCGAGCTGACTAATACACTAGTGCTCAATTTGTATTCTACATCAAGGAAATGTTTGGATTTGAAAGAAGGACACCATTATCAAAAAGATTTCTGTAGATGGCTCTGTTCTTCAGAGCACCATTCCTTTGCCACAGAAGTGCAGTTTTAACATTTGGGTAATTCAAAAGGAAATTGATTTTTTGATCAGAGTACATATTTAACTCCTTATTAAAAACTAAATGCAGAATGGGAAATAGTAACTGATTTCAGATGGGGCAAAAATTATAAATGTTGGATTTGTTTAAAACAATGTTAAATTTCAGAGGAAAGGTAGAGAGAATGAAGTCTATAGCCTGAGGTTTTATGGTCCTGTAGAAATCTGACAGGGTAACAGCTTTTGGGAAAGAGAAAAATTGTTTTTCTATTCATATCCATATTTGCATTGCAATGTTGCAACTATATTCCTTGGTACAGTAGTACACTACTGCAGTGATATTTAAGGATTAGTTTCTCAGGCATAAATTTGTCTAGCTTCACTGAAAACAGTGGAATAAAGATAATTTACATCAGCTTCCAAAGGGTTTGATCAGCTGATCACTGCAGCAACAGGGAAGTTGGCAGGAGAATCTTGCCTTTTGTCTTTGCAGAAAAAGGGGTTATTCATGAAATGCCATGTTCTCTTTCACAGACAACTAAAGCACTATCTTACAGTATGTTAGCATGTGTACTTCACCCCTCTGCTCCCTTGTGGGATGGGCAAAGCAGAACCAATGGAGGTCCTCCTTGCACATCTACACTTTCCTAGATTTCAGGTTCTACATTCAGGAAGGACTTTCCTTCTAGGCAAAGCAACTGTGCCTAAGTGATAACACAGGATATGAAAAAAAGTGTAATTGGTGGCTATAGCACATATCATAGACCCATAGAATCATTAAGATTGGAAAAGACCTCAAGGATCAACAAGTCTAACCCAACACCACCTAACTCACTAAACCATGTCCCTAAGCACCACATCTACACATTTCTTGAACACCTCCAGGAATGGTGACTTCACCACCTCCCTGGGCAGCCTGTTCCAACGCCTGATCACTCTTTCAGTGAAGAAATTTTTCCTAATATCCAGCCTAAACCTTCCCTGGTGTAACTTGAGGCCATTTTCTCTTGTCCTATCACTTGTTACTTTAGAGAAGAGGCCAGCACCCACCTCACTACACCCTCCTTTCAGGTAGTTGTAGAGAGTGATAAGGTCTCCTCTCAGCCTCCACTTCTCTAAACTAAACAACCCCAGCTCCCTCAGCCACTCCTCATAAGACCTGTGCTCCAGACCCTTCATCAGCTTTGTTGCCCTTCTCTGGACCCGCTCTAGCACCTCAATGTCCTTCTTGTGGTGAGGGGCCCAAAACTGAACACAGTATTCAAGGTGCGGCCTCATGTACCAGCTTCTGTGAAAGCTACTGCAATTTCCCCAGAGTATACTGTAGGAGCAACATTAGCTCTTCGTCTGTCCGTAGTGAGGCCCAAGGGAATTTTGACATCCAGTATTTGCAGAAGACCAGACCAGTACCTGTGTTGCAGTGATAAAAGGCAGAAAGCTCAACAAGGAAGGCCAGAGGGTTTCAAGTCTGTGCATTAAGTTCAGGAAGTACAGAGGAATTTTTTCCAGTCTAGAGCTCTCAAAGCTTGTAGAGGGCCAATCTTGACAATTTTTTTCTGATCTATTTCTTGTGTTCTTAGGCCTTGAAATTTGTGTGGTCACTCAAATCTGTGCAAAGTCAGTGTAATGCTCTCGTAGCTCATATATAGTGCCTAGCAGCGGGGTATTAAGACTTCTAGGTAGATGAAAAATCTTGTCTTTATCCTTTCCAGGATTATCCTCCCTGTCAAAGAGAGATGAGACAGGAGGGAGTAGAGTGTTGATAATATCTTTTCTGCTTCTGAATATTTGTAGGGTAGAGAGAGGGTTGGTTGAGGTGTTCTTTTCTGGTTTTAAAATATTTTTTGTCCTCACACTAGTAACTCTCTTTTTTCTTCTCAGACACTGTGTATTTTGTGCCTCCTTTATTTATCTCTGTAGCACCTTGGACTGGTCATGAGAAATGTTGAACACTGACTAGTCTCTGTCTTTAGAAGCAGTGGAGCATTAAAGACAATTTTAGAGCACCAAATGAGCAAGAATATTTATCACAGTTCCATCATATTCCTTTGTCCTATTTCTCCGATACAGGTAAAATTCTATGTTCCTACAAGAGACAGGGAATTATTATTTGAAAAGTAGCTAGTGTACGGAAAGAAGCCCAGCTTTTCTAGCCTATTTGGCACTGGGAGATCATGGATTTCCTCCAGAGCTCTTGAGAGCACTGTGGACAAGCCCCTGTTTATACTCCTGCAGTACAATGTGAGCAGTGTCACAGAAAGGCTGCTGGGCTCCTGCCAAAGGGCCCCACAAAGGCATCCAGATCATCTCCCTGCAATGCAAATATGATGACAATGGCAGCAGGGGAAGCCTGGCTGCACAGCCATCTCCTCCTCTCCCCTGCTCGCCCTCCCCAGTTCTTGTACCAGGAGAGTATAGATACCTAGAAGGAGGTCACCAGGAGCGCTGACTGCAAAGGGATCTGGGGAGGTGGGGAGTTGGGAGGCCTTCAGAGCTCAAATCTCACACCCACGCGACTTCGTGATGAGACTAGTAGCATCCCAGGTCCCTTACTGACCCTTCAGCTCGGGTGTTTTTGGTGTCTGGCTAGTGGCCAGACTGGGCAGGACCGTTCCCTGCATGAGGCCCAACACAAATTTCAACACAACCTCTCTTCTCAGTGCCCAAAAGAGAGGACTGGAGGGAGCTAGGGGAGCAGTGACAGGAGGGCAGTGTGGAACCCTCTGCAAGGGGAAGGGTCCACAGAGAAGTTGCCATCTCTAGCATGAGTGCAGGCAGCTCTTCAAGCAAGGATCCCAACTGGGCACCCTGTGCATGAGGTACAGCAGTCCTGGGGCAGAGGGAGACTGCAAAGAGGGAGAAAACAGAACTAAAAAAGAGCTGAGCAACTAGGAGAGGATGGTGATGAAGAGAGCAGAGAAACCAGGATGGAGGGGCTTTGAACAACATGACCCACTGCCTGCAGGTTAAATGAGATTCAATGAGAAGCTCAGATATGAAGAAAGTAGGGAATAGTGATGCTGTGGGGAGCAGGAAGATAATTTATTGTAGAATTAATGGCTAGACGCAATCCTGAATATGCAACGACTGAGGGATTTGAGTGGGAATATCCATGTTGTGCAGGCAAATCTGATGGGCATTTTTCTTTAAATTTTTACTCTGCTGACATTAAGTAATTTTGTCTGGTTCCCACATCTCCAGAGCTTAACAACATAAAATTGTATTATTCTACCTTGCCAATATTCTCCTAAGCCATGCAGTTGGAAAACTGTCTAAAAACAACTGTGAAGCCCAAAAGTTTCCCTTCCTGAAATCAGCAAGTAAGTAACTCACAAGTAACTCACTGCATCTCTGTCCATCAGGTTTCCCATCTGTTCAAAAGGCTACAGTTGCTTCCTTGAAAGGAATACATTTATTTATTTATTTATTTATGAAGGAGGGGAGTAGATGTATGTGCTTTTAGAAAGAAGATGTAATAGATGGTATCTCTTCTGAAGGGATGGTTAGACTTGCTCTGTAGCATGTGACAAAGCTCAAATATGATTTGTTCTCTTGGACTTGAATGCCTTTGGACCCCAGATGCTCAAGGATAAAGGTTTTCTTGTTTGTTTGTTGCTTGTTTTCTGAGTGGATTTTTATGTATTTATATATGTGCAGAATGATCTATTCTACTGGGTGGGATTGGCACCTAATTTGAGAAATAGGTGTTTTTACTGTGAAACTGAAGTGTTTTTGCTTCAAGTCCCCTTAGGACCATAAAACCCCTCGGAGTAGTGGTTCATGGCAAAATGAAGAGTGAATAGTACTTGGCTTTATAAATTTCTCAAAACTTTCCACACGCTATGTCAAATTTAGGCATATAACCTCCCATTTTCATGAATCTTACATGGGTCAGCATGCTTGGATTTACTGATTTTTTTTTCATTTAAATTATTGGAAAGCTAGTTATGTAGGGTATTAAGTTCCAGCTGACCTTATTTTGAAACAAAATTGTTTACTCCTTGATTAAGAAAACTTGTCCAAAATAACACTGTATATGTCATGGCAGAGTACTTTCTATACAAAATGTTATTTTACAGTATTTCCCTATTGACATTTCTCCTAAGACTTGTTTGGTACTTGGAAAAGCGTGCTGGAGACAGCCGGCCAGTACAGCCATGGCTTAAGCCTTATCCTGTCATTATCAAATACACAAAACATCCAACGCTGTGTACAGGATAGGATCTCTATCCACGGACTGGCTACAAGCCAGACTTAACTCGCAATGTAGTATCTGTTTGAAAAGAGAAATCAGAGCTGGGAACAGCAGATACAGTGGTCCATCTCAGCCATCTCTGAGCAGTGTATGAGTGTATACATTCAGGCTGCTGGGGCTCTCCCACGTCTTTGGGACACTGGAAACACCCTGGGAGAGAACAAGTAGTAGATGCATCCCTCCACTCCTTTGCTGTCCAGCCAGACTGGCGATAGCTGCATAAGGCTCTTCTTTTACCTCTTTGGTAAATACAAATGAGGAAGCTACAACACAGCCTTGATCTCCAGCTGGAAAGGAAGTGTCAGCTTTGCAGGGTGGTCAGGCTCTCCACTCCTCTGTCCTTCCTGGGGCTGGCCCATCCTCATGAGCTCTTCACTTCTCTCAGGCAGTGGGCTGATGGCACACTGGCAGTAAAAACTTATATATAGTCTGTCTTGGCTGCTTGCCACTAAAATCAGCCTGCTGATATCTCACTTTCTGGGGCAATGTTTCAGGATATTAATTTTCATTCAGAAAGTCCAATTTTTTGTTTTGGTTTTAGTGTGAGGGAATGTTGCAGTTTGATATTTCTCTACAGACATAAATTTCAAGCTTTTAGGCTTAAGGGATAGGGTGGAGAAAATATATTCTTTTTTATGCTTATGACAAAAACTGTGACTGTAAATAGCTACATTAACAAGGTTTATTGAGAGTATTTTATTAGGGAATGTGCAAATCACTAACTTTTCAGTAAGAAAGTGTAAATGGCCCTTCTTATATTTGCATGTGAAACTGTAAAACTTAATTTCCTGTGCATGTAAAAGCATTTTTGTCCATGATAGTAACAGAAGCACTTTAATAAGTCATTTCAGTTTGAAATAGCGCTGTCATTTGGTACTATCACTTTTTCTTCCACTGCCTTACATTCCCCATTTCTTTCATAAAAAACAGCATATGATTTTGTGAACTTAAAAAAAAACCAAACAAAAACCACAAAAAAATATGGGTGATGTTCTGTGGGTAGAATACTTGTTTTGGAAGCTGTTTTGGAGAGCAGATAAGCACCATTACTACTGAATGGAAAATTTTCTTTACCTGCGTAGCTGGTTAGTTTTACTAGTGGCTTGATAGGACATTTTGTTGCATTTGTTTTAGAATTTCTCAGTGTTAAAAAGCATGCTTACTCTGCAGTTCACGTACGTGCTAGCAGCAAGATACTAGTGGACAACATCAAAGAAATAAAAATGCAGAATTCATTAACTTAGGGTATTTTCATAGGTCCTGAATATGAATAATGATTTGTATCACCTTGTTAAATCTAGCCTGTTGATTTTCAATGAAATGGACAAAATATCAAACCAAGTGTTATAGTATTTGCTCCAGCTCTGTTTGTTGCTATTTGTGTCTGTAAATCAACCTTTTTGAAGCTTCATGGACAAAATTTATTTAACATCTTCGGTGGTTTTGGCTCTCCAAAATTGTGATGTTTCAGTTGCTGATGTCATGATAAATTTTTATTATAGAGAAATTTCTTCTAAGGGAACATATATGGCATAAGTACAGAGCTTATGGGCTCTGGGAATTATTCAAAGTCAGTGGTTGTGTAGGGATGACACTCAGAAGAGTAGCAGTGGCAGACCAAGGCAAAGAAAGGCCTTCTGAAGAAGGGGGACAAAGAAGGGTAGACACACTCCTTACAGAGAGAAACGTCATGGCAAAATGAAAACAGAACAGGACTAGAAGGCAGAAACCTAACACCAGATACTTTTTTCCTAATAGAAGAATATAATGAATCTTTGTATGAGGGTTATAAGAGATCCAGAAGAGGAAATATAATGGCAAGAAATAGTTGTATGAACATAACCCACTGAGGTCTAGTGCCATTTTTATCTACAATATTGTCTTTGTTGTTTAACTCCAGTAGTTATGAAATGTACTGAATACACATGAAACAGAAACAATTTCCTTAGGCCCAAAACAATAATTTTAACATCCTTCCTATATCAAGAGAAGCATTAGCAGCAGGTCAAGGGAGGTGATTCTCCCCCTCTACTCTGCTCTGGTGAGACCCCACCTGGAGTACTGTGTTCAGATGTGGGGCCCCCAACATAAAAAAGACCTGGACCTGTTGCAAAGAGTCCAGAGGAGAGCCACAAAATTAATCAAAGGGCTGGAGCACCTCCTCTATGAGGACAGGCTGAAAGAGTTGGGGTTGTTCAGCCTGGAGAAGAGAAGGCTCCAAGGAGACTTAATAGCGGCCTTCCAGTACCTGAAGGGGGCCTACAGGAGAGATGGGGAGGCACTCTTTATCAGGGAGTGTAGTGAGAGGACAAGGGGTAATGGGTATAAGCTGAAAGAGGGTAAATTTAGACTAGACATTAGGAAGAAATTTTTCACTGTGAGGGTGGTGAGACACTGGAACAGGTTGCCCAGGGAGGTTGTGGATGCCCCATCCCTGGAGGTGTTCAAGTCCAGGCTGCATGAGGCTTTGCGCAACCTGGTCTAGTGGAGGGTGTCTCCGCCAATGGCAGGGGGGTTGGAACTTTATGATCTTTAAGGTCCCTTCCAACCCAAACCGTTCTATGATTCTATGATTCTAAAAGCAACAAAAAGTTGGAAATAACTTAAGTGCTTCCCTTTCATGGTGCTCATATTTATAGCACATAGAAACCAAGTCCCATAGTAAAAAAACAAAAGTCACATGAGCTTGACAACAGCAGGCCTGTGTGTTTTCCCTCAAGGCTTGAGTCAACTGAGAAAAAGTTCCATGTTGTTCATTACACTGTTTTTCTCTGGGTACTTCAATGTGTGAATTATTTCACTAGTGTTTCACTGTTGCCCTATACACTAGATTTCAAGACGACAATTTTATGTACAGTATTTAAGCATCTGTGAAGGCCTGCTGACATTTCTTGGTATTAGACATAAAATCCTGCCACGGATGCAGAGAGTACTCACCTTCTTCCTCCAAAAGGCTAGTCGTATCTTCACATATGATGAGATATTTATTGAGTAGAATGTTAACAGCTACCATATTGCTGTACTCCCACGTTGACGCAAATGTTGGCAAAAGCTACTGTGCCAGCTGCCCACTTACACTCTCTAGTGGCACCTTTGCTATTCCTCAAATCTATAAATTGCTATTCTCATCCAATTAATGCTCAAACACTAGCGTTTTTTTCTGTCTCACATATTTAGCAGATTTCTGTCAGAAAATAAAAGATGGAGATGGATACAGAGGAGCCTGTCAAACCAGACCAAACCCAGCAATGTTAAGAGGTTTTCAATGCCAGAAAATACCCTAGATTGATCTAAGGGAATATGAAGAAAGAGAACCAAGGATTAGTGGAGGGATTGAGGAGATTAAACCTTAATTAAAATGAGCACTTGTATACAGTACATATGGCAGACAACTACTCTTACAGCTGTAATGGAGCAGAAGTTTTCCTGCAGTTGCCCAGGTCCTACCCCTCATCTTCCCCAAGGAGTGGGTTTCTGCAGTGGCTGCTGGAGGACACTTGTTTGGGTCAGTACAGGAACATGCAACTACAAAAGACTCTCATAGCATGCTGCTTCTCTGTAAGAAGATAAGCTGACCTCCATAATTAGCATTTGTATCTAAACTGCACACAGGGTTTTTTTGCCCTCCTGTACATACACTGCTCCTCCAGCTCATGATGGTATGCTTGCTATCAAGCCAAAGCATGGGAGCTGCATTCCTCCCTTGAGCGCAAAGAAGTGGAGGTGACAATCATTTCTGATAACTTTTCATCTCTAGAAATATTTATCTCAGATCTAAGACAGTGTCTGCCTGCTGACCTCCAAAATGTGCTGCACGGGCATATTCAAGACTTGAGTTTGTGTCCCTTATTATTTTTAAGTATGTTTACATTATTTTCTAATGGAGTTACATTTCTCATATTAAAAGAGAAAAAAATCAACTTAATTTGGTGCATGTCATTTCTATGGTAGTGTAATCATTTTTCTTTGTCCATGAAGCTTTGATTATCAGGAGGGATTTTATACTCTGCAGATTTATGATGAACAAGAGGCATGTACAAATCATACTGTGGTGGTGTTGATCATCAAAATGCAAGGAAAGAGGCATGCCCACTCGAGCCAACTGGTCTAGTGGAAGGTGTCATGGCAGTGGGGTTGGAGCTAGATGATCTTTGAGGTCCCTTCCAGCCCAAACTATTCTGTGATTCTACAATTTTATGAAAAAAAACCCTGTGACTTTTGATGTACATCCTTTCAGAATTTGATGACCACTTCAATATTTTGAAATAGAAATACAGATTATCAAAATACATCTAAATGACATGCCAGCATCTTTCCAAAATACCAGCAGCATCGTTCTTGTCTGGAGTCTATGTACTAAGTTAAGAGTGGTTCTTCTGGAGTGTCACTGTTTGAATACTTTCAAAATTCCTGATGTTATAATCCACTGCTATCCATTATCTTATTATTCTCAGTAGGACAGTTACTGAAGAGATGAAACATGAGTAGCCCATAATTAATCCTTTCAGTAGTTCTAGTTGCATACTGATGGCTGTGTGGAACTATTTACTCTTAAGTAGAAACCTGAAGGGTTTCTCCATTACAGTGGTGTTTGCCAGTATTTCCTTCTGACCTAGTCTGTGTTTTGGTGTAATGTTATTTCACAGGCATGTTTGATAGTTTAGAAGCAAAGTCTAGAATTAGACATCCATGTCTCTTAAAACAGTAGGGTTCTGCTGCCTAGAATCTCTGATAACTTAATTCCTTTATTCAGGGATCACTGCACAGAAAGGATTCCTCCAGATAATTCCCAAATTGTTTGTGTATGGTTTCAGGGCACATTATGTTTAAATTACTTGAGATAGTGTCATAACAGGTATAAATTAATTATTCTAACTAATGTTGAAATACAGTGCGATCAAGTTCCAGGTGTAATTTTAGAATGTCTTCCCGTGAAAATCCTGCTGTGCTGTCCCACTGGGGCTAGTTGGGATGGATCCTTCTGTCTCAACCCCTGTGTTGAAGTCAGTGGACTTCGTTCTTGCTGTCACTCTTGGAAGAAAGAATATAATCTCTGTTTTAGGGGACTTTGTAAAAGATATTTTACCCTCACACTTTTCCTTACCCTCCCTTACTTGGCAAATATATAGGAGTTATGTACATAAATACAAAAATATTTATATTGCATATGTGATGTTATTGGGTGAACGAATTAAAAAGGCAGCTCAGCAAAAGAAGATTAAGAGGGGGAGAATGAAAACCATTACTTCAGTGCAGAAGGGAAAGCAAAAAGTTTGCAGAAGCAGAGAAAAACTGTTGCTTCAGAATTCTAATAAGCAGTATTTGTGACTTTTAAAATAATGTCTGCTGGAGCACGTACAGAGGAACACTAAGAAAGCTCAGCTCTCTGGTGACTGCCAAATGATACTGCTCTGCAGCCACTGCCTCCAACACAAATAATTCAGCTACATTAAGTAGCCTTACTGGAGGCAATCAATCACATGTGGAACAGAGCAGTTATAAATAAGGTCTGCCATTTATATGCATACAGTTATTTTTGCAGCTAAGCTATTATTTGCATCCAAAAGAAATATTTGGATAACTGAATGTCTCCCTTCTAGAAGGAAGGGAAAAAAAAAGAGTCCAAATTGTCAGCATAGGTCAAGAAATAACTGAAATTCAGAATTCAGTGCCTGGATGCATTTCGTCTTCAGAACCAAACAGCCGCCACCCTGTGCAACCTTTTGAAAGACATTGGTGCCTTAGGCTTAAGTACCTAATGTCATAGTGAATGAAGAAATCCAGACAGCCAGCTTACTGCTCATGATGGAAAAGAACACAGAAAGTGGAAGGAGGAGGAGCACTATAAGAATATAATAAAAATTGCAGAAGTAATTTCAAGAAAATTGTTAACAGAAATTATACGTTTGTGCAGAAAGTTAGCTTCTTCAAATTCACCATGTCTCTGTGTTTCTCTGTGATGGTAGCAAAATGTTTTAAAAACATTGTTGGGGGGTGGATTTTTGCTATCAATGTCTGCCCCACAAAGAGCATTTCAGAAATATCAGTCAAGTATATATCTGCACACTGTGGGTTACCAGCTCTCCAGAACTGTCTCAAGGAGTCTGTCTAAAATACAATAAGCTCAGTTGCATATATAGCAGCAGCAGGACACACAAGCAGATTCCCTTGCTGGACATAGGACAGCAAAGCAGGAGACTTGCAGTGCTGGTGTGTGCGACAACAGCACTGAGCGACAGAACCAGAGAGTTCAGCAGGGCTAATGTCATCTGCTGTTGGGGTAACGCATCTGCTCCCATTTAGTAATTCAGTAGTAAACATAAGAAAGTCTCATTTTCTTAAACTGAATCTAGTCAGATGTTCAATATTTCATCACTGGTTTTCTCCCATGAAACAAGAACATGCAGTATATCTTCCCCTAGCTTGGGGGGTTTTTTCTCCTTACTTTCCCTCCTTTTGGATGTTTTCTCTACCTTATATTTCAGAGCTATTCTGCAGGGCTTAAAAGAAGACAGGTGCAAGTACTATGTTTAGATCTGTTCTGCCTGTGATATTTTATTATAAATTGATCCAATGTTATGAGCTTTAACCTTCTTTTCCTCGAGTTTAGCCTAGATCTTCCTGCCAAGTAAATACACATCAACCAATGTTTTGCATTTTAAGGAAAAAATGCAAACAGAAAAAAATTGACAAGTTTTTGATAAAATACGCATGTTTAGGCTGTTTTCCATTTGAGACCCAGCATGAAAAACATTTTAATGTTAAATAATTTTAGAATTACAGCTTATTGAATAGGAAAAAAAAAAGTACAAGCCCTTTGTTTATAACCAGTGTAGCGACAGGGCAGAGATGAAATTTCCTTAGTTGCTTCTATCTTTAAGAATCCAGTGTTCACAAATGCATTATTCCAAATCCTTCACTCAATAATTTGCATAATGATTTCAGTTTATGTGAGTCTCATCACCAGCAAATTTGTTCATTAGAATGTATATGAAGGACAAACATAGAAGGAACTGAACACAGCTGAACTGAATTCTTAAAAAAGTCTGAGCAAATGCTGGTGGATTTTTTTCCCAGATCTCTTGAAAACTGATTCAAATCTCATCCAAAAGCAGTGAAAAACCCCCATCACTTACTGAGTTTTGTAAATCTGTGAGCCTTCTATACCTCATGCCCAGAAGTAAAGACAGGACAGACCGTCTCCTGATTTTTACCCTTTTTTCTGTAGGTACAAAACTTGTTGAGGTATTCTCACCTTTACTACAAACAGAATCCACCCATGAACACTGTTAATCTCTCTGGTATGTTCAGATCTTGCAAGTGTTGTTTTTTTGACATTTTATCCAAGCTCAATATCATTACAGCTTGCAGTATGACATGTTATGTAGCAAAGGAAGACAAAGGAACAGAGCAGACAGTAACAAATATGAGTGAAAAGGGCAAAAGAGCCTCTCTGCATTCTCCATCCATTATGCTACTCTTGCTTCTTTTCCCTTCTCTTTTTGTTTCACATTCTCCTCTCTCTTCCACAAAGATTTTAAACATTTTAAGTCATTCCCTCTGTCTTTCTCTACTACATGAGCTATGAGGAATGAGCAATAATGAATGAACACACTCTTCCTTAGGAGCAACAAGCAATACACTTACAGCAGGAGCTGCTGGCGCAGCACGAGACTGAAAGGAGTAGCACAGCACAGTTTCATAAACCAGCATGCAAAAAATGCCAGATGTCGTGTGTCAACATGTGGTAGCTGGTTGGGAAGAACAACTTGTTTTTCTCCAACCTGAAACTATCCCAGGAACAAGTGATTTGCAATCTCTAGACTAGAGTTTGAGCTTTTTGTTCAGTTTTGTTTTGGTTTTACTTAGGATTAAACCTACTTGCTTAGTTCCCTCCCATTTAATTCACTGAGCAGGTGATTAGCTAAATACCAGGAAGTGGATTACCACACAGGATTCTGTGGTGAGGTGCAACTCTTATTTATGATTCTTGTTTATATTTAAAAGGGGGTGAATTTTAATTCTATTGGCTCTTTACTAGCTTTGGATACTCAGAAAAGACTTTCAAGATTGCAATACCTATGTTGACCTCCAGATCCCCTGCTGTTTTGCTCTTCAGATTATGTTCTTTACATGTTCTCTTTCTCAGTCCTTATGTAATGAGATTGCATAAAAGAGGACTGTTATCTCCAAAATCATTTATTATATTAAACAGGAACTACCATCAATGGATCTTTATCAGCTGCCTGAAGCAGAAAGGAGACACGTGGCTGTACATTTGGAAACTGGTTGTTTACAGTACTCATCAATGCTTGCTGCCATTCACAGGCGGATGTCATCAACAGTCATCATACAGCTCTGAAAATAGAATCTGAACAATGGAAATGTGTGGAGTCCATTCTCTCCACCAGCCTCCCACCGCTCAGGGATCATGCAGAGCCAGAGCTAGCACAGTGTGGAGAGGGGGTACTTAGGGTGTACATGTCAGGTACTCAGTCGAGATGTACATGTCAAGCTGAAGTCTCCTCCCCCCTAAGAGTTATGGTTTCTCTGTGTGTCCCTGACCTGTCATAGTGGAGAAGTGCACAACCAGTATGTGACTGCTGATCCCTGCAGTGGTGCTGTGTCATCTCTGGAAATGGCAAGCTCTATTTGCCTCTTGTTCTTCATTTTCCTCTTTCCCCTGGAAAACACTGGTAAACAAAGAGCAAGCAGGAGAAAGCATTTGGAGAGGAGAAGGGCAAAGAGGTTTTGAGAGCACCTCTGCCACATGTGTGCTGCTTTGGCTGTCCCAGCCACAGCACTGTGCCCCAGGAAGCGACAAAACAGCATGAATGCAGAGGGGATCCTGCACCTCCACCTCACCCACTTTCCCAAACCCCGTGAACTCAGTGTCAAGAGGTGGCGTCGTGGCTCTGACAGCAGTCTGCAGCTGCTGTGTTCTGTGGAAGGGGACAACCTGCCATGGTCTCATATTCTTGTTTTTTCCCAAACCTGGCTTCCTCTGCTTAGGTCCCAGGAGAAGGCAAAGAGTACAGAGCGTGGCTTCCTTCCCCTTCCTTTCCCTGCCCTCCCACAAGGCTTGAGAGGAACGCTGCCTTCTCCTTCTCTTTGAGAAGTTCTGGTGACCACACGCTGTTACAGTCCACCGCACGCAGTGCCTTGGCATCAGAAGCGGTCAGCTGCTCCCCTGCTCCTGTTTGCTTGCTGGGGTGTGGCAAAGGGCACAAGAGAAAGGGACGCAATGCTATACTTCTGGAATGAGGCATAGCAAGCCTTATGCGTCCGCAGCTGTAGCCCAGCCTGCCAGTGTTTACTCTTTAGTTAGCAGGTAGAACATTACAAGTGACATGCACTTAGTTAATAGCCTGTGCAAACTCCTCTGATCGCCAGCAGGCCTGGGAGACATGAGTTAAGGCTGTAAGAAATATGCTGCTTAGCCTTTTTGGAAGTGCGCAGCTAGCATTCATGTGGTAACATTATATTTGAAATACAAGAGCGCTTTGTAAAGGCTACAAATACTGCTAAACCTAATGACAGGAAAAAATAATTTTTAAGATATTAACCTGTCAGAACAATATTCTGTTTGCCAAAAATAGCCAACAGTCCTCCCACAACAGAAAAGTTCTGAATATCTTTGTTATTTGCTTTTCCTCCTTTACAGTCTCTAGAAGGGTGCATACAGAGGGGCTTTCTATCTGTTTGTCCCCTTTCCCAAAACAAGGTTGACAGCACAGCAATGATCTTTTGGTGACAAAAATGTTGGACTGAATCAAAGTCTGTTATGAGCCATATAGCAGAACATACTGTTAAGCTTTCTCTGTGCAGGGAGTTCTCTATTTAACAGCAGTTGCAGCAACAGAAATGTTTCTGACTACAGTTTTTGGTTTTTTGCTTTTCCAAGCATTTTCCTTCTCCCTTTTGGTTGTTCTTGAAGTTGTGACATGAGATCAGGGAAGCTTAAGAGCTTAAGTGACTTCTTAGCGTACCATCATTTCAAGATGAATAAGTGTTCATGAAGACAGCCTGCAGGAAGGGAATTGATGTACTATTTGAATGCCCTGACTTTATAATTCATACAAAACTCTCTCGGCAGGAGTGTGCCCAGTGCTGAAAACTTTGCCTTAGGGTTCAAATGGATCAAGCGGTAATAAGACTCCATGGCTAGTTGAGGGGGAGGGCGAGGAGAAAACAATTTAAAAGCAATGAAAGAAGATAGCCATGATCATTGTTGTCACAAAGCTTTTGCTTGCACAGCCTGCAGAATCACCGCATAATAGGTTGGAGAACTGACCCCACTCTCAGTTGCCTACCTTGCAGCTGTATGTGGGATTGCAACCTCGGTTTGGAAAAAACTGGCTGAAGGAGAGGCAGCTGGCTGCTCTGCTCAGCTGTGTTTTGAGATGAGTAATTTTCTGTTGAGGTCAGTGAGAGTCTGACAGCATGAGGAGTTCAGACCACCATCCCTAGAGAGTGTGGAGAAAAACAAAATGAGAACATAGGGATAAGACCATACATTCTCTCTAAAACTGGTTGCATGACCTATTTCAATCTGAATATATTTGTCTATAACGTGTTTTTCCCAGAAAGATACAGGAAAGTGGTTTTACTCCAAGATGAATTCACAGTGTGCATAAAGCTTGCATAATATTTCCATTTAGACAGTGCTGTCGGGCAGTCATTTTAATGAGTGCTGAAAACCCCAAACCAACTGTAGTCTAATCCCACTGCTTGCTCCTATTTCTGTATTGACACTCCTGGCACCTCCCAAGCATTTGCCTTCTGCAACCAAACAGCCCCACGTTGGGAGTGAGCACCTTTGCCCAAACTGTCTGCTATTTGATGCTGCTTGCTGATGACAACTGTTCTCATGAGTTCTAGATGGCACGGTTTCAGTGCTGAAGCACTGTGCACCAAAATAAAACCACACCCAGATACCTTGGTTTTTGCCATGTTCACTGCATATTTTATTTTTTTTCAAGTTTTAATTAAGAAGGTCGTTTTGAACTATCTGGTGAGAGGAATGGGGGGACCAACCTCTGCTTTCACAGTTGGGCTTCCCAATGTGTGCCTCATTTGTCAGTAAGCACCCCTTATCCCTCCTAAGCATGGGAAGGAGCCCTGAAAACATCTCGGAGCACTTTCCTGTGTTTTCTCCCTGAATTATGTGCTGTCATGTTTTTATTGGACATCACTGCTCATGTGTTAGAAGCAGGAAGGTTTGCTTGTAATTCAGGTAGAGGCCGGTGATGCGCATTTTTGATGTTTGTGATAGCCCTGTTATTAACTTCTGAGGGCACCAGGCTTAGTGGTCAGGCTATAGATAGCCTATGGGTCTGATAGCTGCTAATCTCATTAACCCTTGGACTTAGCCTGATTTATACTTCATTTGCTCCCTCCACTTTATAATGATATATTACTCAGCTTCAAGAAAGAACAAATCCATAGGGTAGATTATGATAACTCAGTGGTCACAAAGCATTTTTGCTCAAGCATCAAACTCTCTGCAGAGAATGGAGGAACTGGATATAATTTAGTGCCACTGGCACTCATTTCTATTGCACTATTAGGCAAACATGAATAGTCCATGGCTGGTGCTAAAGAATTTCAGTTTTCCATCTCTCCTTAGGCTCACTGTGAGCCACATCTGCCTTTTCTGAATAACTTTGCTTTAATAAATTTTATGAACATAAACACACATGTAATAAGTTTCTAGAGTTTTTACTACAAATGAACATATGACTCTGCTCTGAAAATACACATTTCAGTACCGTCTTCATACGAGGGCTAATTCCCTCCTGGCAGGAGCTGTTTAGTGGTACGCAGAAATTAAAGGGGTTTTGTGCTCAGGTTTTGTATGACATTAGCTGTATGACTGTTGGTGTGTGTTTATTAGTCTGGTGCAACCTCTAAGTCAATTTGATGGAGCTACAGCTATAAAATATGTTTTAAAGGGTAGTGACTGCTCTAAAATCTCAAGGAATTGTAGCATTGTAGCTATTGCCCACGCAAAACAGTAGGACTAATCTAGGTGACTAGCATTTAAAGTGCTAAACTCTGTATAGCCCCACATTACTCCCTTACTGTTGTTGCTCTGCTGGGTCTGCTACTGTAAAACTTTTCTGGCACTTGTATGCATAAATTCGTATTTCCACAGCATAACAAGACAAGGAATATGTTGAGACTGATAAAATCCATGAAGATAACTTTCTTGTCTAGCAGTAACTACTGTAAATAGTTATGCTAAGGATAAGATGCCAGAAAAATTAGTTTCACTAAATAAAACCAACCACTCCAATGCAGAACACAATTTATTGCTTTTTTACTATTCTCTATCTCTTGTCCCCTCCCCACCCCAGAAATGACCAAGTGGATGACATGTGGTCAAACCTAAAAAAAGTACTGTCAGTGGCTAAATTGAGTTCATGTGGAGATATATTAATCAGAAGCTGGCATTGAGATAGACAGGAGTAGATGGGGTTAGACTAAAAATGGAGAAAAAGAACAGAGAGAATAAAGAGGAAGAAAAATAGTGGTATTAAAAGCAAAAAATAGATAAATTGCTACTAAATTTGGTAAAGAAAGCTTATATAAGATATGAGGTTAGCAGTTAGCATGGAAGAAAAAGAGGAAATTAGAGAAAAAGAATTTATAGCTGATGAGCTTTTGATGTGAGTTCTGCGGGTCACAGATATGCAGTGATCGGACAAGTCTGGAAACACACCTGCGTTCTACCATGCAGGAGCCACCGTCAGACCTCTGTCATGAGGCAACAGCTGTCTGGATAAATGACTGCTTGTTCTGCTGTGCAGCCAGCACTGTCCCTGGGAGCATGTAGTGTAGATTAAGTCCCCTGAACTTTGGACAAAGGGGTGAAGGGCTGTTGTTAGCCCAGGAGAGAGAGTTTTGCTGTATTTGATTGCTGCTCTTATTTCTCATTCCAGAAGGTATTGTAGATTATCACAGACCCGTGTTGCAAACACATGTAAGAATAATTTAGGGGGCATTCACAAAAACTAGATTTAGCCTCAGGATGCTTTTCTCCTCCTGCTTCCTATAGAATCAAGAGAAAGGATTTCCTCGGGGGCAACTCAGAGCACCTACCATAAGCTCCCATTGAGACACTCTGCTGAGGATTTTACCATTCCCCGCTGGCTGTGGAAAGATCTGAAGGCAAATAAGCTCCTTAGGCTGAAGATGGGCTTTGCAACTATCCTCCTGCGCAGCCTGGTTTAAGAACCAGGAGCAGTGAATCAGCCACTAACAGATTTTGGAGTCAGTTCTATGATTTTCAAGGCTCACAGAATGCCACAATTCCTCCACTGACTTTAAGCACTGCAGGGCACTGCATACGTACAGCAACTGGAAATCTGTAAGGATTGCTATAATAACCATAAATAACATACTGCAGGGCTGCCATATATTCAGAACACAAATGACAGTGATAGGACATCATTCAGGGCAGAACATGGTTTTATTAAAATGCTTGTGGGTGTTATCATCAAAACAATGCTATGAACTAACGGTCACTTTATTGTCTATTTGTGTGCTCTATCTAATCTGCCTGTATGTGGGTGCTAAGTGGGCATGCATTCCTACCAGAGCAAAAACATGTAAAACACAGCTCTGAAATGCTGTTTCTAAAGTATTTCCTTGTGAAATTCTAATAGCGAATCACATTTGTAAATAATCATAGATCTGAAAGGCAGTGTAAGAGCTTGTGGTAAGTGACGATGAGTCAAGTGAGTGAAATTTAAGACTAGTCTCACTACACATCCAGGCTCTGAGCCAAACAGAGGGAATGTCTGTGTGTTCCTCCTCTCACTCATTTAACATAGTTTTCCTTTTGTTTCCTTAGCAGTTAATTAGCTGTGTTCATGGTAGCAGTGGGAGATAAGACAAAGGTGTCTTTCCTGTCTTGCCATGTCACCTCAGTCATAGCAGATCTTGATGGTACAAAAGCTGGCAGGCAGCAATATTTATCTATTTTTTAGGAAAACTAGATCATTAAATGACATTGAGGAACTAGTCATATAGACTCTCTTTATTAATTTTATGTATTACTGAACTGTACCTCCTTCTTGGCTGTCTTTTAAGAGCTTTGAAGTCATCCAATGAAAGGATGTAGTATTATGAGGAAAATATAATGCACAGGTGTGATGGGTTGGCCCTTGGCTGGGGGCCAAACCACACACACCCGCTCACACAGTCCCTGCCCCCACCCAATGATAGGGGAGAGAATTAAAGAGGTAAATGGCAAAGAGGACTCGTGGGTTGAGATAAGGACAATTTAATTACTAAACTACAATAATATTAGAAATAATACTATATACAAATATGCAATGTGATACACA
>WKFP01013612.1:0-27939 GCA_011057875.1 Pterocles orientalis | reverse complement strand
GACCGTGGGGGGAGGGGTGGGAAAGTCCTTGGGAGAGCGAACGCAGGCTCCCCAAAGCGAGACGAATGCGGAAGTGAAAGCCAGTACTCCTAGAAGAGTCTAATATACTGGGTATGACGTGGATATGACGTGCATAGGATGGAATAATTGGTCAGTCTGCCTCTCAATCTTTACCTAAAAGCAAATCCCAGGCTAGAAGCCAGACTGTCTCTTCCCCCCCAAAAGGCTGAATGTATGTCCTTGAGAACAAATAGCAACATCCTAGCAATACTATAAACGTTCTTCTCTTATCAATTTTCTCCTGAGCAGGAATCCAAAACATAGCTTCTTGCTAGCTGTTTATGAAGAGAAGGGAAAAGGAAAAAAAAGTTAACTCTGCTCTGCTTAACCCACGACAACAGGATCAGTTGAGAGAGTCTAAGAAAAGCCTTTGTGGAAAGGGAAAGGGCAGGAGGAAAGACTCGAGAAGATGCTGTAACGGCAAGCCAGCAGAAATGTGTCTTATTCCAGTGAAAATGGGAAACACTGAAGAGAGAATGGGTCACTGTGGGCTACTTAAGCAAGTAAACATAAAATACGAACTGTGCTAGAAGCAGAAAACTGGAGGGCCACCAAATCAGGCTTTTATATTCCAAGTTTAGTGCACATGAGAAAAACAGGGACAGCATGAGTATACCCTGAAACAGTTGCCAAGAGGTTAAAGATAATATGAAGAGACTGTGTTATTAGTCCTGAAGGCACAATAACAAAAAATGACTTGACCAAGAAAATATTAATTATAATTAATATGTAATATGTAGATAAATTTTGAGACCAGTTCTTATTCCCACTAAAACTAATTGGAATTTTGCCATTAAGTTCATTGGGAAGGGAATTAAACTTTGAATAATGGCTTTGTTAAGAAACCATTAATGTAATTGTGAACTGCTGGGGGAAAGTAACTAAGAAAAACATAACGAAATATCATCACTTGAACAAATGCATCTTAGGTGTCCCTTTGGAAATTTATAGAACTGATGGAACAACTAGTTGCTAAAATACCCACAGAGAATTGAGGAAGTATCAGGAGAATAATAAAGTGTCAGCATGTCTCAAGTGTTTAAAAATTGAATTAAGAGTAACTATAGAAACTATTGTCTTACAGGCATGGCTCCAAATAAATAGTATAAATACTAATGCAGGAAGGGAAAATATATTCATACAGAGTTGAATAGTAAAATGAGACCCAGATATGACACAGGTGTATTACAGTAAACTAAGACAAATTAGAATGTTTATCCCTCAACATCTATTTAAGATGAAACCAGAAGATTAGTACAGAATAGCATCAAGACTTTACAAAAGCATTTGATGCTCTGACACATAATGTCATAAGGGACTTACTGAAACAAGTCAGCTTGGGCTGAAATTCATTTAAAGGTGTCACAGGCTGGCCACTGGACTGTAGACAGAAAGTCAATCTGAATAGTGGTCAGCATTGTCAAGGATAAGCGGCCAGTAGTATACTTTAAAGGTCAAGATACAGTCCAATATCTGGAGGATAAAGCACTAATTAAATGTGAAAATGATACTAAAGTATGAAGAATGATTAACAGCACAGAGGAGACAGGAAATACAGAAGGTTCTAGTTGTTCTCTAGGGATAATATGGATCTAATAAAGTGAGGCTAAATTTAAAAGAAAAGAAAATTAATAAATGATAATGATAAGCACTAACAGCACTTTGTGCCCATTACACAACAAATAAATTTTATGAAGCTGCAAATAAATTATTTTTGTCTATGAAAGGATTTGTCTATCTTAAATACTTACTCAGGCTTTATAAAGCTGATCAGAAAATGGAAATTTGGAAAGCAGCATAAATAGCATTAATAAAATGATAGCTTGCTTGATATCTTTCTATTTATCTTAGAGGAACATTTCAATTGTTTACATTGCTCAGAGAAGGTTGGGAGTTACACACCCAGATACATGCTTGGAGGGCTCCACACTCTGCAGTGTTCATTAGGAACAAGGATGGCGTTGTGGTGGTGGTGGGTGGTAAGGAACGAAGGCCTAGATAGCAGCCTGTTTCCTTGACTGTGCTGGGTCAGACCACAGGCCTGCATAGCCCAGGACAGCCTCTTTAGCAGTGGCTGACAATGAATCATAGAATCATAGAATCATAGAATGGTTTGGGCTGGAAAAGACCTTAAAGATCACCAAGTTCCAACCCCCCTGCCATAGGCAGGAACACCCTCCACTAGACCAGGTTGCTCAAAGCCACATCCAGCCTGGCCTTGAACACCTCCAGGGATGGGGCATCCACAGCTTCCCTGGGCAACCTGTTCCAGTGCCTCACCACCCTCATAGTGAAAAATTTCTTCCTAATGTCTAGTCTAAATTTACCCTCTTTTAGCTTATACCCGTTACCCCTTGTTCTCCCACTGCACTCCCTGATAAAGAGTGCCTCCCCATCTCTCCTGTAGGACCCCTTCAGGTACTGGAAGGCTGCTATTAAGTCTCCTCGGAGCCTTCTCTTCTCCAGGCTGAACAACCCCAACTCTTTCAGCCTGTCCTCTATAGGGGAGGTGCTTTACCCCTCTGATTAATTTTGTGGCTCTCCTCTGGACTCTCTCCAACAGGTCCAGGTCTTTTTTATGTTGCGGGCCCCACATCTGAACACAGTACTCCAGGTGGGGTCTCACAAGAGCAGAGTAGAGGGGGAGAATCACCTCCCTTGACCTGCTGCTAATGCTTCTTTTGATGCAGCCCAGCACATGGTTGGCTTTCTGCGCTGCAAGCGCACACTGCCGGCTCATGTTGAGCTTCTCATCCACCAATACCACCAAGTCCTTCTCCTCAGAGCTGCTCTCTATCCATTCTCCGCCCAGCCTGTATTTGTGCTTGGGATTGCCTCGACCCCAATGTCAGATGTCTACAGAAGATGAAGATCAGGATAAGCATGTATAACAGTCTTCATTAACTCTTCCCAGACTCTAGTAATTTTCAGATTAGGGACTCTGAATCACTTGCGGGTGTAGTAACTCTAAAGGATTTCTTTTCTGTGAACTTTTCAGGCCTCTCCTTGAACCAATGCAAACTTTTGGCATCGACACTATCCTTTGGCCTTACGAGTCTAACAATTGCATGAAGTACCACCTCCTTCTGTTTGTTTTGAAGCTGGTTGCTGTTAACCACATTTGACACCCTCTAACTTTTGTACTGGGAGACTTGGCAAATGGTCAGACTTTGGCTACCCTGCTTGTGCTTTAGTGAATCCTGGCCTTTAGTGAATCTTGGGTGCCTTTTTCACAGACTGATGGTTTTTTTATCTAAGTAGTAGACTAGCTTTTTCCCACATGGAAGCCATTTTCACATCCTACTATATAAAACACTCTCAAGAGCAGATCCTTTGGCACCAGAAGTCACAAGATTACCTCAGAATTGTATCTTTGATGTTCTGAAGTATGCTTTATGCCTTGCAAGGAAAGCCTGAATGCATGAACTGCATGCAATTGCTGAAATGAAGTCTTCCTAACAGGGAAGTAGAGACATTTTGAGATATGTGACCTGCTGCATACATCTCACTGGAGAGTTCCCAGAAACAGTGAGGGCTTCCCAGCGTCGTGAGTGACGTCAAATCAGAAAACAGCAGCCAGACCCCTTTCCAAGACAGCTGCAGCCTCACTTCTGGACTTAGTGTCAGGGTGCCTGGCTGTGGCTGTTACCTTTGCAGAGTGGGAGACAGAGGGAGAGAGACTCACTTCAGAGCTAAGACTAAGTGCTGCTGCTCTGTCTTGGATTTTCCTCGAGAAAAAAAGGGGGACCTGTGCCATCATCCTCCTTGTTTGAGCATTTGAGGAGGCTCTTGCTTTGCTATCTGAGAAAAAACAGAGATGTTCCCAGTGAGATACTGTGCCTAGTGCTCTAATTTGTCATAAGTCAATGTCTGTCTCTGTGTAGGAAAGGAAGCTGTGTCGCACTGCACATTAACTGTACAGAGTCATGGCTTTCACTTAGGACCTTAAATCTTTTTTTTGTCTTTCTGTCACCAGTGTGTAGATTTCACCTCAGTCCTATGGCATTTCAAGAACATCTTGTACACAATACTTTGCAAGTATGTGCCTTTGCACCCTTGAAACACTGACATGTTTTCTAAAGACAAAGAATGACTGTGAAACTGCAAAGCATTTTTTTCCATGAAACTTTAGGAGTTAGTTGCTAAGCTCAGTCAATGCTCCTTTTAGGACTGACCCAAAATGCTGGATACTGATTTTGACCTTTCTGTTTATTTGTCTTTCAGTATTTTGTTTTTCTCCTCAAAAGTGACATGTTAATAGGGAAAAAAAACCCAAAACAAACCTGTTTATTTCCTCCCTTGTTTTTCTTTCCTGAAAACGATGTCTATAGCCTTTCTGCCTTCTGCTTGCACAGTCCACTGAGCAATAACACAAGTCTTTTTTATTCCCAAGTGGGAGCTGGAACTTTGAGTCTTGGTGAAGTCTGGGAAAAGAGGTTTCTTTTATAACTTGCAAAAAAAAAAAAAAAGAAAAAAACCCAAAGCACAAAACTCCTGCTAGTGTGAAATACAAAAGTGTTTTCAAATAGGAAGAATGGGGTTGCCTTACAGCTCTTTTCTGTACTCTGCTGCTGCTGTGGAACAGTTTTCCCAAAATGGGATGCAGCACAAGCAGGACAGGACTTAGTGTGTGAGTTTGTTTGTAGGGAGGAGAGGAGCACACAGCACCTTTTCCTCTCACTTTTATGGCTTGAATGAGGTTGTGGCTTTTAGGAAAGAAGCCACGCACCTCGCTGGCTGGCTGGCTGCCTCTCTGCTGTACAGTGGTAGCCCTGCAGCAAGATCTTGGTGGCCCAGGTGGAGGCATGAGAGCCAAGATTGTTGGACCTAGGTGGGAAAGAGGTGTGTGCCACAGCTCGTGTTTCCTGGTACCTGTATTATGCTATAAAATGCTGTTTCTCTCTTCTTATGTGAGTTTACAACAATAACAGACCCACTCTTGTTGAACCACAGAAATGGGTAATACTCTATTTAATGCTGCAAGTGCTAAAGGCTGCTGTTGTGGTAAATTCTTTGCAAGCTTTTGCAGTTCCAAACACATGACTCTCTGTTGTCTCTAATGTTGTGCTGCCATTGGCAGACTTCCCATTACATAATGTTGACCCATATTTGTAAGATGTGACACTTTTTACTAAACACTGTCAGGGATAATCCATCACAGAATAAACTTTCTGTTTATATGCTGAGACCCTGTCATCCTTCAGCATAAACTTGTGCCTCAGACAGCGCTTTTCCTTGTTAAGACAAGCAGAGTACAGTTCTTTCAGGTAAGAAAAACACCAAGAGACTGTTGCGTGCTTTGAGACTGAAATACCTAGGACTAAATTAACTGCAGAATGATTATGCGATAGCATCGCAACTGGGATTAATTTGAACTTTAAAAAAATATTGAGACTCAGCCCAGATTATGGGAGTAGCGATTGGCCGAAGGAAGCATGAAGTCTGAAGTGTGACTCTGCAAAATGCTGTCTCAGGCAGGTCCAGCTTGTTTTATGCTTCAGAAAAGCAGAGCTGTGGAAAGGGTTGCTATGTTTTACTCTTCCACATAAGTCTACTGTCTGCTTTCAAAGAGCTATGCAAAATCCATCCATTCTTAAAAACTTGATTTCAGTTGCACAGAATAAAAAGTAGAGGAGAGAAAGGTGTATAAAATAGAGGCAGAGAGAATAAAATCAGAATTGTCTTCATGTTAAAGAACAGGATCTGCTTTGAATGGACTTTTTATTACATAATGTTGTAGCAAAGAAGTAACAAGACACTGTGAGCTGCTGAAGCGTCTGCCACATTGTGGAAAGGAATGAATGTGGTGCAGAAGGGTGAGAGACTAAATACACCGTCTTCAGAGAAAGAAATTTTCCAGCCTTACGTAGGACATGACTGTGTGCAAAGAATGGTTGCAGTATCGAGGAGAAAGGTTTTGCTTCTTTGCAAGAAATGAATGCTTGTCAGAGCCAAAATTAAAACCTGATGAATGCAGTCTCACCTACTTTCATTTCTTCCCTCTCAGACTCTACATTTGTCCTCATTCTGTCTGTGTGTTCATTCATATATTCCTCTCCCTTCCCACCTCCCCACTGACTCACACTCTCCCTCCATGTTTGTTATTGCTTCCTTTTCATTTCCTCTTCCTTCAGGTATCCTTCCTACTAGCTCCTTTTCTCCTTTGCCTCACCCCTCTGCATGCATTTTCCTTTGTGGTCAAAAACAGCAAAGAGACAAAGAGGAAGAAAAAAGGGAAGACAAGTGAGGAAGGGAGGGGGTGAATAGGAGACCGTGCAGGAAGGGTGCTCAGCATTGCACTTTCTCCCCATGCTGCACTACAGACCTTTGAAGGTGCTGTAGGACTCAGGGCTCTTAAAACCTGCTCCTTTCTCCCAGGCAGCAGCACTGGGCAGTGGCTTTGTGAAAGGTAACGCCAGAGCTTATTTCCTCAGATTACTGTCCCTAGAAACCATAAGAAAGAATAGAATAATCCCAAAATCCAGCAGGCAGCCACCCCTAGGTGACAAGCGTCTGGCTGTGTGTGGAGCTTGCTATCATGCCAGCTCAATGAGGACATGGTAGGAGACTGGGTGGCTCTTGGGGCTCCAAAATGGGAGCTTTAGGAGTACTCCAGACCTGCTGGCCTGCAGCACTGACCAGGAAGCATCACTGCGTTGAGCTTGTCAGGGGCTGGTGTGCAACAAACTGGTGTTTCTCAAAGCACTCGGCACTGGTGTCTCAAAATGGCAGGCCAAACACTGCCAATTTCAGTTTAGTGAAACAACAGAGGTGCCAGCAATGCTTACGGTGATGTGCGGTAGGTTATCTGAGCACAACCAGCTTGATCCCAAAGCCAGTCTGTAAACTGGAGAAAGTGCTGCACTCCTGCAGGCTGCAGGGCCCAGGGGCTGCTCTCTCGTCCATCCTGCAGAGCTGTGGGGACGAGGGAGCCCAGCTGGTGCAGTGCTGCACAAGTTTTAATTTCTTCTCCTATTGCTCTTTGTTTTTCTCCTTTCCTGGCCCCATTCTTGTTCCTGAAACAGTTGATTGAGATGAAGTTGCTTTTGCCTGATTAAAAATAATAAAATTATTTTCACAAAAGGTTGGTAGAAATAGCACCATACACTGTGGGTTATTTCTCCTTCCCACAAAAAGAGCAGGCTGGAGGTATGCAGGGCCGATAGCCAGAAACAAGTTGTTCACGTACCCTGGCCTGCCATCTGTAACCTGCTGCCAGCTTTTCCTGCTGTAGCAATTTAACAACAGATAATATTTCTTCTTTCAAATTCTTGCATCACCGAAGGATCGAGGAGCACGCACGCGGCCCGTGCAGTTGAGTGCGATTTATGTACAGTGGTGTGCTCTGTGTTTACGGGAGGGAAAATCACGGTGGGTCGGCGGGGTTTCTGCGCTGATGCGACTCGGGGAGTATGGGGTTACCTCGAAACACAGGGCACACCGGCGCCGAGCGGGACAGGTGTGGGCGGCCGTGCTCGGGGGAAGCCCAAACTGGCTGTTCGCAGGGGGGTCGGTCCGGCCCCGGGATGGCCGGGGCGCCCCGGGAAGGCCGGCGCCGGGCTGCAGCGCTGGGGCTCGGGGCACGCCTGGACCCGCCCGAGGAGCCCGCCCGCCGCCGCGCGCCCGCTGGGGGCCTCGCGCCGACCGTTACCAACGGCTGTGGGCTGTGAGGAGAGGCGGGCTGTGAGGGGCCGGGGAAACGACAGGTCAGGCGGCCGACGGGGCCGGGGAAGGGCCGGTCGAGACTCGGCGGAGGCGGGGAGGGCTCGGCGGCGTCGTTACGTAAGGTGTGGGGGGGGAGGGGAGCGGGCCGAGCCGCGGTTTTGACGCGGCGGCCTTGGCGGCGGCGGCCCCTTTAAACGCGGCGGCCGGGATGCGCTAGGCGCGCGCCTCTCTGCTGCCCCCTCCCCGCCTCACTGCGGTGACAAATCCGCTCCCCGCCCGCCCCCGCCGAGCCCAGCCGAGCCGGGCGGCGCCGGGAAGCGCTCCTGCCGCGCGGCTCTGCACCGCCCGCCCGCCCGCCGCAGAACCGGCCACCCCTAGCCTCAGCCCCCGGCGGCGCGACAGCAGCGAGCGGCGGCGGGCGCGATGGAGGCTCCGCGCCTGGCGCGCACCATGAACAGCCCCACTAGCCCCTGCGAGGAGGTGATCAAGAACCTGAGTCTGGAGGCGATTCAGCTCTGCGATAGGGACGGTAAGTCCGGGCTCGGCACGGCTAATCCCTGCAGACGCAAAATGCTGCTGTCCTCATGGACGCTAAGGCAAATTAATCCCCGCGGCGTATGGTCCTTTGTTATCCCCCATGTATTTGTAGGTGCAAGTGTTCCCCACCCCTCCCGCCTCCGCCGCCACCCTCCTGCCATTGAGAACAAAAGAAAAAGGGGAAGGTTGCACCTTGCTGGAGGGAAAGGAGGGAAACCCGCCGCTCCCTGAGCCGTCCCTTGCGTTGCTGCGCGTTTCCCCCTGGGCGAGACTGCTGCACAGCCCTGCCCCTGCCAGGAATGTCGGACGCCGAGGCTGATTCTGGGAGAGTCAATAGGGAGAACTGGAGCAGGCGCTGCGGAGAGTCCGAGTCTAGGGACGGGGTAGTGGCCCTGGTGGGGTTTTTGTTATCCGTGATCTCCAAACTCTTTTGTATTGTAGGGTAGTCTCAGTGCTTAAAATGCACAGACCAGTCTGCCGGCTGTCGTGGGCTAACGGCGAAACTTGTTGGTTGTGCGAGCGATAAGGCGAGGAGCGAACCCACATTGGGGCTGGCGAGATGGGGAGCGGGGCCCGCGGTTCAGCACCGCGGACAGCACCACGCCGGCGGCGGGGGCCGGGCCGAGCCGGGCAGCCGCGCACCCCAGGGCCACCGCAGTGGCCTGGGGACAGCGGGAGTCCTGCCCCTGCAAGGCGCAGCTAGACCGCTGTAAAGATCAAGTTGGGTTTTAGGGTGCAGGTGCGGATATGAAAGATTATATGGGTCGAAACAACGAGAGAAACGTAAGGTGGTGATGAGGGGCAGCCAAAACAAATATGTGTGCTTAACACTAAAAGCGGACTATGGTAGAAGAGAGTAATATTGTTCATGCACAACTATGACTGACAAAACTGAACAGAGAAACTGATAGTCAAACAATGAAAACATATTTTCTTGTAGAGTGGCATATAATTTGTGTCCATATTATTTGTGTCCAGATTATTCTCATCTCCTCATTTGTTGTTGAATTATCAAAGGTAACTTCTCATCTTTTGATGCAAAATGTGCTTTGGGTGTGGAATGTGGTACCTCGTACACATACCTAGGGATGGAGATACTGTGTCAGTGAAACTGATGAGACTGTTTCCCTGTTTTGCATGTATTTATGGAGCATAATTGTTATAGGTGATGCTTACAGAAAGAATCCAGCTTTCTCAGTTTGTTTTTTTTTTACAAATTAATTGTGGTGAATACTTCACTTTTTTGACCTAGGCAGACTTAAAATTTTAAATACTGGATTTTTGGTAAATTTTTTATTTTTCTTGAAATATTCAGTAAATTGACAAGGCACTGAAAAGTCTTTTCAGTAGTTATTTGCATAGCTGCAATGGGAATTTTTTGAATTATTCTATATTTCAATTGAGATATAATATGCACTTCCATCCACTTATGCCTAACTCACTGCCTAGAGAAACTGAACTATGTTTATAGTAGTGGAGGCTAGACCATTCTTTTGTTAAAACATTTTTTCATGTGTATTTCGTTTTATTAATACTTAAGAGAAATTAAAATAGGTAAATTATGCAAGCCTTCATGTTTGTTTACTCGAAGTAATTGTAGTTAATTACTCCATGTTAATCATTGCAAACTCTATTTGGCTCAACAAACTGTAGCTAAGAACTGCTCGATTTCTATGAAATAGTGACATATAGACAAGCAAATGGAAAACTGTAGTATTTTTAATTTTAATTCCCTTTTGAATAGGCTTTGCTGGAAAACAACATCCCTGTAGATCTGGCTTTATAAACTGATGATCTTTGTCAAGTAAGCCATTATCATACAGGGTCATTGCTTCCTACAGTACATGGTTGAATTTTGGAAGGAGGCACCTATACTGGGCATGTAAAATATGCAATTTGGTGCTTAATTTGGCACAAGACTGCACTTGAGCATACTTCAGTATTTCCTACAGGTGGCACTTATGTATCAAAATGCTTGTTTTAATGGGAATGTAAAAACAAGCAAGCAGATCTTTCTAGGTAAGCAGGCAAATGTAAATGCAACACATTTAAATCCCTCATTGTGTACATGGTTTTAGTTAGTGCATTTAGATTTAAATACTTACAGTTTATTTTAGAGTATGTCTGTTGTAAAAGATAATGGTTCTTAAGGTGATATGTTTGCAACACTGAGGTTAAATCAAAGTTTTGTACTGAAGTTAATCAAAGTTTTGTAGTAAATATCAATGTATTACCCATAGTGAATTAAAGATACGCTAGATTTTCGTATTTTGAAAGTGTCTCTGATCTCTAAGCTGTAGTAACTGTAAGGACAACCAATGAAAGATAACATTAGATATTAAACTATGATCAAATCTGCAGCACACTTAGTTTGGAATTGCAGGCAATGCTGCAGTATAAACATAAGCAATAATGGAATATTTTTGTAGATAACAAAATATTTTCCTTGTTTTCTAAGATGAGGGAGTTAATATTGAAACATTTTGTATTCAGAAAACTGGGTTACAACTCCTATGGAGGTATATGCAGGAACCAGAAATTTGGGAGTTGGAGTGAGCAATTAATAGTATTCCAACAATTAATATATTTTTAGATTTTTTGTGGTTTTTTTTCTGTGTTTTATTTTGTGAGCAACATCATATTTTTTAATGAATAAAGACCATTTAGAAAACGTACAAATGTCAAATAAAACCAAAACCAATGTATCCATTTTGGAGATTTTATTTTTTAAGTAAAAACACCTGATAAGGTTGGCTTGATAATGTCTCGTTAATTTTAAAATAATGATCAACTCTTGTTTTTAGCATTCCCTGTTCTTTACACATGTATTTTGTTTTATTTTTTCTTATTATTTTAGGTGGGTCTACTAGTATAGCTTAGTATTAGTCTATTGCACAGTCTAACATGTAGTTCTGTAGAACTCTGCTGAACTCGCTTTATGTGTAGGAAAAAGTGTATCATTCATTATTTTCATTTGCCATATTTGAATATTGCAGCCATATTTCTGTAAACATAGGTCAGGAAAGAACGTTTAATCTGTGCTAAAAATCCTGGTGACCTTTTTATAAAATTTGTATTAACCCTGCCTAGAGATTAAACTAGTAGATGGATGCCCTTTGTGTCATTAGCTGGCCAATTCTATGAAAATATGTCTAACTGTAGACAATCATAATCCTTTGAAAAAACTGTGCTCTTCACAGACTTGGTACAACAGTCTTAGATTTTAGCATCTGAATCTCCTGAAACTCCACATTGTGGTTGTGCAGTGCTCCCCCTACAGATACTGCACTTTGGCTGCGGGGGTCCTGCCAGAGTGAGAGCAGTGATGCTGTTATCAGCTTTCTGTGCTCTTACAGTTGGCATAGACAGCTGGAAAGCAGAAGACACCTATGAAAATGCAGAAAGGAGAAAAGAAGAGTAACAAGCCTTCAATGAGGATGTTGGAACTTGGGAGACAGACTAGGGAGAAGGGCAATAAAACTGGCCCAGAAGGCGCAAGGCTTGGTGCTCATAGAGACTGAGGTGGTGGCTGTTCAAGGGTGGAAGAACAGAAAAGACTTAGAAGTTAGGGATGTTTGGGAAAATTAGATTAAATAGTAAGGCAGAAGTGGGCAACATGTCCCTGAATGAGAATAGGAAAAGAAGATGAAGGAGTGTTGGTGTTTTACCCTGGCTAGCAGCAAAACACCACAACAACCCCTCGTTCATCCTTCCCCCTCCCAGGGATGAAGGAGAGAATTAAAGGGGTAGAAGGAAAAGAGGCTCATGGGTTGAAAAGTCGTTGACTGCCCTGACAGCAACTATAAACATCAGGATGTTGTCACCCTTATCCTCAGCACAAATCCAAAACACAGCCTCTCACTAGCTACTATGAGGAAAGTTAACTCTGTCCCAGCTGAAACCAGAACAAGGAGCAAGGGAGGTGATCCAAATTGAGGCAGGGTGCCTGGGGAAGTAAAACTGGGAAAAAAGATGTGGAGGAGGCAACTGGGCAGTTACGACCACAAAGGTCAGGAGTAAAGGCATGGAACTGGGACTTGCTGAGCAAAGAGACTGGGACTGAAAAGGCAGCCTTAGGAATGAAGAACAGGACTTTCGAAGTGTGACTGGGAAGTAGAAGAAGGGGTGGGATAGGAACAAGTTCAAGGAACAGGGCAAAAGTGGCCAAGCTTTGGTGTGACAGCTAGAGAAAGGTCAGCATGTATCAGCACGTGCCGTCTTCCAAAGCCACACATGACCACGGGATACCAAATTCTCCTTGTTCATTTGCCAGCAAAGAGGTCTAAAATCCACTGGTGAAGCGTGGCATCCATTTTCACTGCGTACCTGTGCGAAGGATGACAGTCTGGTGCAGCTGATGGTTGGCCCGTTAGCTCAGATGGTAGCATATGTGCCTGTCACTGTGCACCTAAGCATTCCAGCACTTCAGGTTACCCATATGAGAACTGACATGAAGCCACAGGTAGATTTTAATTTTTTCTTTAGTTGCCATTTTGTAAAACCTAAGAAATTGCAGACATTTAATAGGTTATTAAGGTCACCAAGGTAAGCGTTCAAAGCTAGGCAATGGTGAAAGTTTGGTCATCTGTGCAGAACCAGTGTGATGTTGGGATGTTTATGTTGTGTGGTGAATATTGGGCATGTTGAATGGCATCTTGTAAACAAGGAGGGGGAAGAAAGAAAGGAAAGAGAAATTTAGTTCTAACCTGGAGTCTATTCCAGACTTTCTTCATGGAACTGAGAAAGGGCTATGTACTTTTCAAAGGGGTTTGTTACCTGTGTTTCTCCTTTTCCTGGTGCTTGACCCTGGTACCATGGTGTCATGGCTTCACGGGTATGGGGGGTCAACAGCTGCTGCTCTTCAGTGAGAGCAGGACTTTGAACAAACAAAGTGGACTGCTAAATGCTTTGAGAAGAGAGATATTAACCAACTTAAATAGGCACTGAGAAGTTTGTAACCATGTTTTAACTTCTCTGTGTCTCAGCTTTCCATGTGTAAAATGGAAGCAGTATTCTTGCCTCCCCTCACAGAGGTGTTTTCAGAATAAACTAATGAATGTTTGTTAAGCAGACAGGCACTGTAGTAGCCTGAAAAACCCATGAGGTGCATGGAAAAACCCGTGATGAAGTTCATAATTTTGTCTTCAGAATATGAATAATGTGTAGCAAATAAGTCCTGGGACTGCACATGAACAATAGTGAATAGCTGTTACAAGGAAGGTAGTTCATTATGTACACACTATTCATTACGTATGCTGCATGAGTCAGAATTTATGTGGAAAAATGGTATGAAATTATGCAGTTAAAGACCATATCATAATCTGAACAAACAAAGGGGCTTATTTAAGGTTATTCAAGGATGCTTCATTCTGATGTTTTCTAACTATTGATGGCTTAAACTATACAATCTCACTACAGTACAGTTAAAGTTTGTTTTGTGTTTTTTTGGGGTTTTTTTTCTGTGTTCACTTCAAATATTTGAAGATAGTATTTGGGTATCAGGATGAGAACTGGAACTGGTGTCTTGGCCAGTTTTTAGTCGAATAGATCAATTTCATCACCTTCCAAACACTTGACATCATCAAAGTTGCTTAGTCTAGCAAGCTTGTATAAAAGCATTACATTATAAGATGTCATTTCTGTCTTATGTAAACATCTTGCATCTGTGGCTTTCCATGTAATCTCATCATGTCTCATCTTTTCTTTTTATTTTTCCAGCAGTTTATTATTATGCAGGATTTATTGTATCATTCAGAAAGATATTTCTAGAGTTTGTAACTGGGACTTTTCATGGCCATATCATGTACACATTTGCCTTTCAAACAGAAGGGATAAAATGGCATCATCCAGTCTCAGTATGCACTTTTGAAAACCTTTTTCTGGCATTATAAAGCAGCATCACTGCTGTTTCTGAAATGTTATCCTGTAAGCCTCAGAGACAAGGAAAAATTGAATTTCTAGGTAGACTTGCATATGAAGGACAACAGAGAGATCCAAATTTTGCAGTAATTCTTAGTGTCCCAAACGGTTGGGTTTGCATAGTTTTTGGGTTTTTTAAAACTACGGGAGTTCTGAGCACAGGAGTAAACAATATTTTTCGTATCCAACATAATAGAGAAGTGCTTGCAACTGTGACATTTTGATAGGGAACAAAATTCAGAGGCATGTTTGTTGTTTTTATTCCTCTCCACAACTTCAAGTTTGGAGATTTAAATTCGCTCTCTTCGAAATGCAAACTTTCACTTTTCTAGGGTTTGCATGATGGAATGGCCATCCAAGAAATGTATTTCTTCCATAAATTTTGTCTAACCTGGCTGAACTTGAAAATAGTGACTTTTTTTTTTTTGGTGGCAGGCAGTAATATTGCTTCAGGTAGGAGCTAAAATCTAGTACGTGGCTTCAAAAGCTCTCTTGTTGCAAAGAAGTATACTTATTATGGTTTTAGCTTTACATTCTTGCCAGAGACTAAGATATTCACATGTAATGTTCCTTACTGTTTAGTCTGGAACTAGCCGCAGGCTTTATGGTAGCCCAGTAGATGTCTGAACTCCTTATCTGTTCTGCTATGTATCGTTCTCATCTCTGCCAGCCAACGTTCAGCCCTGTTGAATATTAAGATCAGTAGTTCCTAATAAATACAATGACAGGAGGAATCATTTAGAGAAGAGAAATTCAGCTCCCTCCAGCATTTGAGAAGCAGGAATGCCAAGCCAACCCCTCACTTGAAATTTCAGATATATCTTCTGCGAATTTCAAAGAGAAAACCTGCTTTTCTTGAGTAAGAGTTAAGCCATTAATATCCTCTTCATCTGTTTCATCTTCCATCTTAAACTAAATGTAGCAATCTTCTCCTCAGCCTACTGATCTAATGGCTGAACCACCTCTGGTATGCTACGTTCTGAGCTTGCTTCTCCGAATTCACTATTTACCCTGCATTTATGCCTGTATAATCTAGATTAGAATCTGCCCTACAGGCCACTTCAGCTTTTAGAGCAGCTTTCCAGTGAGGTCCCTGGTCCCGTAGCTATAGCTTCCAGAAAAAGCAGAATATTGCTTTTGTCATGCAAGGTGTGGGGAGGGGAGACTATATCACATTTTTGTTTAGAATTTCCTAGTATTTAATAATTCATTTTTGAATGAATTCCAGTCAGGCATCGTTGTGTTCAATTGTCTCCAAGGGCTTGCTGAAGCTTATTTTCCTGACCTTGGGTTTTCCTTCTGGGACTTCTCTGCCTCATAAATTTTCCATATTTTTTTCCTCCAAAATCTAGAAAGATCTCATCCTTTACCCATTCCTTGTAATTTCCTCCACCTTTTATTATTCATGGCCTCTATATTGCAGGTTTGGAGGCCCAAGCATTTCTGAATAAGGTAGTTTTCAGTTCCCTTTGTGCCGCTGAAGTAGTGCCAGCATCTTTAACCATAATTGAGGAGGTAAATTCTGAAAGTCCTTACAGTCTTGGTTTGTTTTTCTTAGTCTACTTGTTCCAGTAGGTACATCTGCCACGCTGCCAGCATACATGACCTTTTGTGCTCCGTGTGACCTGGAGGGCTATACTTAATTCTGCCTGAACACAGCCCAGAATTGTCCACTATGTTTCCTTTTCTCTTCTGATAGAAGTTTTAAGCATTTTATTTGCAGACTACTTTTTTCAAAAATTTATAAACATGTCTGAAAAAATAGTACTAACATTACCAATACATGATGCTGTGGTGGGTTGACTCTGTCTGGAGGCCAGGTGCTCACCAAAGCCACTGTATCACTCCCCTCTTCAGCTGGGCAGGGTAGAAAAAATGTAACAAAAGGCTCCTGGGTCAAGGTAAGGACAAGGAGAGATCACTCGCTGATTACTGTCAGAGGCAATACAGATTCAGCTTGGGGAATTTTAATTTATTACCAATCAAGCCAGAGCAGGGTAATGAGAAATAAAACCAAATCTTAAAACACCTTCCCCCCATCCTCCCTTCTTGGGCTTAACATTAGTCCCAAATCCTCTACCTCCCCCCTGCCAGCAGTGCAGGGGGACGGGGAAGGGGGGCTGTGGTCAGTTCATCACATGTTGTCTCTGCCGCTCCTTCCTCTGCAGGGGGAGGGCTCCTCACACTCTTCCCCTGCTCCAGCAGGGGTCCCTCCCACGGGAGAGAGCCCTCTATGATCTGCTCCAACATGAGCCCTTCTCACAGGCTGCAGTTCTTCATGAACTGCTCCAGCATGGGTCCCTTCCATGGGGTGCAGTCCTTCAGGCACAAACTGCTCCAGTGTGGGTCCCCTGCGGGGTCACAAGTCCTGCCAGCAAACCTGCACCAGCTTGGGCTCAGCTCCATGGGTCTTGCCAGGAGCCAGCTCCAGTGTGGGCTTCCAACAGGGCCACAGCCTCCTTCAGGCAGCAACCTGCTCCAGTGCGGAGTCCTCCCTGGGCTGCAGGAAGATATCTGCTCCTGTTACTTCCATGGCTGCAGGGGCACAGCTGCCTCACCATGGGCTGCACCATGGGCTGCAGGGGAATCTCTGCTCTGGTGCCTGGAGCACCTCCTGCCCTCCGTCTGCACTGACCTTGGTGTCTGCAGAGTTGTTCCTCTCACATATTCTCACTCCTCTCTCCCGTTGCTGTTGCTGTTGCTCAGCAAGTTTTTCTCCCTTCTTAAATGTATTATCCTAGAGGTGCTACCACCGTCTCTGACTGGCTTGGCCTTGGCCAGTGGCAGGTTCATCTTGGAGCCAGTGGCATTGGCTCTACTAGACATCGGGGAAGCTTCCAGCAGCTTCTCACAGAAGCCACCCCTGAAGCCCCCTTGCTACCGAAACCTGGCCACACAAACTCAGTACAGATTCATGTATAAAATATGTCACTGCTATAGGAAAGTATGAACAAACACAATGTTTGTGATGTTGGAACTAAAGAACGCTCTTCTCCAGGATCACCTCCTGTGGTTTCCAGACTAGGTTTTGTGATACAACGGAGCATCCTTTATTTGACCTTGAAAATGTTTCCTTCAGCACAGAAGGTTTGGTTAGAATTCATTGTAGTGCTTGTAAGCTGGATCAATTTTCACAGTGGTGTTTGTAGTTGAATCATTAATCAATTTTATTTCATTGTTTTCACAGTGTTCTTGTTTTATTCATGCTTGAATGAACAAGTTGGTTTGCATGGATGTTTTCAAAAGCAATTATCAGCTATACTGTTTTTATAACCTAACAGTTTCTCTGCGCCTTGACAGTTCTAGCTGCTGTCAAAAAGGGGAAACCTAAAAACTAGCCTAGTATTGGTCTTTTATTCCTGCAGAATGACAGAAAGCATTACCAGAGTTGCACTCTTAGTCCCAAGTATGGAGTGGCATTTGGAGTTTGTTTCTCCAGTACTGTTAAGTCAGATGCATCTGGCAGCTCCAGGAGAAGCATAGTTCGAGGAATTCCTGTGGTAAGCATTGTGAGCTTCAGTAAGACTTTATGTAAAAACAAATTTGCATTTCTAACATGGCATGATTAAGATGTTATAACTGCTGTACTTTCGTTGTGTGTATTCTATCATATTTCATACAGACAGGCATCTAATTTGGAATTCTCTAAATTGTAGTTTGGCTGGATTTAATCTATCTGTAGTTTTGGGCTAGAAATAACATTTGTAAAAGATTATTCTGGGACAAAAAGTTGTTAAAAGGCTCTTTCAATTTTGGCCAGCCATAAGTACTAGTATACAAGTGTCAGTGGAGTGATTCATGCTGTGTCATTGGTCTTTTTAATCCAATTTATGTAACAGGAAATTATACATTACTTTATATAAACTAAGGGATAAAACTAAGAACAGAGTGTGCAGCAGATTGTATTTTAATGCTACTAAGGTGCATGTGATGACATAAATACTATGCACTTACTCTTTTATGATGGAATTTATGCTGGTAATTTAATATAAATGCTTATTAGTAAACATGTGGCTTTCAGAGTGCTAATATTTCTGAGTAATTTCTAGCCTTTACACTTTCAATGTAATTTTGAGGCATATCTCTAATCACAGGTATTGAAAATCCCCGAGCCTATCTGCTCACTCGATCTATTGCATCACAGAGAAGTTCTGTCTCTCTTGTGTGGAACATACTGGAATTTTAGCCAGTGTTACCTGTTCTCTGATGACTCAGCTTACCCTTCATGAAAGGACAGATTCAAGCAGTAGGATTTCACATGTAATTTATTGGGTTTGTCGCCCCTCTGCCCATGTGTAGAGGTGACTTTCCCTTCCCCCCCTAGATGGAGGCACCTGAAACTCCAGGTTCATCTCTTTGTTTCCTCTGTCTTTGACCTGCTTTGTACCATGCCCGTTGGTACCTGGGCCCATTGAATATGTTGCTTCTGTATTTCACTTTGTCACTCTGTTTAGGTAGCATGGAGTTCTTAAACCATTCTTGATTTACAGGGATCTGAGTATAGCAGCCTTTCTAGAGCATGAGGGTTTTATTTCAAGTTTTGTGACACATCAGGTAGCCAGGTGCCCCAGCATGACCTGTGCAGTAGGAAGACACCTAGTACTCTGTGCTTTCTCATAACTGTACAAGTGCAGGGAAGACAGAATCAGGTCCTGTACGTGAAAAACAAAATACTGATTCTTCTCCTATTTTTGTATATTCTGTAATGCTCAGCTGGCATCTGGGTTGCTTCCTTGAGCAAACCATAAGCAAAGCACCTAGGCTGTCTGGTGAGGCTGTCAGCCTTAATGCAAGTGTACAGTGCTTGAGACGGAAGCCATACAGTGAAACTAAATTGTTCAGTATATCTTAGTATGCTCGTTATATTTAGCTCATATAGTAGGGAGTGTGAGTTGGAAAGTATTACTTGGGATGGTTTTAAATGCTGTGAATCCAAGAGATGAAAAAAGAATCTAAATATGAATTCTTTTTCAGTAACTTAAGCAAGGGGACTTGGTTGGCTTAGTGAATTCGTAGGAAGTTGTTCAGCTATTCTTCTTTAGGTAATAATTGAGTTTTGTCTTATCATGATTATGAACGTGTTACAATCCAATGACTGTTTGACAGCCTGAATGATAAGACTATAGAACACTTTGTAATGGAAACTATTTAAAGTATCCAACTGAGCTGTGCTTTTAAAAATAATAATTCTGGAACTATTGAGGACCATGGCATTCCAATGGATTTGAATATGATGGTTCAGAATTGTTATAGGTTTCTTTTAACCTAATTATGTCAAAGCTTCAGTTTGAGTTTTCTCCTCTTGATTAGACAATACTCATTAGAAAACTACATGAGAGATCTGTTACAACTGCCATCAGGACAGGAAAATGATGAGCTGGAGTCAAGACTTTTAATAAACCCACACAGTCTATATGCTGTACCTTGAAGGGTGTGAGGGGTGAATTCTAACATAGTGAAAGCTCTTGCTTAAAGATTTGTTTTGACTACAGTATTCATAGCCGTGTCATTTTTTATACTGTAGTATCTGTGAAAAGCTTGAACTCGTTGTAGCCTTCCTCTTGATAGGGAGTATTTAACAGGGTCCTCTCTCATTTCTGCGTACTTGCCTACCTTAACGGAACTGACAGCAACCTAAATTATGTATGAGCTCTCTACTCTTGCCAGAGGTTCAAAAGTTAGTAACCAATGGCAGACCCACATCCAAAGACCTTGACTATGTTTTGTTGCCTTAGGAAACCAGCTAAAAATGAAACAAAACAGAACAACTCCAACTCCTCCTAGAAAAGGCTCTCGAAACCCCTATATCCTTTATTTTTCAGGGCCTGAGAGAAAGTCTGAAACCTGCATAAAAATTAAATTTAAAAAAAAGTACAAGTTACAGAGCAGAATTTCCTAAACTATTGTGAATATGTAATATGTTTCAAATCACAGCTAAAAAGCACAAACTAGTGTAGAACAGAGCCAAACCCTCTTCCTTACAAGCAGTCTGTGTGAAAGCACACAGCAATTACCAGTGAGCTGAAGCAAAGGAGTGCTCATTCATGCTGCACACTGCCAGGGCAGCCAGTGAGTTACTAAAGCCCACTCATGCTGAGCACCCTACTTTCTCAAGAAAAATGCTTCTTAAAATTGTGTTCCCCACACAGACAGAATTCTGTCTGCTGCCCTTCAAGGGACGAGTTTTGCCTTTCTGGGCTTCGTGCTTGAGAGAAAAGTGGGTCTTAAATGAAAATCCTTGTGTGATCAAGGCAGTTGCAGGTTTCAGACAAGCTGGCAGGTCAAATTAAAGCTCATGTGAATACGAGGCTCCCTCTCCTTGCTAGATTTGAACTCACATGACTTAACCTGAGGAAGAGAATACATTTTTGATTAAGACATAGCTGCAATAAATGGCACAAGTTGTTGCCAGCCAAATAACAATGAGGTAAACAAGTATGAGCATGAGGTTTAAAGTAATAAACTAAAGTGGAAGTGTTTGTTTGCCTCTCTCTTTTGTTTAGTGACATGTGAAAGCACAAATCATGAAATGCCACTCACTTCTCGAATATACAGTTAATATTAAAAGCAGTAGAAGATTAAGGCCAATGCTTTGCCCTCAGTTACACTGTGTTAGATGAAGAGCATTGGAGTAATTAGGCCAGTGACCTAGAGCAATGTAACCTGGATAAGAATCTGGCCCCAAGCAACTTGTCCAGGGTCGTACAGTCAGTGCCTTCATCTATGAAATCTGTTTTCTTTCGTTGTTAGTCTTGGACACATAGGTAGTTGCACAGTCTCAGAAGCAGCTGTATTTGTGTATTCATCAGAAGATAAAAACCTCATGCCGTAAGAAGCTCCAGATCCCTTCTTGCTCTAAAATCTGCCCCTTTAGTAAACAGCAGAGTGGGAATCTGCTGAAAAATGTCACTGCATGTTTTCCAGCAAAACAGTACTGAGGTAGCATCCTTCTGAACATACACCACAAAATGTATCTGAGTGAGGTTTGAAGTATGGTCAGAATTTCATAAGGATGCGTGGATACCTGTTAATGCAGCCTTCTCCTGCTAAATGAATAAAGTACATGTGGTGAAATGATCTGCCTTTATAGTGTTATTTCTGATATAGTTACTTGCTTTAAAAATCTGAAATTCCATATAATTGAAGGTATACATTATACACAAATTCTAGTACATGTAAGTGGCTTTAAAGTTAATTTTTAAATTACATTTAAATTAAGCTAGAAGATGTTTTAGAGCCTTTTACATCCCTTATTACCTTTTTTTCCCTTTCAGAAGCTGAGAAATACTCATTTTAATTAAAATTTGTTTTTAAAATGCATCTTGTACTCAACACACGCTGAGAAGAGACACTTACCACCCATGTACTGTAAGCTTGCTGTGCTGAACAAAGTGAGAGCATTGCTTTAATTAGTAGTAAATACTGTGGTGGCTTAGTGTTTGCGGTCTACTATACTGTCCTGTTGGATTTCAAAACAGTAGAATTACACTAGCGTAGCTCTGACAGTCAGGGGCACGAAAACCAGTGGTGTTCCAGTAGGAGTTGTAGTGCAGCTGTAGCTATTCTTGTCCCACTGCAGTTCTTATTCCACAGCAGGTTACAGAAAAGCTTGTTTAGCTTCAACATGGCAAGGTACAGTAAAAAATAAAAGTACATCTTTAGTATAAGCAACATGGAAAACAAGCAGGTTGTTGACAACAACCAATATGGCTTTACCAAAGGAAAATCGTGCATGACGAATTTGGTGGCCTTCTGCGACAGAGCCACGGCACTGGTGGATAGAGGAAGGGCAACAGACATTATCTACCTGGACTTGTGCAAAGCTTTTGACACAGTCCCACATGACGTCCTTGTCTCTAAGTTGCAGGGACATGGATTTGACGGAAGGACCACTTGCTGGATAAGGAACTGGCTAGATGGCCTCATGCAAAGAGTGGTGGTCAATGACTCACAGAATCACAGAATCACAGAATCACAGAATGTTAGGGATTGGAAGGGTCCAATCCCCCTGCCGGAGCAGGAACACCTAGATCAGATCACACAGGAACGCATCCAGGCGGGCTTTGAATGTCTCCAGAGAAGGAGACTCCACAACCTCTCTGGGCAGCCTGTTCCAGTGCTCTGTCACCCTCACTGTAAAGAAGTTTTTTCTCATATTCAAGTGGAACCTCCTATGTTACAGCTTGAACCCATTGCCCCTTGTCCTATCACTGGATGTCATAGAGAAGAGCCTGGCTCCATCCTCCTGACACTCACCCTTCACATATTTATAAACATTGATTAGGTCACCCCTCAGTCTCCTCTTTTCCAGACTAAAGAGACCCAGCTCTCTCAGCCTTTCCTCGTAAGGGAGATGCTCCATTCGCTTCATCATCTTCGTGGCTCTGCGCTGGACTCTTTCCAGCAGTTCCCTGTCCTTCCTGAACTGAGGGGCCCAGAACTGGACACAATATTCCAGATGCGGTCTCACCAGGGCAGAGTAGAGGGGGAGGAGAACCTCTCTTGACCTACTGACCACCCCCCTTCTGATACACCCCAGGATGCCATTGGCCTTCTTGGCCACGAGGGCACAGTGCTGGCTCATGGTCATCCTGCTGTCCACCAGGACCCCCAGGTCCCTCTCCCCTACACTACTCTCCAACAGGTCAGTACCAAATTTATACTGGAACCTGGTGTTGTTCTTGCCCAGATGCAAGACTCTACACTTGCCCCTGTTAAATTGCATTAAATTTTTCCCCGCCCAAATCTCCAGCCTGTCTAGGTCTTGCTGGATGAAAGCACAGCCTTCTGGCGTGTCAGCCACTCCTCCCAGTTTCGTATCATCAGCAAACTTGCTGAGGGTGCACTCTATTCCCTCATCCAAGTCGTTGATGAATGTATTGAACAGCACAGGTCCCAGTACCGAACACTCGATGTCCAAGTGGAGACCAGTGACAAGTGGTGTTCCACAGGGGTCAGTACTGGGACCAGTGTTATTTAACATCTTTGTTGGAGACATGGACAGCGGGATGGAGTGCACCCTCAGCAAGTTTGCTGATCACACCAAGCTGTGTGGCCATCCAGAGGGACCTTGACAGGCTTGAGAGGTGGGCCCATGCACATGGGTCGAGGCAATCTCAAGCACAAATACAGGTTGGGCAGAGAATGGATAGAGAGCAGCTCTGAGGAGAAGGACTTGGGGGTATTGATGGATGAGAAGCTCAACATGAGCCGGCAGTGTGCGCTTGCAGCGCAGAAAGCCAATCGTGTGCTGGGCTGCATCAAGAGAAGCATTAGTAGCAGGTCAAGGGAGGTGATTCTCCCCCTCTACTCTGCTCTGGTGAGACCCCACCTGGAGTATTGTGTTCAGATGTGGGGCCCCCAACATAAGAAAGACCTGGACCTGTTGGAGAGAGTCCAGAGGAGAGCCACAAAATTAATCAGAGGGCTAGAGCACCTCCCCTATGAGGACAGGCTGTAAGAGTTGGGGTTGTTCAGCCTGGAGAAGAGAAGGCTCCGAGGAGACTTAATAGCAGCCTTCCGGTACCTGAAGGGGGCCTACAGGAGAGATGGGGAGACACTCTTTATCAGGGGGCTAGTGAAAGGACAAGGGGTAATGGGTTTAAGCTAAAAGAGGGTAAATTTAGACTAGACATTAGGAAGAAATTTTTCACTATGAGGGTGGTGAGACACTGGAACAGGTTGCCCAGGGAAGCTGTGGATGCCCCATCCCTGGAGGTGTTCAAGTCCAGGCTGCATGAGGCTTTGAGCAACCTGGTCTAGTGGAGGGTGTCCCTGCCCATGGCAGGGGGGTTGGAACTTGATGATCTTTAAGGTCCTTTCCAACCCAAACCATTCTATGATTCTATGATTCTATGATTCAGTGTGAACAGCATATCAGTATAAATGTTTTTGCATATTTAAGTCACTGAGCAGACAGGATGAGGAACAAGATGCTGGTGTTTGGTGGTGTTACTTGCACTTAGTCTCAGCTTATCTGACCAATTCAGTTTACTTGTTTTTTATATTCATGGAACATAAAAGGAGATCCTAATACTTCTCCTTACCTCTCCACCACAAAATTTGTTCAGTCCTTAGAGCATGGTAGCATGGTAGGATCAGTAGATCTGCATATCTTAGATAAGAGGAAAAGTAGTCATGATGGCATTTGTATCTAAGCCAAAATTTATATTCCACAGAACTGTTATGATGGGACTATCTGGTTTCTGCTTACTAACTATAGCAACCTTCTCTGTGCAGATACACTTAATTTCCTGTTTAACCTAATGTTGCATTCAGCATCCACTGAGAGAATGCTTGAGCTGTAAACCAGAACCCCACAGTTCTGGTGGCATAGTCATAGTCCAAAATATGCCAGTGTAACTCTTTTTTTGGTACTACTCGCTGTCAGGTTTGCCGCCCTTGCATTGTGTATTCCCATTGGTGTCAGTGGAAAACACACACATTGAGGAAACTAAGCCCCCAAAGTCCCATCTGCTCAAGGTCTCAAAATGCTTTTGCTAAGGGCAAATGACCATCTCAGATGAGTTAGTGTTGAGGTGAATGGCGAACCTTCAATACTGTGCTGAATGCTTTTCTTTATTACACACTGTCCTTCAGTTGATGTACTACACCTCCTGTCAGGTAGCAACTGAGTCTCTGAGCCATCTTCGTGAAACAAGAGGCTGCTTGCAGAAAGAACAAGGTTTCAGTCCTGTAGTTGACAGCAGGCAGTGAAAAACAAGGCTTGGGAGAGAGCAGGGCGCTGCTTGGCAGGAACTAAGAGCCTGCGTTTGTTGCTGTCAGTGACAGGATTGAGATATTGGTCTGCTCCTGATTTAAAACATAGGACCACTTGTAGGGTACATTGTGCTCACAGAGTCTAGTTTTGTTCTCTTTGTTTTGCACTGTGGAATGTTCACGCTGAAGTCAATGGTGTAAATTAGTAGGAAACACCTAAATTAAGCCTTGAGTTAAAACCAAGTAGCAAGAGAATCTGAAGGTATATGAACATCTAGAAAACTCTCAGTAAATATAGATATACATGATATAGTTATAAATAAGTACTGCTTTATTTTCAAAACTTTTTTTTTTAAATTTTGGACAGAGTGCACATTGTCTTACTAGGAAATGCACAACAGTAGTATTAGACATGGGGAGGAAATAAGGAGAAGATTTAGAGGGATTTATCCCTGTAACAGGATTTGTAGAGCCAGACATTCTCTCTTTGTCTAGTGTAGGAATGGGTTTACAAGGATACTTACTTAGAAAATATTCTTAAATATGCTTATATAAATATGAAAAACTGTATTGGGATTTGGTTTACCAGAATTCTGGGGTAGAGCAGAGAGAGACATTTGAGAGTCTGAGACTACTCACTCATTTATTCTACATGAAAAGGAGCATGACTAAAGCAAAATTGTTACTTGTGTGGCTACGGACAGCAAGTTGAACTTTGAAATATAATAGCCATCTTGAAGAAGTGCAATTTATGTGACCAAACAAATACCAATCTTTTTCAAAAATTTTGATAATTTTATAACAGTTGTTGTATTTGTATTTCCCCTGTGTGATTTCATTGTCTCTCTTGAACAAAGTGTTGCAGTAAATATTAAAATTCTTCATATTCAGGTTAATTATTTGCTTGGTGGGGACATATTGTCCTGGTCCTGTACAACAATTTTATATAGCTAGGAGTTGGACAGGGACCCATTCATTACAGAGCTCAGGAGAAAAACATGGTATTGTATTTTTGCTCAGTTAAATTTAAAGTATGCAGCTAATATGTAATTTCCTGACACTTTCCTGTCATTTTTGATGGTTGTAGCAAAATAATAATTCTCCCTCTAGTTGAACTTTTTAGTAAATACACAGTAAGTTGGAGAATTCAGTCTGAATAATAGCAGTCAAATATTGTTAGTCTATACCAGATTTCTAGAATTGCAAACTTAATATTTAACTTTATAGAGCTGATACATAACCAATCAGCTGAATTACCAAGAAATTTTTCTGTTTCAGAAGGTGTAAAGATGTTTCTGTTCATTTTATGCAAGTTACTGTTTCTAAATGTGTTGTTTTCAGTTGTTAGTATCAGTATCTAGCATGAGGATTTCTTATGTCATGGTACCTAGGTGCTCTTTATGAAGTTGATCCCCTCTCATCAAACATTTCTACTTCAAAAGGTCGTGGCTAATGTCTCTCAGTGTACTGAAAATGTTAACTTGAGAAAAACACTTTCTCTTCCCCAACGGATATATTTTAAGATCTGAAAAAGGTGACATTTAGAAAATGTGATTTGTATTCTAAGATTTTGTTTGACCTTTGGTGTGTTTATTACATGTGCTATTAGTATCTGTGTATAACGTAAACCTGTTCTTTTGGAATCTCAGAAATTGCTTTGCCTTATATTTTATTCCTCTATGCCTCTCATCCTCTTCTACCTATCTTTTGATTTTCAGATATCTTCCCGGAATATATTAAGGATCCAGCGTTAGCTTTTGATTTTGTGCTATATGGGTGAAGTCTCACCTTGCTTATTTTCTGGCTCACAAACATTAGTTGCATTTCCCTTATCAAATTCCTAGGTTTTCATGGAGCTACCATGTCACAGAAGTAACTGCAGAAGTTAATATCTTGTGCGTCTTTCTACAGATAGTACAGCGCAGCACATAGTGTGCTATTTTCTGCATGACAGCAGCCCAGATAAACCCCAAACTATGTGAACCAGATGAGTGAAATTATGTCAGTGTAGGAGAGTGTTGCGGTGATGTAGAAGTGGCATGATGACTGTTCCAGTGGCTTTCCTCCCAGTTTCTGGTGGGGGATATCACCAGGACTTCCTTGTGCTTTTGGCAATCCCAGTTAAGTTCAGTAGCTTCCAAGTGTCTTACTATAAAAAATTGCCACAACATAGAGGCTGCTTTGAGTTGCTTTAACACATTCGATGAATCTAGGCTTTCTTTTTTGTAGCAAACTTTCAGTCCTTGGCCACAGGTCAGTATTAGAGGTGGAGGCTCTTCAGTAGCGTGACATGTTATATAGGCTTAGTTTTCTTTATTGTCTGTATAGTCCCCCTATAAATGTTTTGTATCACCTAGTTTTCCGTCATCTTTTTTTTCCCATCAGAAAGACATTTTTCATCATATAAGTGTCAAAAGATTGCATTTTTGTGAAGAGTCTTGAACTGTTTTCTTCTTTGTTGGTGGTAGAGGTAAATTCAAAGGACGGCCAGTCTTCAGATAGATTTTGAGTAGGACCTGTTAATTTACTTTGCTGTTCTTCTACTGAGTTTTAATTGAGCCTTAAATTGAGACTTGACTTTAAGAAGTAGCGACACTTCCATATTTTCAATTAAATTATTTGGGAATCGTTAGATTCCATAACTTTTAACATTATGTTTATTTGAAATCTCTAAATATATGCATGTCTTCTGGAAAATTAAACTGAGGTTTTAAACAGGTGTTTTTTGCAAATCATTGTGAAATCAAAGTTTAAGAAGCTACTGTTCCGAAGTCACCTCTTCAGCTGAGAATGGTAGCCAGACTAGTGAGCTCTTAGGATGTTGCAGTGTTACTTACAGCTGGACAAGACAGGGTTTTACCTGGAAATAGCCATCACTAACAAACGTTCCACTGTTTGTATAGTGTTGTGTTTTGTTTTAAATCTAGGCCGTATTAAACACAAAGAGTTTCATCCTCAGATAAAGAATCTTCTTGTTAGCAACTCTTTCAGATGCAAAGACAAGCATGAGATTTTCAAGGTACAAGTTGACAGCCCAAA
>WKFP01013611.1:619384-652166 GCA_011057875.1 Pterocles orientalis | reverse complement strand
TGACATCGCCGTCCATCACTTGGGAACGTCACAGCGGGCCATCCTTGCCCACAGTGCTCGCCCTGGCAACGCTGCAGCCCCAGCACATGTGTCTGGGGTGACCACAATGCCACTGCCCGCCGCATCACCCCATCTCTTGTCTTGTGCTCAGCATCGGCATTTCACGCTGCTCACTGAGGCTTGGGCCGTGTATTCCTGGGCCCTGTCAGCTCACTATGGCCATGGCAGATGTCGCCAGGCACATGTGGCAAGAAGTTTCATTGAATAATACCTCATGTCTCTCCCCTGGCCCTCAACACCATTACGGATATCTGGAGTTTCTGGTTGTCAGTGGCATGAATGTTCACAAACCTGTATGTCAATATTTTTGTGAGCGTTTTGATGGTCTTTACCATGGCCCTCTGCTATAAGTCCTCTGCTATAAGGACTAGTCCGTCTGACACCGCTGTGAAAGGGAGCAACCTAATACTGTCAACTCTGTGCACATTTGTTCCTGTAGTACCCATGCCAGCCAGAGCAGAGGGCGGCGTTGTGCTCACTTCACACAGATAATATTCAAAGTAAAGCAGAAAGCAGACTGAGACAAGCCACTTTTTTTTCGTCTCCTTGTCCGTTTCTAGGCTGTGAAATCACTATAGCAAGCAAGAGTTGTGTGTAATGCCACTGTGCCCAGTTGCTCCTGATTCCCTGTGGAAGCTATTACTTATTTCAAAACATCACTGTAGCAACAGACCTAGTTCAATTAACTCAGACAGTGCCCTACAAATATTAGTGTCATCTATGGTTGTGTTCTTTGATATCTCTGCTGAAGCAGAACTGCTTTACTATTTGGCTGATACCAATGGGGAGGTGTCAGAGCATGACAGGCCTCTACATGAATGTTGACACTGTAGGCAGAGGTAAAGGACAGCTTATACTGCCCTGTTTTTATAATTGCAGCAGTGATTTCATTCTTGAAGAGAACCTACAAATGGTAGGAAGCCACCTGCCAAAGTCCCTTAGTTGCAGGAAAAATCAGGTCATAAATGATGGAATGTTTGGAGGTCCTACGAAATATAACTCACAGAGCAGGGCAGGTGGGAGATATCGCATGCCGAAAGAAAGAGCAAGAATTTGCAAAGATTAGTGGGAAAATCTTGGGGAAGACCTTCTGTGGGAAAATCCTGTAAGTCACTCAAGTAGTTTTGTCTTTGTTTAGGGCATTTTTGAACAACTAAGTTAAAAAAACCCCAAAATTATTGCAGCTAATCAGTGTTAATCAGGAAAAAAGCTCTTAATAACTTACTAATAGCATGCTAAAAGGCACATTTCTATGCTAACCAGGTATCAAGCATAGTCTAAAGCTGGATTAGCCCTATTTCTTTGTAGTTCAAGGAACTGAGCACTGGAAGCAGGGTGGTAGTATTTATCTGAATGTCTGGGACTGGAAAAGAGATACATGTGAATTGTCTGGGATATTTCACCTGAAAACATACATGGATGTATCTGCTGTAAATAAATAAGCCCAGTGCTAAATGAGTATCAGGGCTGAGATTTGACCCATGCATCATCTGTTGACTCTGTGAATTCCTGTTTCTTGTCCAGTTCTGCTCATACGCATTTATTGCTAGTTTTCTCCGCTCTGCACCCAGTATAGGCACTATGTATGGATCCAGTCTTTGCTAGTCCTTGCACCTGAAGAGCTTCAAGGCAGGTTATGAGTAACTAGGTAAGGACAAGATATACAAGAGGACTCAAACAAAAGGATTTTTATTCCACCAAAAGACTTCCACAACCATGAATTTGTTTTTCCTTGAGAAAACCAAAGGGACTATAAAAGTTGCTATTTTCTACACCTGCATTAGCACTACTTGCCAGACACACAGCAAAGTCTCCCTGTATCTCAGGTTCAGCCTGGTACATGTGCAGAACTGGCCTTGCGTTAAGTGGATGCACGGGAAGGTTGGAGTTTTCTCGCACCTGCAGTTCCCGAATAAGGATAAAGATAGGTATGAGGGCTGTGTTCTCTGCTGTGAAAACTGGAAAGATGAGTTAAATTTCTGAGCAGGATTTGGAGGACAGGTTTGCTTACACTTTAGTTTGAGGCAGTTGCAGGCCCTGAGCCTCCTGTCTCCTCTCTGGACACTTTGGGATGCTAAACGTCCCTGCTACAAACTCACAAACAGGAGCAAGGAGTAAACTCAAAGGGAATTCAAGACTTTCTAGAGGCAGACTTGTGCAATCCTAGCCTACTAACAGGAACTCTGTTTCGGTCCACTCTGCAGGTGGAAAAGGACTTCCCAGCTCTCAAATGCAAACTAACAGCTCTGCTAGGAGGAGAGAAGACAAAGCCAGCAGCCTGGGGAGTCCTCTGTCTGCAGGTCTGTCAGGGCTGGGGAAAACCCAGTCTTGTTCAGTTCCTGCTCCTCAGCTAGTATCCTTCCCTTTAATTTCTTTGCATATTCTTGCTTGAAACCTGTACTTGTGTTAGTGTTTAAGTGGCTTGGTTACATCTTTGGTGTCTTTGTTATGGATCTGTGAGGACCAAAACTGGTCTTTTGCCAGAGCTACTTACAGAAACCCTTACTCTCATTCTTCCTCAAAAGCAGGCTGCTGTGGGAGCTGAAGGCCGGAGCATGTTGCCTCAGAGGTTACCACTTGGCATAATGATGCCCAAACAGTACTTTACTTGTTGGAGATCCAAAGGCTGCTTGTCCATGGAACAGATCCATCTATGGTCATTTTCCTGTCCTGGTCGTTTAGGTGACGATGGCACATTGATAGATCTGAGGTGTGGTCCTGCTGTCTTCTGGGGCTCCTCTTCCACAAATGCATATTTGCCATGTGCCAGGTCAACCCAGTGTCACTGGTACATGGTGAACAGGGCCTCATACCTAGTTATTGGGCAGCTAAGGGTTCTCCCTCTTCTTCTGATCCTATTTCCTGCTCTTCCCCTTTTCTTCAGAGCTGTCCCTTTTTGTCCAAGCCAATTCCATGCTGATTGGATAAGCATCACCCACACTTTACTTGTCTTCACTACTTCGCCTCCTTCAGCGCCAGACATGAGACAAACTGACCCTTAATACCCCAAGGCTCTTTTACCATAGCATAGAGCATCTAATGGATTTTAACACCTCCAGGAAGGCAGCCTTTAGATCAAATATCTACACAATAAATAACAACATTGTGCATTTAGTGGTGGAGATAGTGGAAGACGTCTGAACCAGAGAGGAATGAAATGAGCTTTTTGAGAAGTAGCTTGCATTTCTTGTTGCCAGGAGCATTATGAATGACACATCACACAGATTTATTTGCCGTATACCTGAGCAAAATATTAGAACGTCAGAATTATGAACTGCATGGAAGATGCCCTAGCAACTCTTCACTCTGTTTATGCTGAGGATGCTTCTGTTTTGCTTCGGAGAACTTTCATTCCTTCTCTTCCAAGCACAACCTGACTAGCAGGGTCTGGAGACAATGAGGCATTCTAACTCCGGGAAGTCATTTGTTAGGAGTCAGAGTGACAGGAATATTGAAACAAACAGGGAATCCTTGCTGCCTATGGAGTTAATCCATCCTCTGTTCTAGCTCTTGGAATCATGAAAATACCACTGAGCAATTTTTTTCTCTGAATTGGATCTTGAACATTCACAGTTTCTTAGGAACAGACCACCTCAGTACTAAAGTATAGTTGAAGAGAAGACTTTTTGACTTCAGATCTCCTTAGTAACACAACTAGGGTAGGTGAAAGAAGGGCTTGGGAAAATGGAAAATTGCCTGGATCACGCTGATCATTCTATTGCAAAAAGAGGTATTCAGCTGTTTTTAAAAGCCTCCTGTAAGAAGGAATGTTTATAAGCCATCAGATTCTTAGTTGGTAAAATTCTCTAAAAAGCCACTAAAAAACTCTGCTGCTTCTTGCAGTGGATAAGCACTGGGTTTCCTTCATTGTTGGCTTTACAAATCTCAAGCCAGAGTCTTTTGGCTACCATTTTTATAAGCTGAAACCATACTCTTGATCTTAGTGAAACTTAAAGTTTCTGAACAACTTCACCATTGCCCCAAAAAATTCTCACTGCTTGATTTGAGATTGACTGTGTTCTTTCTAATGGAGAAGGAAAAAACCAACACAGTTCTGCTAACAGCAGGAAAACCTTAGTATTAATCGCATAACGATGGTCAGGTGTGCTTCCTGTTTAACTGAGCAATTCAGTAGCCCTGATTACTATATTGAAAGACTGAAAACTTTGCTGTGCTTGGGTTTGAACATGAAACTGTCATTCAACAATTGGAAATTTTGAAAAAACTGATGGCATTTAATATCAAAATAGAAATATTTAAAGTTCATTGGTTGGAGAGGCCAGTTTGGTTCTGGTTCTGACTGTGGATCTAAATTGTTTTGCCATTAAAACAAGTAATCTCTTGAACTAACTAAATCTGTATGCTGGTCTCACATTATCAGGCCTTGGAGAAACATTTCCCAGCCTGAGAACCATTTAAGTTGAAAAGTGGAATGAAGGGAAACAGACATGCAGGGAGAGGTGTGACTTGCCCAAAGCATCATAGCAAACCAACTGCAGATCTAGGAGTAAAACTTTGCTGCTTAACTTACAGCCCATACATTGTCTCTTGCACTCAGAAAAATGACCAAACTTTGCATTTTTATGTGAACAAACTTGAGTTGAAAATGTACTTTTTAGTGACTGGAGGCCACCTTAAGATATTCTTAGGTAGGAAATAAAAGCCTTGATACTGTTAATAAGCAAGATGACAAGGTGAATAGTTAATAACAATGGAAAGACAGACAGGTACTGGGTAAATACAAAGTTACACATATTCGATTGGTCCTTCCAAAAATTTTCCTCTAAATGCTTCCTGGAAGTTGCTTTAAAGGGAAGAATGGCAGAAATCAGGCTAAGTTAGCTTTCAAATTTTTTTTTTATTAGATGGTCTTTACCCATCAGCTTTATGAAACCCAGAGTTTCCTGTTTTCCCTGGAATAGGTGGCTGGATGTAATGATATTCTCTTAGGGACTGTGGAGCAGCAACAATAAAAAAAATAAATCAATGGAAACCAAGAGTCCTCAGGGAATTAGGTTTTTAATTCAATGCTCTTAATGTATTTTAGGTGCTTAACTTCCGTTTCCTAAAACTGAATATCATAATGTGAAGCCTGCAACTTCTCCAAAGAGACCTAATAGCAGCCTTCCAGTACCTGAAGGGGGCCTACAGGAGAGATGGGGAGGCACTCTTTATCAGGGAGTGTAGTGAGAGGACAAGGGGTAACGCGTATAAGCTGAAAGAGGGTAGATTTAGACTAGACATTAGGAAGAAATTTTTCACTGTGAGGATGGTGAGACACTGGAACAGGCTGCCTGGGGAACTTGTGAATGCTCCATCCCTGGAGCTGTTCAAGGCCAGGCTGGATGAGGCTTTGAGCAACCTGGTCTAGTGGAGGGTGTCCCTGTCCATGACAGGGGAGTTGAAACTCAATGATCCTTAAGGTCCCTTCCAACCCTGACCATTCTATGATTCTATGATTCTATGATTCTATGATTCTATGATTCTATGATTTGAAGGTGCACAGATCTGAAATGCAAAAAAAGCATCTGGTTGGTTGGTGTGGGGGCCTATTCTCATGGTCTGAAGGCTAAGCATAGGCAAGCAAAAGAACAGATGTTAAGAGATGGAAATGACTCATGTTCGTGCTAAAATTGCTATGCAGAATCCTCCTGGCTGCCATGGCTCAGGTTAAGTTAAAGCCCCTTAGACACCCAGGTCTGTTGCAGCATTGTAATAGCAGTGAACACATGATCCCTGTGTGTGTGACCATGTGCATGCGTGTTTGCATGTGTGTGTGTGTTCATCAAGAAGGGAAGTAGCCTCCCCTGCTGGGGCTGCATGTTTGCCTCCACATCAGGAAGCTGTGTCTCATAAAGTGCTGGCCAGCAGGAGTCTGACCATGCCATTATCACAAAATCAGACCCAGCTCTTCCCCTGAACCTGCACATCATTCAGCCCTGAAGCACAACCCAGTCTCCAGGAGCTACTCGGGGAGTGCTGCAACTTGAGAGGAGGCGGAAGAGTCTGTCTCTCCCCAATCCAGCATCATCTTTGCCATCCAAAGGGAAAGTGGCTTCTGGTTTGCCAAAGCTTAGACAAGGACTTATAAGGCTTAACTCCAAGCAGCATTTTCCTTAACTTGAAGCAGCATTTCCTTTACTGTGGACTGGAACTGAATAACTCAACTTTGTGTTGGTCAAAATGTTTTGTGCTATTGAACAATGGTTCAGTTACGTGAATTTGAATAATTTCCTCAGAAAGCATAATTTCAAGTAAGTAGTGTCATCTTGAGTGGCTACAATAGGTGATATATTTGGGGAAAATCAGCTTCAGTATTTGTTATGGCTGATGCCCACTGCTATAGTAAAGACCATTTTGAAATTTCATTGAAAAATATGGGAATATTTCAGCATTATGACCACCTGTAAAATGGTTTTTAAGAAGCATTTATGCTTCTATTTAAAACCATGTCTCTGTAAGCATATGTGGCAGCTTTGGGACACTTGATGCAGGGACCTATTGTGACAAAACTTTGATATATTTAATCACACCAGATACAAAAAAATGAAGTATATGCCAAGTACATTGTTGAAACTTGACTATTCTGATGAGTCTAAGGCTTCAGAAGAGAATCTTGCTGGCAATGTAGTTTTGTGTCTTTATCTGGGCTCTGTTTGCTTCTTACATTCAGTGTGTAAAATGCCTGTTGTTCATGCTAGTATGGACAACTGGTATCCTAAGGCTTAGACTTTATAGGGAAAGCAGTTGTAATTAATTTCTCAAATTCAGTTAACCAAGACTATACTACTCAAGGTCTTTTTCTATCTTAAAGCTGACTTCTGAATGGGTTGGTAATACTTCAGTACTTAGTCTCCTGTGGGTACCAGAAAAGGAAAGGCTGAAGGTATTACAGACAGTGAAATGCACTGGTTCTTATTGGAAAATCCCGGTAAAGAAGGTTTGCATGCCCATGTGAGCAGAGTCTCCTTTCCTTTTCTAGAGAACTGAAGTATTTGCAGACCAGACATTACTTTTCTTTTTGGGGTGGTTGCCTATTCTGTGAGGCTTCTATGTCAGACTCATAGCAGGAATAATGTGACATGGTGCAGTCACCAAGTGATAATACAGTTGAATGTTATACAGAAATATTCCTTCCTAAATGATCTGGCACCTTGTTGGAGTGTATGTAGCTTGTTCAAAGAAGAGTGAGGATAATTTGCTTCTGAAAAGTGAGATGCACCAAAGGACACTTAACAGCAGTTATGACATGACAGAAAAGCAACTTACTCCCCCAAGCTGTTAACAGGAGTTGAGTATTACACTAATGTAACTATGGGCTTCTGCAAGAGCTGCAGGGAGTGCAAACTTCTTTTTCCAGGAACAACTTCCTTGATGGTCCCTCTCTTCCCAAGGATTTTAGAAAAGGTGATGCAGTAGGAGTTCTTATAAGCAAGCAGAGCTGAGGGTCCTGTATTTTCTGTGACACCTTTGTAGGCCCTTCAAAGAACCAAGGAAGTATGTTGAAGAAACAACCTCATTTGTTCGGGCTCCAGCTTTGTGGGCACAAGAGGAAGCAGACCTAAGACTGGCGCAGTGAATACAGTTGACTGCAGCAACACAGCCTGTATAAGGAAATACAAAACGCTTCCTGCAACTCTGCTCTTAGCATAACTTATATGAAGTTGCAAGAACTGACTGCTTGTGCAATCCCTGATGGATTATATTGTATCTTAACTGATCCTGTAAGGATCAGTTCAAGAAACCCAGTTTTAGAAATGCATTGCACTGAATTTCAGAATTTTTGAGTTAGGAAAACAAACCACTCTGACCAGATAGTTTCTTCAACGTACTTCCTGATGTGTTTGAATTTAACCACTTCTGTGATGTGCTGACAACAGAGGATTTCTGCCTCATGAATCACTGGCAAAAAAGCAACAAGCCATTTGTCATAATACACAGGTAACACTAAATAAACACCGCTTGTCTAAAACAATGAGAGCAGTCCTACAGAAAAGCTGCAGGACTGAAGAGGAGACATTCTGTAAGGTTATAACACCAGTTTCCCAAAGCAGAGGCAGCATTTTTATTTTAATGAAAATATGTTATGAGCCTGGTATTAAATTCGGTAGCTTCTGTTTTGTCCATCAAACAGAATGATGCACTAAAAGACGAGTAAGGAAAATGATCATGTTGGCTGCTTACACTCTGTCATCTGACAATTGCTAGTTCAATAATCCCTAAATTCTTCAGTGAAGAAGATAGCACTCTTTTAAATTCCCCATTGTACTGGAGGCATTATCCCTTCTCCTCTTTGTTCATAAGCAACCTGGCTAGGGATCCTGGCACACAGAAATGTTTTTGCATCATCTTGGTTTATGCAAATGTATCAATGAGCCAGTCAAGTTTCATCTGTCTTCTTCTAGTTGGAGAACAACGATAGGATATAAGAGTGGTAAAGGTGCGCTACTTGCTCCCCAGAACTCCTGGAAGTGCTGCTTGCTTCAGTTTTCCACTTCTAGTTAAGGTTCAGTAATCTTGTTTTGCATCATATTACACAAGTCCTGTATGCCTTTTACAGTGTTTACTAAATTGATTCTTAGAGTATAGGTGCTGAAGGAAGAGCCCTTCAATTTGGGTGAAATCATTCAAGTATTCCCCAAAATCAGCAGTCACATCTGAACTTCATTTTCAGATATGTGAAGGCTCCTCAACCCTCTTCACATCAATTCAGTGGGGGTGTTTAGTATCATTTTGTGTAAACTAAAACTGAGGCCATCTATGATTTCAATATTCATTACTGCCCAAAGAGGTCCAAGAGGTGAAGCAGAAGAAAAGTAAAATTATGGGACCAGATAATCTGGATGTCTCTTATTCTCCTCACTCAATGCGTGCTACTCAGGTTACTCTGAGCACAGTCAGTCTTTAATTCAGGAAAGCTTCTTCTTCCAAGATTGATTGAGAATGGAAATAAGTTCCCAGAAAAGCTCTGTTGCTACAGGCAGTGAAGGGACAATTTAAGAACAAATCGGCCTGAAACTTCCTTGACCAAAGGGCAATGCATTGCAGTAAATAAAACACTGGGTGAGTAACTGGTTGGGTCCTCTCTGCTTAGCTCTTCACCTAAGTTGTGGCAGTTGCATTGAGCCCTTGAAATGGAAACGATTAAGGCTGTAGCAAACTCAGGATGGCCACAACCTAGAGCTTCACAGAGAAAGATGTTGTTCTGTTTCACTACTTGCAGTGCTGAGTAGTTGTGTAATGCAGAGCTTGGATTCCTTTCCGTGAACAGATCAGGGTGGCTGTCGTGGGTTAAGCAGAGCAGAGTTAATTTTTTTTCCCTTTTCCCTTCTCTTCATATATAGCTAGCAAGAAGCTGTGTTTTGGATTCCTGCTCAGGAGAGAATTGATAAGAGAAGAACAGAGAAGAACGTTTATAGTTATTGCTAGGATGTTGCTATTTGTTCTCAAGGACGAGATACATTCAGCCTCTCTCCTCTCAATAGACAGAGAGAGAGCCCGGCTTCTAGCTTGGGGTTTGCTTTTAAGTCAAGATTGAGAAGCAGACTGACCAATTATTCCATCCCATGCACGTCATACCCAGTATTTAGGAGAAGACTCTTCAAGGAGAGCTGTCTTTCCACTTCCGGATTCATCTCGCTTTGGGAAGCCTGCATTTGCTCTCCCAAGGCCTTTCCCCTCCCTCCCCCCACGGTCACCGTTAGCTCTCGGCCCGGGACACTCGTTTATCTCCATTCCGTGAGTTTTGGCATCCTCCCTCTCCAGGAGGATCGTTAGCTGCTTGTTTTTTTTTTTCTGCTTCAGTCAGCTCTCGGGCTGGGACGCTTGGGCTGTTATCTCCGTTCCGTGAGTGCCTCCGGGAGCGGTGCACCCCCTTTCCCCCCTTTCCCCCCCCCCTTTCTGGGGAAATCATCTGTGCGGTTTCTTGGGATTATTAGCTGGTAACAGGCCGAGCCTTCTTGGGGGGAAGCATAGTTGTGTATCACCTATTCTCTCCCTCCTTCGGGGCCATTGGCTGGGAGTGGGCTGGGCCTTTGGTCATCAGGTGGGGAGGGGCAGTATCACTGTGTATCACATTGCATCTTTGTATATAGTATTATTTCTAATATTATTGTAGTTTAGTAATTAAATTGTCCTTATCGCAACCCATGAGTCCTCTTTGCCATTTACCTCTTTAATTCTCTTCCTTATAATTGGGTGGGGCAGGGACTGTGTGAGCGGGTGTGTGTGGTTTGGTCCCCAGCCAAGGGCCAACCCATCACAGTGGCCTGTGCGTGGTAGCTTGCCAACTTTGCCGTCTTTTTCAAATAAAAGCGTTACCTTAGTATACTAACCATGTTTCAACAGGCAAAGGAGAAAGCAAGATCAGGAAAGACTCTGCAAAATGCCTTTGTGAGGGTGGTGAGCTACTGATCCTCTATTAATAGAGAAACCTGCTTGCCAAAACCATGGAGAAGCGTGAATGATGCCAATTTTGTATTCCACCCCTGCAAAGTTAATGTCCAAATCCAGTAAGGTATCCTATAGTCTGCCACTCTGCATCTTCTGTCACCACTGGCCCATTTATCTAGCGCTCCCTTTGTCTGAGATCTTTGTAGTCTGCACCTGAATGTCCTATGATATATTAGCTTTGCTTTCTGTTTTACAAGAGGAAATGGAAGGTCAGACTGATGCTATCAGAACATGAACCTTGGAAGCAAAAGCAAAAGGAGAGCAGTGGCTCACTTGTGGGTTGCCATGGCCTGGTATTTTTCTGAGCAGGAAGGTATGGGACTGTCATTAAAGTGGGACCACAGGCCTAGCTCTGTATTCCTTTCAACCATATTGGTACCCATAAATCAAATTGTGGCAGCAGGTGGAATGCATTTTTAATATGTGGAGATAGATCTCTATGTTAACACCAACAACAGTTAATATAGCAGCTACTGAAAGTTGTACTCAGCCTACGGCGAATTTTCACAGGATGTGATTTTATAGCAGAGTGACCCACCACAGCTTAAATTTAAGCTGTATGCATTCATATATGCAAGAAAATGCTGCTTAGGATATGTCTCATATTTGACTTCAAGTTATCACCTATTACATGAAAGAGAACTATTTAGCTTCAACCTGAGCCTGGATGAAAAACTCCCTTACCATTTCAGTGCTCAGCCTTTTGAGAGATTTCCTTTACTGGATTTGGCTTTACTAGCCAGCTCTCAGCTGTCAGAAGCCCATCCCAGTATGCAGATTCCTTGTCTGTGTCATCTTTATCACTATTTCTGTGCACCTCAGAGTTGTGAATACCTCTCAAATGAAGGTTTGAACTACACATGAAGAGGATCCGGACCTTGCATCCTTCACTCCTGCAACATGTGGAGCTGCATCCCCAGAGACTGCCTTGGGACTACTCCCTTTGTTCCACCATCAGGGTACACTTGCAAAACACTAAACATTGGAAAGTGTCGTTTTAACTCCTTAGTGCCAAGAAATAATTTATGTATGTGTCAGCCTGTACTCAACACAACTTTCTGCTTCAGCTTTTGTCTAGTAGGCTCACTAGGTATTAGGAAATTGTTTCTGTCTTCTTGGTACCTGTGTTTATACAGTCACTTACTTTCCTATCTTGTTCCCCAAAACTCTCATTTGTCTGGTCATTTGATTTTAGCGATATCTGCTGGAACACAGATAAACATGAACTAGACTGAGAGCAGCATGAGCAGGGAGCTCTGCAGGTGGGCTAGTGTGTCTGCACAGGGCTATGCCCTTGATAAAATGCAGGACCACCAGAGCCCTTGGGCTGAATCTGTGATATTTTCTGTTGCATCTACACAGCAGTGAATTAGCCAGATACTTCTGGAAGCCCATTTGAAGCTAAAATGTTTGGTAAAGCTTATATTTCACCTTATTTCCCCCAGCTTCTGTTATTTATGAAGTAATTATTTGGAAACTAGGAGTCACTCCAGTTTCTAATTCTCTGGTCCTTAAGTGGAGCAGACCTGCAACCTCCTCCAGCCCAAACGAATGCTGTCACCATCAGCTCAACCGCTGTCATGCTGCCAAAGCCCTTTGCTGCAAACCATTGGAAGAGCCACCATTGCACCACACAGCACATCACTGACTCCCACACGCTCACCTTCCTGCATGTGTGTGAGCAAGACTTGTGGTACAGCTACTCAGCATGCTAAGGGCTATTTTGGACTATCCCGCAACCCTGTAAAAGTGCCTGATAGAAAGAATAAAAACTGTGGCAGGCAATGGAACAGGGTTTGCTAGGTGAAACACTGTCATCTTTCTTGCCAGGAAAGTCACACAAGGAGATCATAATTACTGTCTGAAGCTATCAATGAAGCAGTAAGATTGACACTGTACAAAAAAAAAATAGAAATGAGTGGCTTTACAATTTCAAGATGCCTTTACAACAGCAACAGCTTCTCTCAAAATTTGGAAATGCAGGAGGGCTCCCATCAAGCCTCATGTGGACAAATATCCAAAGAGGGACATACCCAGCCCTTTCTCTAGTGATCTCTCTGGAAAGACTAGTGGGCTTTTAAACTCAAAAGTAAATTTTTGCTTAAGTAAAAAGAAACTTAAACTATAAAATAAGAAGCTTGAAGCTATTGTGAGAGAGAGAACTAAAATATATAAACTGGGTACAACTGTCCTGCCCCAGGGCTGTCCAAGCAAAACTTTGCTTCCATTCATTTGTGCACAGTGCTCTCATTGGCAGAAGCATGTTGGTCACTAAAAACCTTTCTGTCACCTCTCAGTCCTCATAGTTGTTCCCCAAAATTGCATAGTTCAAGTGAAGGCTCACATTTTGTGGTGTCAAAATCGTGCCTATAGACACCCTTGGATGTATGATTCTCTAATGTCGTGGAGCAAAAGGAGAAGATCATATCACAAAGGAGAAGAGTCCCAGAGACCAGAGCTTGATCACCATCCCTGACATAACCATGGGGGAGCCAAACCCATCAATCATGAAAATGGAGTGATTTAGAGCTATAAATGCAATGCTGTTTACCTAGATCACTGTCAGAGCTTGCTCATCTATCCTAGTCAAGCTGAACTGCAACCTTTATCTGTTTTTCGGGGTCTAGCACTTTCTGTTTTTCTTCCTCTTCTCCCCATCATCGTGGCACATTCCAGATCAAAGACACTTGGAAAAGCACTAAGGACTCTAGGTCTGACTCTAAACACAGCAGAGAAAAAATGGACTGTAAAAGCCACTGTTCAAGGGCTCTGAGAAGAAGGTGTTGAGCAGCTCCAAAATCTGGTGTTTCAGGCTATTTCTGGTGATGAGGCAACACTAGCTGTCATACAAGATAGGTCATTTCACTCAGAGGAGAGGAAAACTTAGCAAAACAATGATAACTGTGTGGGAGGCTGCAAAGAAACAGAGGCAGCAAAATGCTGCAGCAGAACAGAGACTTGTTCCGTTGTTTTGTCTTGAAGAAGCCCCCCCACAGTCACTCCAGAAATAAACCACAGAAAGTTTCTGAGGACAGCAGTGCAGAAGACCCCAATGAGCAAGCTGCACTGAGGCAGAAAAGAGGCAAAATTTCAGGTGAGCTCAGGGACAAGTTTCCTGTACCCCTCAACAACGCTCAGCCCAGCTGTCTTCACACTTGGGTCTCTTAAAGAAAAAGTGTTTTAAAAATGTTCAGTGTTGGGTGAGTCTAAAGTATTTGTCTCATGTGGTGAGCTCTACGAGGTTTATGGGATGAAAAAAGTTAACAGATTTCAACTCTGTCTTCCCTGATGTCTTTTGAAATCAATGGACCAGACTAATTTGCTGACATTATGAAGTTCAACTTCTGCTTAGAATTCAAACTGTCCAATGCCTGGGAAAAAGTCTGAGTTGGGGTTTACTTTCTGGGGCAGAAGTGAGCTTGCGTTCCTCAAGGCAAGAAAATCACATCAAGTTAACACAGGAATTACAAGAACAAGATAGTATCAAAAAAGATAAGTCACTTCCTGACCAGGGGGATGGGAGAGAAGGAGGTAAGGTTGATGGAAGCTTAATCAGCATAGTAAAAATCACACCCCAGGGAGACCTTTCATGCTGATGTAAGATCACCTTTGTATAATGGACTGTTGTGGGTAAGGACTGAGAAGCAACTGCGTTCCACCCCCACCACATCATTGCTCCCTTCTCTCTCTGCACCCCACTGTGAAGAAAAAAAAAACAAACAAAAAACTGGTACCTTGTGAGTTGAGGTAACAACTGTTTTAATAATACAACACAAGAAAAAGAGAAGACAACAACAACATCAGTAGGAATATGCAATGGAAGGGCTCAGCATGGAAAACGGCTCTGAGCAGAGCTGGCTATGGCCACCTCCCAGCTCCTGTGAAAATTAACCCTCTCCCAGCTGAACCCAGGACATGAACTAATAACTAATCAGAATATGTGCAGGAGGTGTGCCAGTTATGTAACGAAAAGCTGACCAATGAGCAAATGTTGTGCAACTTCTTTGTTGTAACCTGTACAAAAGTCTGCAACGTCTCTAAAGAGGTGTGCTAGTTTTTGTGCACTATTGCCTAGCACCCTCTTCTGTACAGGCTACATTAAATGTTGGAAAGTTGATCTCTGTGTTGTTCGTTGGCTCCAGTGCACTGGGCATGTACCTATTCTCAGACTGAGGGACAACAAGCCAGCAGAGAGCAAAGCCTGTCTGTAATCAGAAAGACTTTAGTGACCTACAGACTGAGTTGGACCCATTCTTTCCATAAATTGTTTTTCAGGGAAGGAATCATTCCTTTAAAGCCGGAAGTGCTGGATGACTGGAAGAATTCAGGAAGGCTGGACTGGAAACAACTTTTGATCCTCCAAACTTCCTCTGAAATTTTATTCTCTGCATCGCATACTCTGCTGGAAATTAGTGGACAACCACTTATATCAAGTGGCTGCTTGCTTGCATTAAAATGGGTAAAGGTCCAACTAAATACGCTTACAAATCAAATCAGCCTGTCTTTGCTTTTTGCCTCTTAACAGGGAAACTCAACACTTTAGGCACCACTTTCCAAGGACCTGTCCATTTCCAGTGTGAAACAGAGCTGCAGCATTGGGATCAAACCCACTGAACCCATTAATCATGTCTGAGAGCCATGAGCATTTGGTGTAACTTGGATTGTAAATTCCAAGTCATCCAGAGCAACGCATCCTTGTACTCAAGACAGGGGCTCACGTGTACCGTGGCCCTGATTTATCTGTAATTAACCTGATAATTCTGGCTCCTGGGGCAAGCAGAGAATCTAATTACTTTTTGCATGTATGTGGCCTCATCCAAATGTGATTAGCTGGCTCTGCTAAGTCATCCACTATGATGCTAATTTAAATCAACAGTAAATAATAATATTATTTCACTGTGACAATATTAGTGATAATTCTAAGATGCAAAGAGGGAAAAGTGCTTTGGAATGACTAAGCTGCCTGCACACCATCTCTTAAGGTTGTAACAAGCAGCTAGGAAAAATCCTGGAAGGTCATTGCTCAGCAAGACTCACCCGATAGACCTCACTCCTCTGTATGAGGTTTCTCCCATGTCAGAGAGCTCTGGTAGGGTAGCATGGGTCATCCTCCTGCTGCTGTATCAGACAGGGCATCACAAATGGAAGCTTACAACAACTTTATACAGGTGGAGATATTCTATAAATAGATGAGTGCAACTGAGAAGTACATGTGGGTATCATGAAGCGAAGATCTACAGGGCAAATAAATTTTCACAGGAGTCCAGGGCTTGAGTGAAACTTTTCAGGGCAAAACAAATGGAAAACAGCAGCAGAACTTGTAATTATTGGCTGGAAATTTAATTTTCTGAGGACATCTAGTGAGGACGCTTGTCATAGGGTCAAATTAGGTCTCTCTACCATTTCCGAGTCTTTGGGATTTTGCATAACAAAGTTGGAGTCTGGGATTTGGGACAGGGAGATTCTGGTTTGTGCTGAACTCAGAAATCACATGTGAAAGTCCCTGGTTAGGAAACACTGCCAGCTTTCCTGTGGTGTAGGAACTGGTTTAGGGAAAATGGTCCTTTTCTCTCTGTTGCTGGGGTACAGAGCTGTGCTGCAGTGCTCCAAGGAGCAGAGCTGGAGTGCAGACTGAAGGTACTCTTATTAACTTAAAGCAAATCAGCCATGAGATAAACTTACCTTCGGCACATTTAAATAGTACCACTGCTTTTCCCCCCAATTTTGTCTGTTGTTGTCCCCTCACTGTTCACTAAGGACTATATCTTGTCATGTCTTTTCACTGTACACTCCCCGGTTTGATCAGAAAAGGTCATTGTCTCTGGAGAACCTTAGTGGTCACTTACAAAGACGAAGGAGAAAAAACCTGCCATCCCTCTACGCTGTCTTCTATAATAATGGCCTCCTGCAAGTCTTGTGGCCACTCTAGAGCACAGTCCTTCTGCAGGAAAGCACAAAATATATAGAAATCACAGAACAAGAAGATGCTTTCTGAAGGACTCCTGCTCTAACGTGCATCATAGGTAAATGAACATGGAAGGGATATCTATCTAAAACATGTCTGCCCTCTGGCAGGAGGCCATACTTACATGACAAAAAGGAGACTTCTATCATAAAATAAGTTGACCTGTAAGGCATATATCTACTGTCACCTAGCAGATATGGAGCATGGGGGAGTACCGTAGCAGTCTCAGAGTTGTGCATAATAAAATGGTCCAGCTGGCAGTGAGCAGCATAGTGGAAGTGTTTTTATTGAATGTTTCCCTCATCCAGAGGCAGGACGTGTTATTATCCCTGTCTCAAGCCGCTTTTTCATATCAATAACAACTCATAGCCTTCCTTTCACCTCCCAGTTTGTAGCCAGATGTATGAAAACAAGAGTTCATTCAGATCTACTGTGGACAGCACTTCTTTTGCTGTTATTACCCCTTATGAATAGCCAGGGGAAAGCATTAGCAAGCATCTCCTACATGGCCTGCTAGAGTTGTAGCCTTCTGGGGCAGACACCCTGTGTAGACCTCCATGAATCGTAGGACCTTGTGGTAGGTTGACCCTGGCTGGATGCCAAGTGTCCACCAAAGCCCCTCTATCACTCTCCTCCTCAGCTGGTCAGGGGAGAGAAAATACGACAAAAGGCTCGTGGGTCAAGATAAGGACAGGGAGAGATCATTCATCAATTAACGCCATGGGCAAAACAAACTCTACTTGAGGAGAATTAATTTAATTTATTACCAATCAAATCAGCTTAGGATAATGAGAAATAAAAACTAAATCTTAAAACACCTTCCCCCCACCCCTCCTTTCTTCTTGGGCTTAACTTCAGTTCTGAGTTCTCTGCCTCCTCCCCCCCTCAGTAGCACAGGGGAGTGGGGAATGGGGATTGTGGTCAGTTTATCGCATGTTATTTCTGCTGCTCCTTCCTCCTCAGGGGGAGGACTGTTCACGCTCTTCCTCAGCTCCAGTGTGCGGTCCCTCCCATGGAAGACAGTCCTCCACAAACCTCTCCAACACGAGTCCTTCCTACGGGAGACAGTTCTTCACAAACTGCTCCAGCATGGGTTCTCTCCACAGGGTGCCATCCTTCCGATACAGACTGCTCCAGTGTGGGTCCCCCTTAAGGTCACAGGTCCTGCCAGAAAACCTGCTGCAGTGTGGGATTCTCTCTCTCTTCATGGGGCCACAGGTCTTGCCAGGAGCCTGCTCCAGCACGGGCTTCCTTTGGCATCTGCCTCTTTTGGGAATCTGCCTGCTCTGGTGTGGGGTCCTCCATGGGCTGCAGGTGGAGATCTCCTCCACCATTAACCTCCACAGCTACAGGGGCACAGCCTGCTGCACCATGGTCTTCACCACCAACTGCAGAAGAATGCCTGCTCCGGTGCCTGGAGCACCTCCTCCCCTCCTTCTTAACTGACCTTGGTGTCTGCAGAGCTGTTTCTCTCACATATTCTCAATCCTCTCTGTCCTGGGTTCAGCTGAAACAGAGTTAACTTTTTTCATAGTAGCTAGCAGGAGGCTGTGTTTTGGATTTGTGCTGAGAAGAAAGCTGATAACAGTGATGTTTATAGTTGTTGCCAGGACATTAAAGGTCTCTTCAGTTTCTCTGCTGTGCCAGTGTATCCAGGTGTGGGAGAAGCTGGGAGGGAGCACAGCCCCAGTTGCTAGCCTGGGATTTGATCTTAGGTTTGGGATTGAGACCCAAAGTGGCCAATAATCTATTCCGTAACATATGCATCATGCCCAGTACATAGGTGAGGGGCCTCCAGAAGCTCGTCCCTTTTTGTTCCAGATCCCTTTTTCTTCCAGATCCCTTTTTGTTCTGGATCCTTTCTGCTCCAGGTCAGCTCTCTTTCCAGGTCAGCTTTCTCAGGAAGGTCCCTCTCCCAGGGCCTTCTCCCTCCCTTGGTCATCTCTTGGTCTGGGAGGCTCTTATCTCCATTTCAGGAGTATGGTTTTGGGATTGTTAGCTGGGAGCAGGCTGAGCCTTGGTTATTGGGTGGTGAGCAGTATCATAGAATCATAGTTTCATTGTATCGTTGTGCATCACTCATTTGTATATTTATATATATTAACATTTTCAGTATTATTGTAGTTCAGTTATTAAATTGTTCCAATGAGTCTTTTTTTTTTCTCCTTACCCCTTTAATTTTCTCCCCCATCTCTGGGGAGCTGGAGGGAGTGAGAGAGCGGTGTGTGGGGGTAGCTTCAAGTTATGGATAAACCCATCACACTCTCTTCGGCTGTAGTTGCCCAGCTTTTTCCACCCTTCCTAAATATTTTATCACAGAGGTGCTACCACAGTCACTGATAGGCTTGGCCTTGGCCAGAGGCGGGTCTATCTTGGAGCCAGCTGGCACTGGCTCTATTGGACATAGGGGAAGCTTCTGTCAGCTTCTCACAGAAGCCACCCCTGTAGTCCCCCTGCTACCAAAACCTTGCCATGCAAACCCAGTACAGACCTGCTATCTCTTCTGCAGAGACTGTATTTTCTCCTTGGGATTGTTGCTTCACCAGAAATTAGACCAGTGTAAAACTTGACTTTTTCAGAAGCAAAGAGATTGGAAGTAAGATAGTTGGAGAGGACGCTGTGTCTCTTCTCTTCAGGGGGACCATCAAGCCTGGGAATGTTTTGGTTTCCCTTCTGGCTTCAGGGAGTCATCTGTTATTTTTTTAAGTGAATGCCTGTGAACACCAGTGATATCCTGTGTGGTAGGTGGAAGCATTGGTTACTACCCTGAGACACATAATTTCAGGGCCAGAAGTTCTGGTTTCATTTCCATGTGTGTGTGGTATTCGCCTCACCTTCCATCAACAAGCACAAAACATTACCTCAAACTCTGTTTACAATTACATGAAGATTTGGTATGTAACGTTTTTTCTCTGGTTTTCTTCCCTCCAGATAATTTGCCGAGTTTCTCTGAACACTGCTTCATTCACATCTGTGGTACTGCTATCACTGATTCATGGCATGGTGAATGGGGTGCAGTGGCCATTCACAGGTTTGTGCTGCCAGCCAACCTCTATTTCTAGCCCAGGCCATCTAATACTTTCCAGGACTGTTCATTAAATTGTGTCACTTAATATGGTGCAGAGTCAACAGATGCCAAGCTTGGGGCAAAGCTGGCAAGCAGGAGTTAAGACTTGGATTCCCGGAAATTATTTTTTCCATGAACTGTTACTACACAGGAGTACAGTGCATAGAAAGTCTGGATGACCAAGACTAGATCACAGCCTCATGGACACACAAAGCCTCATAATGATAACTTTGTGTTTCTGAGCACTGCAAGAGCCATAAGACAAGGGGGAGTGGTTCAAGGATAGGGGAATATATGCCTTGATCCTGTAAATCTACAAATACGGGATTTATTTGGATTAAATATTCAGGATGATCAACCAGTGCTCACTGTACAGACCCCACCACTTTCCTCCAGACCTCCTGTTCTCACGCAGCTCTTCAGTTGTCAGAAGAGTTTCTCTTCAAGATAAACCTGCCTTGAACCATGTGGCTAGCAGTTACAATAATCTATTGTGCACAAGCAGAAATAAAATTGATGAAGTGTAACACCAACTAGCTGAATAAAAGTCATCCAGTAGAACTTAATATTATGCCCAAGTCTTAATATCATGACCTTTTTAAAAAGGCGAGGTGCATGAAATTATCCTGATGTCTCAGTCTTATTTACCACTACCCAATTATAGTGTCATGGCCTCACCTGCTTTTACTCTGAAAACTTGGTATCAAGCTGTAAGGCTTAACAACATTCCAGCTTCACATACTACCAAGATGTGCTCAGGTAGGAGTCCTGCCTCGTCTTGAGGTACAAAATGTATACATTGCTCTTCTCACTCAGAGTGTGCTCTGTTTCTCTCACTTTTCCCTCATGCAGCTGAGATCACTAGGACTGGAATTTTGCAGAATCCAGAGGGAGGTACTGGAAGAAATCTCTGTAGTGAGGCAGAAACAACTTGTAGATAGTGCTGATCTCTAAGTTCTCTATTCAGTGCAGGAAGAAAGCAGTTGTCAGAGATTATTCCCCTTCTCCAGATATTAATGCTTGGAAATCTGCATTGCTATATGCTTGCTTTGTGTTTCTTTTGTGGATGTTAAAATGCTTCCATGTTTGCATTAATGACTGTGTGTGAGTGAGAGAGAGAAATGGGAAGGACTAACTGGGCCACCAATCCACAGTTAGCTGGTCTAAGCCAAAATGCAAACCAGAAAAAATAATTACTCAGGACAAAATGGGAATATTCAGGTCTTGTTGTGGTACTGTGGGACTTTTACTCTTTCAAATATAAACCTAAGTCCTAGGGAAGCATGTGTGGTTTTGGAGGTACTTTCTTTAGCAGCTTGAGGCTGCAACCTTGTCTATTATTGTTTGGAAAAGTAGGGAAAAAATGTGGCTGCTAATCCTGTATCTCATTTGTGTGCAAAAATAGGGATTTTAGTTTTATAGTTCTGTGATTACTTCTATGAGACAAGGCCACTGAAATATTCAGCAAAATAATGTGTAGAAGTTTATGACGCTGCATGGAGTTCCCTTCTGAGCTTATGCCCCACTGTGCTAAGTCACTCTGGTGCCAAGAAGCCTAGACATTACAGTGAAGCTGTAATTTCAAGGTGAAACTTCTAATGATGGCTGAGACAGAAACAAAATGTTGGGTCTCCAGCATGCTGGCTTGTGCCCAGTCTTCCTCAGTTTTACAGTGGCACACAGAAAACTGCTTAATCTATACCGACTAAAAAGACCACTCTGGTAGAAGGTTGTGCATGAGTTCAATCTTGGCCTCATATAGACATCCAACGAAACTAAAAACCTAACAATTGGAATTCACGCTTTGTGAAAAAAAAGCAAAGCAAACAAGGCTGAGGCTGTTGCAAAGTTATGACATGAGATAATTCTTTTTAGTAGTCCAGATGCATGTAAATACTTTTGAGCAAAATAGCTGAGATTTTTCTCATCGTCATCTGAGACACAGGCGAGGTGCTTCTTGCTTTTGCACCGAACATCTTTTAGGTCATATGTCAGTTTTGGTGAAAAGAGAAAGTCATTGAAATGTAACTTAAATATTCACCTAAAAGGTCACAAAGAATTGCTCTGTGTCCAAAATAGCTTACAATCCATGTCCGTTCTCGGCAGAAAAACAACACATGTTTGCTAATGGTTGTCTATAAGTCACTCTGCCAGAGCTCCTCTCCTCTGAAATTTATCCTGCTTCCCCCACAGTATTTCTAAACTTAGAATGATGACTCAAAATGGGCAAACACTCACTGATAAGGCAAGGACACCCAGCCCTGGAGAGTTTTATTGGATGGCATCACAATCCAAGAAGAGAGTTTCCAACTGCAGAACTGCTGCTGCAAGGAAGACTGGCTCAGGGGGGTGTTCCAGTGGGCTCCATTTATACCCTAAGTTGGACTAGGCCTGGTGGTCATATATGGCCATGATGGTGCCCATTGGTTGAGACAGTCTTTGGCAGGCTTAGGCAGCAGGAGTACATGACTTGGGGCACTCTGTGTACTCGACATGTAGCACTCATGCATTCTGTATATGTGACACCAGTCACCACATCCCCTGTACCATGGCATTAGACCACTTATAGAGGGTAGTGTTCAGCGGCACAAAATCTATTTGGAAGTGAATAACTAGCGGTGCTCCCCAGGGGTCAACGCTGGGTCCAATCCTGTCCATTTTAATGTGATCTGGATGTTGGGCCAGAGTGTGCCCTCAGCAGGCTTGTTTATGATACAAAACTGAGAGGAGTGGCTGATACACCAGAGGTTTGTGTTGCGATTCGAAGGGTCCCTGACAGCCTCAAGAAATGGGCTGACAAGAACCTCACGAAATTCAACAAGGGAATGTACAGAGGTCCTACACCTGGGAAGCTATAACACCATGCACTGGCACATTCTGGGGGCCACCCAGCTAGAAAAAAGCTTGACAGAAAAGGACATTGGGGGTTCTGGTGGACACCAAGTTAACGGTGAGCTAGCAGTGTGCCCTTGCAGCAAAGAAGGCTAATGGGGAGGTTGTTGGGTTTCCTTCCTTGGAGATGTTAAAAAGCCATGTGGACGTGGTACTGGACCATGTGCTCTATGTGGTTCTGCCTGAGCAGGGGGGTTGGACTAGATGACCTTCAGAGGTCCCTTTCAACCACAGCTATTCTGTGTTTCTATGAATATAGTTATATTTTATGTTAGCATGTTAAAAAGCTTATGGGAGCAGCTTAGTGCTGCTCTGATAGGCTTCTGGGTAATGTACCTTGCTTGCATTTTACTGAGGGTGCAGAATCCTCTGAGTTAGCTTATGCTGTAAAGGGTTTATACATGTGTTTTTGTTCTACTGCAGAACCTTTAGAAAAAACATAAGCCTGGGATATGTCTCCAATTAGGTGTTGATTAGCAAAGGTACCACTGATAAAACACCTTCTTAGTATCTACTATAGACATGTAAGCAAAACTCCCTTTATGCCTTTGTGAAATGGCAGTATGATGCTTTATTCTTATTAATATTCAGTTTCAGAAATCGAATGCGTAGTGACTCAAGCCACATGTTCTCTTTACTATTTTAAGTCCAAGAATAGGTGTATTCATGCAACAATGAAACAATGACTCATACCTGAAGTGAGACATTCAGGGTGTAATTCTAAAGTCCTCTTCTGCCATTCAAGGAGGCAGTAATGTGGAGGGACAGAATCACAATGTGAAGGAGATATTGGATCTTTATCAGCCAAAGGTGGGGGAATAAAACGGAACCTTTTTTTTCATCAGTTCGTGTAATACATGAGTAAAGAGGTCATTTACACAAGTTTAAACAAGGTTCTGGGGGGACAGGACAGTCTCCCACCATGCCATATGAAAGCCAAGGCCGTGTTTTGGAGGACTGTTCACTAAGTGAGCTGCTGTGCACAAGAGGTAAGGTGCTTGTGGTTCTCACTGAGCTTCAAACCAGAGTGAATAACCTGGAGCAACTTCAGAAATGACCCTAAGCAGGCTTGTTATGTAAACATCATCCACTTATTGAAGGCTTGCCTCCAGGGAAATTCGTTCAGAGCAGAGGAGAAGATATAAGCATGCAGATCTACAACACACGCAAAATATTTTCTTTCTGTCTGCATTCAGCAAGCAGCTGCAGTTTACTTGTGGCACAAAAAAATTGCTCTATTTATACCCATCAACAATGCTAGCAAATTCCAGAGTTTGCTGGAGCATTCTAGCAATATGAAAACAAAGCTTTTTTTTTTTTTTTTTCCAGTGGCAGAAGGAAGATGTGAAAATGGGAGCTTTCACTGACTCATCACAATCAGAATGGTTATTACAAAACTAACTTGTTCTTCCAAACTACTATTTCTGCACAAACAACTCATTTGCAATTGTGAAGATGAGTGTCTTAGTAGAATAGACCCTTCTATTATTAAAAAGTTGCCTTCTTCCTTTAGTGTAGACTTCATTTCAGCAAAATGGATATGAATAATTTCTTCTACCTCTCCATCTCATTTTAAAAGAACTATTACATTAGCTTTTCCTTATATATTTTATTCAAATAGAGCTTGTATTTTATACTAGTAAAACAGCTGTAATCAAGGACCTGTTCTGTTGTCTTCACATCTTTTGTTTTCACATCGGGTGAAACTTTTCTGTTTGGGGTGGGCAACATTTTGGATTGTTCCTTCTATGATATCTTACACCAAATTTGCATACTCTTAACACTTCCAGGGAATGGCAATTTCCTTCTATACAGATGCACAAGGAGCAGGTGCTGTGCATCAGGCCAGCAGTCAGGTTTTAGAGCTGCTATCTGATACCAGTGACTCCTATTCCCTGTTCATCTATTTTTCCTAACTCTACCCTTCACCTGTGTAACCCACTTTTGTCTTCCTTTGTGAACAGATGCAGCCCCTCATGTATTTTTTGAAATATTTGGGAGGAATGACAATTTTGGCAATAATACTTCTTTGTGGGCAGAGGTGTCCATAACTTTTTCCTTTTAAGAATGTGTTTAAAGAACTGCATGCTTTAAGTGGTGGCTCTCTGGCCCTGTGGGTATAGCTTGGGGCTGTGCTACAGATCACAATCTCTGCTCTGCTATGTATGGATTTCTTCTTTCTAGAGGGAAACTCAGCTCTGCCCAGGGAAGACAAGAGCTCCCACTGCAGATAGGCAGAGGGGCACTGCAGAAAGAGAGGTAGTCTGAAAGTTAATTGCCCTCCTTGCCTCCCCCCCCCCTTTTTTTTTTTCCTGTGAATGAGAGATGCCAAGCATTTTGAGAGCATGGATACTGATGAAGTTATCAGGACATTTTGCAACTGTTTCTGCAATAAAGGAATCTTTCAGTTGGGAATGTACAGAAATGGGAGTAATTCTTCAGCAGTAGCCTATGAACAAGACTTCAGTGAGTTTAAGTATATGGGAAGAGTCTGAGTTATTCCCCTACTGAGCTAAGGGGGGACAAAAACTTGGCACAAGGTGAAAAGACCCGTTTTAAAGATTAGGTTTCACAAATCAAATCCTGGGTTTCTTTGTAAACTGTCTTGAAGTTAATTTTCTAGCTAAAGCAATAGCAACATAATTTAGTGGAGAATATTTTTCCCCCCACGCATAATGATTCATTTGCACTTCAAAGCAACAATTCAGACTTAGCTCAGCCTTAACTATTATGTCCTAACTAATTTCTCCACAATGCAGATGATGTCTGAATGCACCATATGCTTTGTCATGTTAGAGGCTGGCTGTTCCTTCTTGTGGCTTGGTCTGTCTTCTCCTGGCTGGTTCTGTATGTCACAGCACTTCCCCTTTCCATTCCATAGTTACGTATTTTCCTCAGAGATTTTCCATGGAAGCCTTTCTCAAGCACTTTAAAATCCAGATAGATTATATCTACCCAGTCTACTTAACATGTTTGTGTTATGTGTCACTAGTTTTCTACATGGAAGTGGTGCTGGCTTTTGTTTCAGACTGTTTTGTGCTAAATTATATAATTTCATCCTGAGTGGTTGTGTAACACATGATCTTCAACAACTTGAAGGCAGAGACTTCATCCTTTTTCTTTAAAAAGGAAAGAAAGGACAGTTTTCTGGAAGCACGGAAACCTTTCCAGCAATTTTTTTTTGGTCAACTATGTATTTGATCAATTTCATGCCTTCTGGAAGTTTACAGGAGCAGTCCAAATTAAGAGCTCTTTTGAAATAATTTTGTTCTGAGATTGTCTTGCAAAAGTGGAATGTTAAAAAAAATGAATATTGATTTACAAATCACCTTGAGTTCTGTTTCTGGCAACTGCTGTGTTCAGACCTAGAGAAACAGACAAAGAATCAAAGTTGAAAGAGAAGTGTAAGTTCTGGGTAACTCACTGGCAAAGTTAAAATAGTTGATGCCTTTTGTGCAAAAGTATTACCTAGAAAGCCTTACCCAGCCCTAGCTATTGGAGATGAGGGTGTTATGGCTATGACAACTGGTAAGATCTCTCTTGGAGTCTCTCTTGCTTTTCTGAAAGATAAATATGTAGAGACAAACTATGGAACTCCTTGACCTTGGTTGTCATGTTAGTTCAAAAATGATTAGGCTGAATTAGTGGAGCTGTTAGACCTACTGAGCAAAGAGGACTAGGTTTTAGGGTTAGGGTTAGTCTTAGCTCATAAACTAATGATAGATGGGAATATGAGTCTACGTCAATTTTTCAGTTTATACAAAGCATCTGCTACTGGATGCTGGAAAGAAGATACTGGGTGGATCATTGACAAATAAATCACATATTACGTTATTCAGTACAACAGATAACTAATTATTTGCAAGGGACAAAATGGGAAAATTAAAATCTCCTTTACTGATTTTAAATGCTTGAAGAACAGGCCTAATGCTGCAAAAATTCTCTTTAGTGAACAGTTTTCGTCTTGTACCGTTGTGGTATGTCCTACACTAAGTTCTTACACTACTGACTTGAGTGGTCTGTTTCACATTTTATTTATGGGAGACCTCATTACAAGCAATGGCTTGCTGAGCATAGGTAGTGCTGGGGCAAATCTTTTAATACTTCCAAAGGCAGGTATCACAGTAAAGAAGAAAAATCTAATTAAAAAAAAAAAAAAGATGTCAAACTTGGAAAGGAATCATAGACTTCTAGACCCACAGAAGCTTCCCTAGTCAAATTTAGAATATTTTTTTAAGTATCCTGAAGGTGAAAGCACACCATAGTTTGAAGAGGAAAGTATTTTTTTGTATTTTAGTCAGTTCTCTCAAGAAGTATATTGCAAGCCACAAAATGTATCCTAATTTAGGCGACCTTCAACCACAAAATCAATTCTATGCTCTATGAGGAACTCAAATCTTGATAATTTCCACTGATTAATATGTGACATTCAGTTGCCAGCTTGTTGTTCACTTCATATATTCCCAAAGAGGATCTGTCTGAATTGAGACTCTCTACACATGTGTGCATGCAAAGCAAGCTGTGTGGAAGACTGCTGCTTTGGGAGACAGACTGAAGAAATGGATTTTTTTTGTCCCATAAGATATTGCTTCAAACTTGGGAACTTAACTGCACTGAAAAACTCATTTTCTGTTCAGCAGCAGATGTCAGCAGAGCTTTAGGTAGCTGGCTCCCAGTCAAGATTTTTGCAATATTACGCGACACACAAATGTACACTTGCATTATAACCTTTTGATGAAGTACTGAGGGGTGAAGAGCTGCTGTTCTCTGTCCCTTCCCAGATGTTCTCCTGCATCCCATGTCTGAGCAGCTCAGCACTTTGTGGTGCATACTTCCATTCTCCTGCTCTGTTCCCACAGGGGACCACTCAGACTTAACTGTTAATTGGTCCTTTCTGCCAGATGGACTCTGATGCTGGCTGTATCACCAGAGAGCCAATACCACCTCCCCCAACCTGGGCCTGCTTTGTAGGTCTGGCAGGAGAAGAGAGGAATTCACAGCTTTTTCTTTTTTCCCCCCACATGTTTTAATTATCAACATTTGTGAGAAAAAGTTTCAACATTTCAGAGACTCTACAATTTGCTTAAAAGCGAATAATGGAAGAAATTTTGAAGCCTTAGTCCCCAGGCATTCCCAGTTGTTGCATTAGTGTCAGTGAAAAATAGACTGAGTTTGCACTTTCATAGAATAATAGAATGGTTTGGGTTGGAAAGGACTTAAAAGATCACCTAGTTCTAACCCCCTATGCCGGGTACAGGGACACCTTCAACTAGACCAGGTTGCTCAAAGCCTCATCCAGCCTGGCCTTGAACACCTCCAGGCATGGGACTTTCATAGAATTATAGAATAATTTGAGTTGAAAGCGACCGTGGAGGTCACCTAGTTCAACCCCCCTGCAGTAAACAGGGACATCTTCCACTAGATCAGGTTGCCCAGAGCCCCATCCAACCTGACCTTGAGTGTTTCCAGGGACAGGGCATCTGCCATCTCCCTGGGCAACCTGTTCCAGTGTTCCACCACCCAAAGCATAAAATATTTCTTCCTTATATGTATTCTAAACCTCTCCTCTCTTAGTTTAAAACTATTACCCTTTGTCCTATTGCTACAGACTCTCTTAAAAAGTTTATTTCCATCTTTCTTATAAGTCCCCTTTAGGTACTGAAAGGCTGCTGAATCAAATAAATTAACTTAACAGTCAGAGTTTGTAACTGTTAAGCAGGTATTCCTTTATCCACAGTGCTGAGCAGCGCTGGTGATAGCTCCGCCTTAAGTGCTCCAACAGTTGAGCAAAACTGAAGAGAATACATGTTGCAAACTTATACATATTCAGTAAATTCCCTGGAATGATTTTATGTAAACATAGGATTTCCTGGAACACATTAATACAAGCAAATGTCCTTTTCCACATGCACAGAAGTTCCCCCTGGTGGTCTTTGGGTGGTAAAAATTCTTCCTCCTTTGCCCACTAGTTGAAATTTATTCTCATTCTGTGCAGCGGTGTCCCTTTTCCTCAATTAATTTTCTTGTCTTCATACTCTTACAAGGTTGGCTAAAGCTAAAGGCTTGAAATCCCTTTTGATTGTCGTAGAACTATGCACTGCAGCTTCATCTTTACCCATGTGGAAGAGTAGTAGTCTCAGGGCCACATCAAGCTAGGAAGCTTCCTAATTATGTCCTTTACCCTAGCCCCAGCAAGACAGCAGACCTCACTATGAAGAGGGTTTGTCCAAGATATTGGACCCTCAGTTCCCTTTAGAAGTGAGTTGCCCACAGCTATCACCCATCTTTTCTTCCAGACGGAGGTGGTCATGATATGGGGAGTAGGTGTTACTTATCTTGGTAGTACCTCTGGACTACCTGAGGAGAAGGCACCTCTGAACGAGCTGCATACCTATTATTTGGAGCAATTTGAGGGGACGAAGCAGGCAAGGAAGATGTTTGCCTGCCACCCTGATTACAGACTTGCTTCCATGCATTCATCTCCTTTGAGATGCTGCTTGCAGCCTGGCAGGAAATGGCATTCCTTTGTTTCTGTCTTTTTTTCAGTTGTTCCTCCTGTGTCTGTCTCTTCCTGTGTCTGTCCCTTGTTCGTGTCTTTTTTTTTCAGTTGTTCTTCCTGTGTCTTTCTCCAGGAGGGCAGAGCATGGTATCACCGGTCTATCTCTTCCTCAGCCTCCCTGAAGCTCCTCTAGTGCTCCCCTTCCTCCCTCAGTGCTACCACTGTGCTGAGCAGGTCGTCCACCTGCTCGCACCTCACACAGCCAGACTGACCACTGTCACTGGTTATCAGCGAGAGGTTCTGGCATTCAGTGCAGCTAGAGGCCTGGATGGCTGCATCCTTTCTTAGAGGCTCTGTCTGGGTGGCCACATTCGTTTTGGCATCAGCAGAGGACCTCATTTGCTTCCATGTGGACACCACAGTTGAGCCCTCTCTGAGAAAGTGGTGGCTACTGACTGGACTCTTGAGCCAGGACGTGACTGCGCCCTTTCTGCTCTCCCTGCCTGCACGAGCTGCCTACGGTAACAACCGCACAAACTGCCATGCCATGCCCTGACTGCCACACCACGCCCTGTTTGCCTGTCTTAGTCCCAGCAGTCCCTAAGGCCATCTTTTGAGGGAGAGGCTGCTTCTGGCCCTGCCCACGCTGAGTCAGCCACCCTCCTGTGAGGGGCCGGCTCCTGGTGGGTTTCTGTGCTCCTCTGCAGTTTCCTTGGGCTTCTCCCAGCTGAGGAAAACCCTCTGTACACTGTGATTCCCCTGCTTCACTTTGCTTTGCACCTGCACCCAGAGCAGCTCTAACGGGGAAAAGAAAACATTTGCATTTGTCATAGTCACAGTTTGAGAAGGGGAGTCTTTCTGCAGTCTCTTGTGTTTGTTATTTGGTGAGGTGCATGAATTTGTCTCTAGCAAAACTATTTATTTTAGTGCTGTTGCAATATAGGCTGCATTCTGAGGCCCACCTTTGGAAGATTGTGCTCTACCCTGGATATCACATTCAGACTTAGACTTGTAATGAACAGGAGTTTCCATGTCCGCCTGTTTCACATCAATCCCTTTGCAAAGTGATAAGCAGATACAAAGTGCTGTGAGACTTCAAAAATGTACTTTGGAAACTGCATTTCTATGACACAATATTCTTACATAGATATCAGTGTACAGGAAAGGTGGAGATAAGTTTGGATCCTCACCACTGTGAATTTCTTTTACAGCACTTATCAACTGTCTGTTTCCATATTGCAAAAATAAAAATACTGTCAGGTTGTTCCTGTCAGTAACATAAAATGTTATACTTGAAAAGCACTTTTCTGTCTCTGCTATGAGAGAGGAAACAATTAATATGCTAAAGAGAAATGGTTCTTGGTGTTGCACTTCTTTCTGTAGTCTGTTAGACTAACGGCCCTTGCATCTTTGCTAGAGCAAATAACATGTCTTTGCGAAGGCAAGGAGTGCCTTGGCCTGAGGTTCCACAAATGGCAATTTTTTGAGCCAGAGACTCCTGGGATTTTTGTTCCATGGATGCTTTCTGGAGGGGACATGGAAATGCACAGGAGTGAGAATGCTGGTTGCTCTGGAAGGGACCTCACCTGAGACATGCAACTCCAAGTAGTCAAAACCCTCAGGTGCCAACGCCTTCCAAGAAGCCCGAGACAAAGCTACCGTTGGGGTTGAACCCTGGGTGTTTGTGAATATAGAAAGCGGGTCTGTCTGAGCAGACAGGCTGGGTCTGCAAGCTCAGAGGCAGCGGTCGACGAATGGTCTGCTATCTAGCCACGAGAGGGAGATAAAAGGCCACATGCATTTCAGCCGGCTCAGGCTGCCGTGGAAACAGCAGCATCATTCTGCCACCATCACATGCTACCAATGAACGTAATCATTTTAACTTTTTCTCTGGCAAAGATAATGCATGTAATCTCAGGAAAAAAAACCCGAACCCTGAAACAAAATGCTTGTTGATGTTTTTGAAACAGGTGTATGCAGCCTGTTGAAGAAGTTTACAACTATGGTTCTGTGCTGTGCGTGCGTCACTTATTTTATACCTTTTACTGTGTCACTTATTTTATACCTTTTACTGTGCTACTGTGTTGCATAATGAGGTTCAAAGAAATGGTAAGTTTCTTTGTTACACTGTTCTTTTGGAAACAGTCCTTATGAAGCTCAGCCTGCTGGGTGCTTTTCTTAGAAGGTATTGCAGGCAATTCAGGTTTTGAAAAAACTCCAGTGGACATTTCAAATTAATTCTCCACTCAAGATAATACTTCAAAAGCAAGAATGCAGACTACAATGACAACACTTTGTGAGCTGCTGTTAAGAAGATGATTCAGATAAACACTTGGTTAGATTTTTAGTCTGTAGGGGTATTCTTCTTACTCTTTGTCTCTGTCTCTTCCAAAAAATTATGTCATCTCTAGTCACAAAGATGTAGTGAAGAATGAAGGGCTCTAGCTACTCCTTGTAATAAAGTAACTGGAGCTGTTTGGAAAATTCAAGCTAAAGTAGTGGGTAAAAATGTACACTTCTGTTCTGGGATGAAAATGAAAAATGTAGCAAAATGGTTACAAAGTGTATATGTGTGTGTATAAATGTTGAACTATTTTGACAATTTTCATGGAAATAGGACATTTCAATAATCCCAAATGTAAGTCCTTTCAGGCTGGATCAGGAGGGAGCTGCACTTGTGAAGTGATTACCTTGTCAAAGACCTTGTCCTCTGATATACTAAGGAAAAGGGGGAAGCCATGAACAAGACATAGAGACACAAAAGTGACAGACAAATGTAATGTCAACAAAGATGAGAAACAAACCTGGTCAATCACAGTAATTGATGGGCTATCGAGAAACAGAAGGCAAACTGGGGCTTTGCAACTGATAAGAATACAAACCCAAGGTTGCAAGATGCTAGATGGGTTGGTGGGACTGTGCCAGCTACTGAGGGAATGTACATGGGACAGGATTCGGGGAGAAAGAAGGGATGAGGGAGCAGACAGAAAGGGGTGTGAAAGGAGACAGTTGTGTGTAAGCCAAGGTTGGTCAGTACGTTGGTCTGACTGAGCCTGGTGCATGATCACTGCAATCTGTCCTATCTTCTTATTGAATCTTCCCTTAACTAAATGCATAGTCTCACCCTCTATACTGTGTGCATGGGTGCTAAAAGTACTAAGTGCCAGCTACTGGAGGGGACTGGTACCAGCGACCGGGGTCATACCAGGGGTCTGGGTGCCCCAAGCCTGTGGTGTCAGCTACCAAAGCAAGTGCCAGCGACTGGGGCAGGGAGTGGTCTTGGACATCAGCCACTGGGGTTGGAATGGTGTGTGTCCCAAAAACCCTGTAGACTGATACTGGCTCAAGATAGGGAAAGCTGGTAGAGCAATTGTGGTGGGTTGGCCCTTGGCTTGGGGCCAAATCACAGGTGTGATCACACAGTCACCACCCCCACCCAATCCAGGGGAGAGAATTAAAGAGGTAAATTGAAAAAAAGTTCTGACTGGGCAGAACCAGCCCGATTGGCAGATCCTCTAGTGTTGACTAGCCAAGCGGCTCTTGCTAAATGTGTATCCCAGTTTTTGGGGTAAAGGAAAAAAAAAAGACTCATGGGTTGAGATAAGGACAATTTAATAACTAAACTACAATGATATTGGAAATAATACTATATACAAATATACAATGTGATACACAGTGATACTGCCCCTCCCCACCTGATGACCAAAGGCCCAGCCCACTCCTGGCCAACGATCCCGGAGGAGGGAGGGAATGGATGATACACAGTGATACTGCCCCCCCCACCCGATGACCAAAAGCCCCAGCCCACTCCTGGCCAATGACCCTGGAGGAGGGAGGGAACGGGTGA